>CM050172.1:90344589-90707089 GCA_027410445.1 Discoglossus pictus
CTTAGTAGCATCCTACAGCAAAAGCCATGGTCTACAGAGAGCTTTAGAGGGATCACATTGTTAAAAGGTATCAGTCAGGAGAAGGGTACAAAATAATTTCCAAGGCATTAGATATACCATGGAACACAGTGAAGACAGTCATCATCAAGTGGAGAAAATATGCCACAACAGTGACATTACCAAGAACTGGAGCTCCCTCCAAAATTGATGAAAAGAAGGGAAGAAAACTGGTCTGGGAGGCTACCAAGAGACCTACAGCAACATTAAAGGAGCTGCAGGAATATCTGGCAAGTACTGGCTGTGTGGTACATGTGACCACAATCTCCCGTATTCTTCATATGTCTGAACTATGGGGTAGAGTGGCAAGACGAAAGCCTTTTCTTACGAAGAAAAACATCCAAGCCAGGCTACATTTCGCAAAAACACATCTGAAGTCTCCTAAAAGCATGTGGGAAAGGTGTTATGGTCTGATGAAACCAAGGTTTAACGTTTTGGCCATAATTCCAAAAGATATGTTTAGCGCAAAAACAACACTGCACATCACCAAAAGAACACCATACCCACAGTGAAGCATGGTGGTGGTAGCATCATGCTTTGGGGCTGTTTTTCTTCAGCTGGAACTGGGGTCTTAGTTAAGATAGAAGGAATTATGAACAGTTCCAAATACCAGTCAATATTGGCACAAAACCTTCAGGCTTCTGCTAGAAAGCTGAACATGAAGAGGAACTTCATCTGAAAGCTGAACATGAAGAGGAACTTCATCTTTCAGCATGACAACGACCCAAAGCATACATCCAAATCAACAAAGGAATGACTTCACCAGAAGATGATTAAAGTTTTGGAATGGCCCAGTCAGAGCCCAGACCTGAATCCGATTGAAAATCTGTGGGGTGATCTGAAGAGGGCTGTGCACAGGAGATGCCCTCGCAATCTGACAGATTTGGAGTGTTTTTGCAAAGAAGAGTGGGCAAATCCTGCCAAGTTAAACTCTGCCATGCTGATAGACTCATACCCAAAAAGACTGAGTGCTGTAATAAAATCAAAAGGTGCTTCAACAAAGTATTAGTTTAAGGGTGTGCATACTTATGCAACCATATTATTTTTATATTTTTTCTTCCCTCTACCTAAAAGATTTCAGTTTGTTTTTCAATTGAGTTGTACAGTTTATAGGTCACAATAAACGTGGAAAAAGTTCTGAAATGATTTATCTTAGTCTCATTTTCTTACAGCACAGAAACCTGACATTTTAACAGGGGTGTGTAGACTTTTTAAATCCACTGTATATATATATATATATATACTCTATCTCCTCCAGATTTGTTTCAATTCTCCCGTCCTTGAGCTCTAGGAATGCAGAAAAACTAGACGTTGATTCTTAGTTTGGAGCCTGTTTAAAAGATCAGAAGAGCTTTCAAGGCTATTACCTGTGATCTCTGGAAAGATGGAGCTATAGCGGTCGGTTTACAGCACACAGTAATTTCCTAATCATCATTAGCCAAGTAAAGTTGATATAAGGAGGCAATTACAGCAGCCTGGGATATTGATGTGATCAGTACATAAAGCTGTCTCATAACCCAGCATACAGTTATGCACAATAAGAAAGTATTGATTGGGTCGGTGCAATTATTTATAAGAAGTTGACTGTTGAAAATGAAAGACCACGACTTTCTAACAGAGAATAATTCGTAAGGGCTTCTGCAATTTTCAATTAAAAAATTATTTTAGTTTTTTTATATACTCATTGTTTCAATGACCTCATCTATCCATCTCCACCTCTGTAGACCCCTTCTTCGTGTGCCTTCAATCTTTCCCAGCATCAAAGCCTTCTCTAAGGAATCATGTATTCTCATGATATTGCCAAAATATTTAAGCTTTAGTCTCATGATCATACCTTCTAGTGAACAGTTTGTCTTGATTTCCCGAAGTATTGATTTATTGGATCTTCTTGCAGTCCAAGGGATTCTACGTAGTTTTCTCCAACACCACAATTCAAAGGAGCCAATTCTACAATGCTCATCTTTCTTTATGGTCCAGCTCTAACATCAGTATGTTACTAGAGGGAATACTATAGATCTAACTATGTGGAGCTTTGTTAATAGTGATATATATTTACTTTTTACTAGCTTGTCCAAGCTTGCCATAGCTTTCCTCCCCAGAAGCAAACAGTCACCATCTGAAGAGATCTTGGATCCCAGGAAAATAAAATCTGTCACTGCCTCCACTTCTTCCCTGTCTATTTGCCATGATCCTCGTCTTTTTAACGTTGAGCAGCAGGCCAACGTTTGCATTCTCTTCTTTTACCCTCATCAATAAGTCCTTTATTTCCTCCTCACTTTTCAGCCATCAGAGTAGTATCATCGGAGTACCTGAGTTTGTGGATATTCCCTCCAGCAATATTGATTCCGCTTTGGGTCCATCCAGTCCAGACTTACGCATGATGTACTCTGGGTATAAGTTGAATAAATAAGGTGACAATATACAACCTTGTCGGGTTCCTTTCCCGATCTTAAACCACTTGGTTGTTCCATGTTCGACACAGCTATGGCTTTAGCTAAGTGACTAATTAATTAATGCTATTATTTTTTTAATTAATGTTATCAATGTAATTATCATGTAAAATTTACGCTTAATTTTCTTAAAGAATCATCCAGAAAAATAGCTTCTCACTTATGGAACCTCCCCTTTTCTTCCTGTTCTCCCTCATGTAAGTTGCCATGTTTCACAACTGTGATTAAAATCCACATGTAGATAATAACACAGGCTTTATCACATGAAAGTCCAAGTGACCATTCTAATTTAACCAACTGAGCATCCTCATCTTCCTTATCATTCCTCCACATAAATAATGGCAAGGGCTGTATATACCTTTTTGGAGCCCCTAGGCAGTGAAGTGGAGGAGCCTCTGTGAGTGAGTACGCCAGGTATGCACAGACCCATTTTTGCCTTTTATGTACGTGTAAGTTCCCTTTCCTGTTGTAACTCTCTTGTTCTAGGTGGTTACCCCTTAGTAGTCAGTCTATGCACTGCAACAATTCATTTTTTTTTAAGCCAGAAACCATTTTTTTAAGAAGTGGCACCCCTAACAGAGAAGCACCCCTGGGAGGCTGCTTAGTAGGGCTAATGGGTAATTCGGCCATGATAATGGCACAGGCTTTATCACAGGAAAGTCCAAGTGACCATTCTGATTTAACCAAATAAGCATGCTCATCTTCCTTATCACTTATTAATTATTATCTTTATTATTATTATCTGTATTTCTATTGCGCTAACATATTCCGTAGCGCTGTACAGGGGTTAAGTACATGGCAAAAAAAAAAACTTAACACCTTGTAAAGAATGGAGGGTCCTGTTTTTGAGCATAAAATCAAATGTACATAGAGCTTGTTTCCAAGGCACTGACACAAGACTGAAAACTCACAAATTTACAATCGCTCTAGATAAAGGTAATTACAGAAAGGGAGGACCTATTAATGTAAGTTATGCTTAAAATACCTAATATTCAAGCTAAATTATTCATCACTTCCGCTCAAAATCTTTCATAACAGCCAGTTGCAATTATATTTACTTCCTTGAGTATTTTTTTAGAAGCTAATGCTGGTATATTCTGGAGATCCCTTTAAGCAGACAAGGTTATGCATTTTAGGCACGAGGCTGCTGGGGCTCAGATATTACAGGAAGGATGGTTCCTGAGGGCTATCATATTCATAGTTAAGGACAATTGATTAGTGACATGAGCCAGGGTCACTGTCATCTTGAAAGGTTATTCGACGCTCATCCTCCTCATCATATCCTGGTTTATTAAAGAACCAGTGCCAAGCCCTAGCAGGAGGAGCACCCAATTTTATTTATACGTTAATCCTTATATATCCTATTTATTAATTTACAATGTATAACTTGATTTTCAAAGATTATGATATCAGTCTCCAATTGAGGGCTTGTCTCCACCCTGATAAGGTCATTCAGGGGAGAGTGGCTGAGAAACAGGTCTAAAACTTCATAAGAATAAATACATTTGATAAAAAGAAAACAATCAGTAATAGGCCGCCACTACAGCAGCGCTCACTATCAAGAGAAACCTCAAACACATCAAGTCTTCAGCCAATGTGCCGGTACACTTTGAGTCTGAAAATGTAGCGGCTGCCTGCTAGACAAAGTCACCTCCCACCATTGTCCTTATAGTGGGTGGAGACTGTGGTTGAATGTGGCGTTTTAAATCATGGCGTGTGAGTTTTATTTTTGTTCAATATCTATATAATAAATCTAGGTTATTTTTTTATTTTTAGGGCATTTAAAGCAATTCTGTTGTCTCAAAATGTCTATCAGAGAGAGAGATGGAAATGAGAGAGAGGCATTACAGAGAGGAGAGAGAGAGGAGAGGGAGAGAGGAAAGAGAGAGAGATAGAAATGAGAGAGAGGCATTACAGAGAGGAGAGAGAGAGAGGAGAGGGAGAGAGGAAAGAGAGAGAGATAGAAATGAGAGAGAGGCATTAGAGAGAGAGACATTACAGAGAGGAGAGAGAGAGAGAGAGAGAGAAAGAGAGATTAGAGAGAGGAAAGAGAGAGAATAAGAGAGAGAGAGAGACATTAGGAAGAGGAGAGAGAAACATTAGAGAGAGGAGAGAGAGGGAGGCAAGAGAGAGAGATAGAAACAAGAGAGAGAGGATAGAGAGACAGGAGAGAGAGGAAAAGAGAGAGAGAGGAGAGAGAGAAGAGAGAGAGACAGGAGAGAAATAGAGAGAGACAGGAGAGAGAGAGAGAGAGAAGAGAGAGAGAGGAGAGGGAGAGAGAAGAGAAACAGGAGAGAGAGAAGAGAGAGAGAGACAGGAGAGAGAGAGAAGAGAAACAGGAGAGAGAGAAGAGAGAGAGAGACAGGAGAGAGAGAAGAGAGAGAGAGGAGAGAGAGAGAGGAGAGAGAGAAGAGAGAGAGACAGGAGAGAGAGAGAAGAGAGAGACAGGAGAGAGAGAGACAGGAGAGAGACATACAAGAGAGTGACAAGAGAGAGAGAGACAGAGAGAGTAGAGAGACAGAGAGTAGAGAGAGAGAGACAGGAGAGAGAGGGAGGGAGAGAGAGAGAGAGAGAGAGAGAGAGAGAGAAGAGAGACAGGAGAGAGAGACAGGAGAGAGAAGAGAGACAGGAGAGAGAGAAGAGAGAGAGACATGAGAGAGATAGAGAGAGAGAGAGAGTAGAGAATGAGACAGGAAAGAGACATACAAGAGAGTGACAAGAGACAGACAGAGAGAGAGACAGGAGAGAGACATACAAGAGAGTGACAATAGAGAAAGAGTAGAGAGAGGGAGACAGGAAAGAGACATACAAGAGAGTGACAAGAGACAGACAGAGAGAGAGAGAGACAGGAGAGAGACATACAAGAGAGTGACAAGAGACAGACACAGAGAGAGAGACAGGAGAGTGATATACAAGAGAGTGACGAGAGAGAGAGAGTAGAGAGAGAGACAGGAACGAGATATACAAGAGAGTGACAAGAGACAGACAGGGAGAGAGAGAGAGAGACAGGAGAGTGATATATAACCATTTATCTTGTTCTGTATGGCGTATACGTGCTTTCGTGACCTGATAAATACTGTTTTGCATCTAGACTGCACTGTTGCCTGCTGTGATGGGCGACATGTTCTGATTTCTTGATTGTTCAATGTGATCCACAGTCTTTTTTGCACTGTAGCATTTAGGGGAAGCTTGTAATTTACGTTCCCTTCAGAGAATGAGATGTTTTAGTTCTCTCATCGGCCAGTGCAGTTTGAATAAAAACTGTGAATAATTATTTTCCGTATGGTATTTAAATAACAAAACTTAATAAAGGACAATCTGTTTCAATAAAATACAAAATAATCACAGTGTTTACATTTCATTGTTTATTTTAGGCTTACATTTTATTTTTACTGAGCCTGATTTTGGTACTTCTGTCTCTAGAGGGGGTATTCTTGTAAATTAATGATTCCCACTTTGTAGATATTCCTGTGTATTCAACCTCTCCTACCAGTTCAGGAAGTAGATCACTGGAAACTGAAATGGTAGACTCCATACCAGCATAATGGCATATAAAAGTATTACATCAGAGGCTGTAGAGATCCCTCTAACTCTTCCCTCACATGTTCTTTACTGTGAGAGGTGACTGCTAAACCTTGCATGTAAATGAGCAACATATATAGCTCCAATACAGTTTTACATGTGGCAATGTGGCAAGATTTATTAGTGAAGAACTCAACAGTGATGAGTCCCATTAGGATGAAACAGTGCTGTATGTCGTTAGCCAACTCATGCAGGTATAAAGGAGTGGGAGGATAGATGGACATATAAAGCAATAGATAAGATAGTGGGATAAATGCATGGATTGATCCATAGATGGCTGGATGGAAGGATCAGGAATTGAATTATAAGGGAATGGATGCCTGGATGAATTGATTAATGGATGGCTGAATTGATCCATGGATGGATGAAAGGATTTGGGATATAATTATAGAGGAATGGATGCATGAATGGATTGATTCATGGATGACTGGATGGATCCATGGATGAAAGGAAGGATTTGGGATATAATTATAGAGGAATGGATGCATGGATGGATTGATTCATGGATGACTGGATGGATTCATGGATGGATGAAAGTATTTGGGATATAATTATAGAGAAATAGATGCATGGATGGATTGATTCATGGATGACGTGATGGATCCATGGATAAATGGAAGGATTGGGGTTGGAATTATAGAGGAATGGATGGATTGATCCATGAATGACTGGATGGATTGATCCATGGATGGCTGCTTCTAAGAATAGGGTGGATATATAGAGGGATAGGTAAAAAGAGTGGGATAGATCACATATTATAATTGTCCAACTACGATTCGTCGCCACGCTGTTTGCGTAGTGCGTTAAAACCGTAGCACTTAGGCAATGAGCGCTGCAGGTGCTCATTGCCGGCGAGCCTCGCGTAGCGAGCCGTTAAATAGTAGAACTTAGGCAATGAGAGGCAATGAGCGCCGAAGGCGCTCATTGCTGGCGAGCCTCGCGTAGCAAGGCGAGCCGGTAAACACGGCTCGGAACCAACCTCTGAACCACCTCGGAACCAACCTTAACGTAACAAACACGCACTAAAAATACGACTATAACGGCCGACCTGTGCGCAACTAAAAACAGTGAATACACACCAAATACTCACACAAACAACATACAAAGCTTACCCATAGCAAGGGGGGGCACCCAGGACCTCTGAAAGGCAAGTTACACTTCCATTTAAATCCAAATTCCCGAGTTCAGACACACGAAAATCCCCTAAGAGAGAAAAAATTTCCGCTGGAAAAAAACGAAAACGAGGCTCACAGCGCAGCCACGTACAAATTACCCAAGAAGGGATCCGAGATAAGCTCGGAAATGCGCATTAACCCAAGGGGATCCGAGATAAGCTCAGAGCCCTGCATTAACCCCACATTAACCATCGCAGTGGGGGTCCCGATTGCACGCGATCGGGGACCCACGCTGCAATCAAAATTCAAAATTCCTGTGTTACAGGTCCTTAAAGGACCCGGTGTAAAAGAAAAAAAATATACACTGTCACCCTGTCAATCATGGGGGTCAATACAGACCCCCATAAACCCCTCATTAACCCTGTCACTCATGGGGGTCAATATAGACCCCCATAAACCCCTCATTAACCCTGTCACTCATGGGGGTCAATATAGACCCCCATAAGCCCTTCATTAACCCTAGCTAACATACAATAAATGCTATCTATATATAAATTAATCTAATTTTAAGCTAAAATAAAATAATTAAGACCACTTACCTTTGCAGATGTCCAATTGAGATTAGCCACCTACGGAAAAAAAAATGTAAAAATTAGTGCAACATGTTTACTGTACATAAATAAATTCTATATATTCTAAATATTCTACTCACCTTTCCGGCATGTCCGTCCTTATTCTTTTAATCCTTCTCCGGCGCGGCACCTGTTAAAAAAAACACAACAATAATACACATACATCAAAATAAAATAAACATAATCTACATTCTACTTACCTCCCTGCGATGTCTCCGGCCTTCTCCGGATCCTCTTCTGCCACGCCCTGTATAAAATATATATATATATACTTACATCCGCACTCCCCGACATCCCCGACGCTAATGAGGCTCCCGGAGACTTTTCCGGAAGAAAATAAGCAATGGCTGTCTATCAAATTCACCCAATCAGGAGGCGCCAATGTGTGAACCAATCACAAAGGGATACACCCTAAAATCCCACTCTGATTGGATAATGCACCTGTCAATCTTTATTTAAACCAATCACAAGGCGCAGATGCCTTCAGCCAATCACAATGGAATACACCCCCACAGGGTGATTGGTTGGAGCCTCTGCGCATTCTGATTGGTTGCACTGACAATAGCCAATCACAATGGAATACACCCTCACGTACTGATTGGTGAAGGATTTGCGCATTCTCATTGGCTACTGTTAATATCAATCAATATTACAGCCAATGGGAAGGCGCAGATGTCTTCACCAATCAGTACGTGGGGGTATATTCCATTGTGATTGGCTGATGGCAATAAAGCCTTAGGATTGGTTCAAATAAAGATTGACAGGTGTGTTATCCAATCAGCGTTGTATTTTGGGGTGTAAACATTTTTCATTGGTTCACAATTGGGGTCTTCTCATTGGCTGAATTTGATAGACAGCCTTTTCAGCCAATCAGAAGCCGCCATTGCCAATTTTATTCTGGAACACTCCATAGGAAGGTCATTAGCGTCGGAGACAGCCAGGGCGGATGTGTTTTTTTTAAACGCGCGTATGCTTCCGGAGAAGAACACCAGGAGGCCGAAGACATCGCGGAAAGGTAAGTATAATGTACATTGTTTTTATTTCACTTTGTTTTATTTTTACTAATGCAATGTTTTTTTTTTACAGGAGCAGCGCCGGACAAGACGCAAACATGGAGGACGGAACATGGAGGACGTGAGATGCTGGGACGTGACATGCTGGGACGGGACATGCTGGAAAGGTGAGTATAATATTTAGAATATTTAGAATGTTTAGAATGTTTAGTTATTTCATGTAAACGTGTTGTATTAATTTTTTTAATCTTTCTTACCCTAGGTTGCTGATCTGAAGAAACATCTCAAAGGTAAGTGGTCTTAATTATTTTATTGTAGCTTAGAATTAGAGTAGCTATATATAGATAGCATGTATTGTATATTAGATAGATAGATAGATAGAGGGATGTATTATTAGATAGAAATTCTATATTAGATAGTGGGATGTATATTACATTATATAGTGGGATGTATATTACATAGTGGAATGTATATTAGATAGTGGCATGTATATTAGATAGTGGCATGTAAATTAGATAGCGGGGTGTATATTAGATAGTGGCATGTTTATTAGATATTGGCATGTATATTAGATAGTGGTGTATTGTATTTTATTTTATTGTATTGTATTTTATTGTATTGCATTGTATTGGATTTTATTTAATTGTATTGGATTGTATGTATTATATGTATGTATTGTATTGTATGTATTATATGTATTTCCTATTCTGGTGTGTAATTTTTTTAAACATTTTGTAGTGGGGGGGGGGGGGTTGTACTGTATTTTTTTATTTTCTGTAATGTTCCTTTTTATATTTTTTTGTGACAGGTTTTTTTTTTTTGTTCTGTAATATACATTTTTTTTATTTTTGGTGATTTTAGTTTTTCTTATTTTATGTAATGTAGATTTCTGCTTTTTGATGAATTTAGTTACTTGAGGCACACAGTACACTCACATTGTGTGACAAACAGCATTTCAACACTTTCTTTTATTGACCGTCATTTTTTGAAGGTAATTATTAAACCTTACAAATGGAGCACAATTTGATTCATTTTACTGAATTCTATTTTGCACACTTCACTGTAAGATGACATTCCCCTTGCAAGATCATTGGTGATAGTGTATAACAGGCCACATCTTGTCTGTGTTTGAGATCTAAATTAAATGCTGTTCGCAATCTGGGGATTTTTTGCTTTTACAAAGAATAACTGGTAAAGCGGAGTGTATTTTGTCTTGTTCAATAAATAATTACACATTACTCATGACAGAATCAATAAATTCTCTTTAGCACATCTGCTCATCACAGCACATGACACTTTGCGTTTTAATATTAAACATCTCTCCTCTGGTGTATATCTTTGCTGTAATGTATGTAATATGGATCATAATTACATGATAGAGGCTTGGACAAAATACTTTGATAATGTCAAACTGCATATTTTTACTGGTAAATCCTCTGACCAAATAGATCATTATTATATTTTATTTGTACATCTCCAGCATATTGCATAGAACTATGGGTACACGAATGTAATTGCCCACATAGGTTGGTACATGAGGCAATGATGTTGTTGGTCTCATGAGAAATTACAACCTAACATATACTTGGAGGTGATAGATGCATCGGGTGTAAGCAGCTAAAGAATGGAGGGCCCTGGTGCAAAAAAAATGTGGTCATCCTCTGGCGGGTTGTGAAAAATGTCTTGCGCTGGGCCCTGCCAAATCACTCAGTGCACCTCCCCCAGATCCCTTCCCATAACTGCTCCCTTCCTGAAGACCCCTTCCCAGATGACCACAAAAACTAAATGCAAAAATGTTTTAAACAGCATTTACACAGTACTGGCCCCCCTCCAGAGGTGGGACCTGGTGCACTGCGCCCCTGGGTGTAAGACAACCACTGTAGATGCGATAGGGTTTGGTGACGGGATACAATCTGACCCCAACCAACGTTTAGCCTCGATTTGTGCTTTTCTTAGTTTGCATGATGAGCCCCTACTAACTGAATAGTAAAGTGACACAGCAGAGTTTCCAAATATCGTATAATTTAAAAGAAAAATGGTAATATAAATCCAATGTTAAAAAAATGGATTTAATTTTGCAGTTTATACCTGTTAATCAGCCTTTCTGAACCATGCTAAAGCAAATAATGACACAGGCTGCTTATATCAAACACACACATTACATTGAGTCTTGTCTGATCGGTGATGGTCTTTAATAGGTTTGAATCACACGAATTCTAGTTGTATACTGCTTGGTGTGTACGGCGGTCGGATGTGCTGCTATTCCCAAAAGCACTGTCCACGCCGGTGCCTTGTTGATATGTGAAGGAGGTGGGGAGAGGAAATGTTTGCAAAGCGCACAATCTTGAGTGTGTCTAACACAACGTACCCGGCCGGTGTCCTCAATCTCTTGGTTCTAAGACATTTGCCATATATGTTGGTGCTAATCCACGGTATAATGTACGTATAGTGTGATGACACCTTGTGTAACCGCTGAGTCTGATGTTGTGTACTTTCCATGTGTGTGTGAAAGGGTGTCCCAAAGCACAAGTACTACAGACCGTTTTCATAAATAAAATATAATAATAAATAATAAAATAAATAATAAATATCTTTATTGGTAACATTCTGATACAATTCAGGTAAGTAAAATCCATTGATAAGAACAATAAAGCCAAGTAAAAGTACTAGACGAGTTTCGCTGCTGTAATCTGCAGGTGTGGGAAGGAAGTAGAGGTGTGGGGAGGAAGTAGAGTGTGACACCAAGACAATGGACTTGGGAAGTTGAGGCGTTGTGGTGAAAGGAAATTCTCAGATATTGTGGTGGCCAAGGATGAGGGAATATGTAAGAACTTTGTTTTAGATAATACATTTTTAGATGCCAGAAATGCCCCCATCTTGTCACCTTAAATAGGTTTTAGAGATATACCTCAAACAAAGGAGAAAGAATATGGCTACAAATTGAGAAGCAGAATCAATTATGTATATATAATGTCTAAATAGAAGTAGATAGCATATGGAATCTAATCTCAAACAACTGTATATACAGATAAAAGGTGGGTCCTCTCAGCTAGGAAGTGAGAAACTAAGAACTATAGGAGCAAGAGGACAGAACACTCTGTAGCTAGCTGTGAAAATTCCCACAGTCAGGTGTGTTACATAGTTGCATAGTTACATAGTAATTGAGGTTGAAAAAAAGACTTTCAGTCCATCAAGTTCAACCTTTTAAGATCTCCTCCTATCTTCAATATGCAGATTAGTTGTTAATTAATTAGTTAGTTAAATCACAGATGGAGAAAAACATATGAATCTGACACTCACAATTCTAAAACATCATTGCTTTATTGATATACCATAAACAACATTCTGTCTAACCTCAAGATGACTGTACATTTATATATTAACACACATACGTATATAGGTATCTGCTTTTGTAATGAAGTATGTACCAATATGTATAGATACCTATACTACCTATTAGACGGCTCCTTACTGGGATAGGATGTACATTACCTAGAAAACCCTACAAGCATTTGGTTGTAGCAGAGGTTAAGAGATCCACTACTTACCCCTAATTAAATATATGTTAATAACACATATATTAGATAATAGCTGCACTCACCTCCTATTGTATATCCCCTGGAGCCATTCAAACCAATGCAAAAGAAAAACACATGTAGTTTCTCTGAGTGTGACAGCTCTATCCTCCTAGTTATTTGGAATGTTGCCAAATGTCGTCATCAGTGGGCGACAGAATAGGGATCGGCCGACGCGCAAGTTTCGCGTTGGCTTCTGCTGGGAAGTGCATAAGACAATTATGGCAAAGGTTAAATACTGGAACACAAGGTGTAGAAGACTGCTCTTGTATGCACTGCAACCATTGTAAATAGAGCGATGGACTATGTTAGTGCTTTATAAATAATGGATAATAATAATAATAATAATAGCAATGATATTGGGCCGTGAAATAATAATAGGAAAGGGTGGCTGAACCATTGTGTAATAATTCATACAAAATCAGTAAATCTTTTTTAAAGATTCCCTCATATGTAGTAAACAAAAAGGATTGAGGATAGGTTAGCCAGCAAGTATAAATATTTAGGTCATCGCTCTGTAAGTGTTTATGCCTATAATAGGCCACTGACCTTCTCATTAGACTTGTGGCCACAGGAAGTTAATATGCTACAGTACAGAAGTCAGTATGTAGGAAGGATTTAATTATGTAATACTGGGTGGCAAAGGGGTATAGGCAGATAAAGCAGAATCATGTGCCAAGGACATACAAGGCTCTCTTTTTGTATTGGTTTGTGTTTTTCACAATCATCTTGAACACTGTCCATACACTGTGCCGAATAGAGCTACATGGCATCTCCTGATTGATTTCATTATCTCTGAGAATTATGGGAATGTTTTATTATATTTCACTGTACAGAAAATTTGTGTGTTTCAATCAGTAAAGAAGGGTGGTCGACGAGATATATTTTGGGCTTTACTCCTTGATCTCTAAGGATCATTTCCAAGTGTTACAACCATCCTTCCAAGGGCTTGTATTCTGAGGACATTGGGTTCTGCTGGCAGATCCAGCTAGATGCTGTAAGATTGAATTCTCCTGGCCATTCACAGAGTCTACCAAGCAGTGCCCCAGTTGCTCAGCTGGTTTCTTTTCCATTAAAAAGTCATTTTTTCTAAATTCAGTTATTCTTCATGTATCTCAAAGTGTATGATGCATGATAACAATTCAAATATATCATCATACAAGCATTTTAAAATTTTAACTAAAATTGTATATTTAAAAAAAATATGTATTTTTTAAGAACTAGAAAAGTAATTGGTCAAATATTCTGGAAAAATATACCCCTATACCTGGCCAAATATTACAATATTGAGCAATGCAAGGACAACAGTGTCTGTCTCAAGAATAATTTAGTATTGAAAAAAATGATGGATAGCTTGGGAAGAGGTAATGATGGATGACCCTTCAGGATCACAACCTTGTTGTGGTGAAGGGGCTTGTGTACTTCACAGAAGCTGTGAGCCGTACCCTGTATGGTCACCCAAGATGAGCAGGTCATATCAAAGAGGTCAGACAAATCACAATCCACTGGAGAAGGAATCACCAACCCACCCCAGTATATTTGCCAAGATAATTTTATATTTTATCCGTATCGTGAGAAGTCAGGATTCCCTAGAGAAGACTCATGCTGGGAAAGATTGAAGCCACACGAAGAAGGCAAATGGCAGAGGAGGAGATGGAAAGTTGAGGTCATTGAAGCAATGAACTTGAGGGATCTCAGAGAGGCAGTCTCTGACAGATGTGCCTGACTTGCTGTAGTCACGGATTGTCGGACATGACTGAATGACTAGACAACAACATGGTGGATGAAGAAAACCAATTCACAAAACCATTTACTAAACAATAATCTCTGACATGGATTAAGAGGAAGATTCCAGCCACTGCACGATTAGTTTAGTATATATGGCCTGAAAACAACAAAACAATCTATACACATAAGGCCATATAATGGTCCAGTGCTTAACACTCCATAGAATACAAACTCTTAAAAATAAGGAACCTTTATTAATGTGACTTCAGGGAAAAACAACGTTATAAAAAGATAAAAATCATATATAATCTGGTATAGATGCTACGCGAACAAAGACCCATGCGGCATTTGCAGATAAAACAGGGGATTTATCCCTCTTTGCCTGCGCATTTCTTCTGCTGCACTGACAGCTGCAGTTACCGGTGCCATCCGCCAGAGGGCGATGTGAATTTTCGGGCCCCATCAAGTTCCAGGAAAGGGAAAGAACTATTCTCCCCTCCGACGTGGTGCAACTCGACGGCACTGAATCGACAGCAAGGCCATTGCTATGTTTGGTTGCTATGCCTCTCATAGCTCGGCCCCTTCTGTTGGCACGCCTTATATGCCTCCATACTAATTATTCCCTATCTTGGGAGCCAAAGTATGGAGGCATGGCCCCAGTTGCTCCTATTGTACCATTAGCATTTATTATGGTTTGGTCTCATAATTAAGGTCTCTATATGGGTCCGGGTACTATATGGCTTATATGCAGTCGTCTACTTGTTACTAAATACAGTCTATATTGCGAAATAGACCTGTTTTATTAGCAAATGCAGAGCGGGTCTTTGTCAGCGTAGCATCTATACCAGATTATATATAATTTTATCTTTTTATAACTTTATTTTTCCCTGAAGTCACATTAATAAAGGATCCTTATTCTTAAGGATTTGTATATGGCCTGAAACCTTGAATCCTAGGCTGATTTTATTTAATCCAACTGATTTTACAAATGTGCTATTCATGTTTAGATAAATATTATGGTGCTAATTCTTCAATGACTGAACAAATTTGCAACTAAATGGCTCACAATAATTCTACGACAAGCTGCTTTATCAGAGCGATTAATCACCTGCTTGTAGAAAGGTTACAACTTCTCCGAACCTGAGGCCAAACCAAGCTGTTTAAATATATTGAAAAATATAAAGTGCTAATTAATTCGAAGAGAGTGGAGTCATCGGGACTTGAGGCTAAGGTTGCTAAATTCCTAATACGCTTAATGAGTTTCTACTCATTACTAATGAGGTATCCAAAACACTTGTGTGAGGACATAGCCAAGGTGTACGCAGTTATTTTTCCTATGTACCTTCAACATTAAGGGATCGCTGAAGTTTAGGAAATATTTCCCATGTTTGTGAAGTATATAAGAAACTAATAACATTAGCAGGTATGTAGGTCAAGAGAAAATCTTCCTTACTGCGCCACCATGCTTCCTGATCGGTGTGTGTTGGGATGGACCATAGCTCAAAGACTACTCTACTTCTATATTTACTATATATTCCTTTTATGGCATCTGTTCATTTATTACCTACAATGTCACCATAACCTCTTCTGGGTCACTACCTTGGGTTGGTGAAGAGATTTGGGCACCTCATTGAAGCTGTGAGCTATACCATGTAGGGTTACCCAAGATGGGCAGGTCATAGCAGAGAGGTCAGTCAAATCACGGTCCACTGGAGAAGGAACTGGCAACACACTCAGTATCTTTGCCATGAAAACCTTTTTGAATTAGTACAACCAGACACAAGATGTGCTGCAGTCCATATGGTCACAGAGAGTTTGTCACAACTAAACACAATGTCACCATAAGCTAAATAATGTGGTGGTTAATAACATTCCCCAAAAATCTATAGCACAGGTTAGATACCAACCCCAAAATAATGAGATCCAGTGGCTGTCTTTCTTTACTTGCATAATCCATCCTATGTTTTGCTTTAAAATTGTATTATGCACCAGACATATGTTATAAGGAACAATGTATGAAGTGATATTGGATTAAAGTGTGAAAATGCATTGTTGACTCATTTGCATTTACCCGCCCAGATTCCCAGAGTGCAGTGCAACAACTGTATTTCTTTGAATTTCTGACCAGGAAATATGTTACTTGTTTTTAGATGTTCAAATGTGAACACAAATGTACTATTTATCTACTTACCTATATATGTACGCCAAAATGTTGTTGTTTTTTCTACCCACCTATTTCTGCAGGTGGGAAGATAAGCAAAGCTTAATGAGGGCCAGGGAGCTTTACTGAAAAATAATGTTGTTTTTTAGATTAATTAGCTGCAGTGGACGCCACTTTATAAGTATTTGTCAATAGGAAGTTGTGACAATGCTGCAGAGCTGCATTTCCACAGTATTGCAATTCTCTGTGCCCAGAAGCAGGGACCTGTACTCCTTCTGTACCCACGTGACTAGTCTTTGCTGCTATGTCACTTACATTATTCAATGCATTTCACTTGCAGATAATTCTACATATTTTTAAAGGTATATGGAAGTTTCATGGATTATGAATGCTTCTGATAGAGGAGAATCAGTAGTGTATGCAAACATTTTGTTGCATGAGAAAATACGACAATAAACATTAATAAACTGACCCTAGATTTCTGCAGTGCTGAGGTAGTTGATTTTGAGAAGGAACACTCCTGAAAATGCAGGATACATTAGCATAAAATGCATAATTTGTTGTGGCCAATCAGAGGCAGCTACAACATTGTAGCAGTATTTGGAATTCACTCACTGCATCAAAGCATCGTTGGATTTGTCATCTTTTGTTCCCACCAAACACCTCTCTCTCCTCCCTTGAATGATGAAACTCAGACAGAGCTGCTCTAGAACTCTGCATTGTGCTGCTGTCAACTTGATAGTCAGTATAGTGTTAAATACGTACTTGAATGCAGTTTCCCTATGTAGGCATCACTTGGGGTGAGATTGATCCAGGATCTTTCTGAGCCCAACCAAGCACTGGGTTGTGACAGCTGTTTCCTGAGGTTCCTGTGTTCCTGGCATCCTGTGCAAGTATCCTGATACGCGGAAAAGGCAGCTGAGCGCTGAGACTACAAAAACTCTGACAATCTAGGGGTGTTCCTATGGCTGAAAACAGAAGGGATTGGGGTACATATGCAGCCCAATAAAATTTTAAGCCCATAGCGGCATCGGCAAGCCCACAAGGACTGCAGGCTTGAAATTTGGCTGCATTACAGAGATATTAAGTTAGACCATGCCGTGAGTTACGGGCTTGAGACGCAAACCTGTAAACCATTTGTCGAACGTTGGATGTGGGGCCTTCAACATTAAATTAGTCAAACTTGTAGTTAAGGGTTTAGATGGAGCCAATGGCAACAGAGATCGTCATCATTACGTACTGAAAAATGGAGGTTGGATTTCAAAGCCTTACGGGCTTCAATTACGAGTTACGATTTGACCAGCATTTCAGAAATAATGCAACATTGATAAAACCGTAATTTTATTCTAGTCCATGCAAGTTCCATTATAAGGTATTAACACATTGATTGCTGGGATCAATGTAACACGGAAATTAAAGTGAATATTAAGTATTTTATTTTTCAGATTTGCAAACTTGAGAATGTTGTGCTATTCATTGTAATACCTAACATCACTTTCCCTTTTATTATAATTACAGTAGTGTGTGTATATTTGCATTTACAGTGCTATGGATCAGACTTTAACCCACTAGCGGGTCCTCTCTGGTACCCGTTGGCCTTTTGGCTCCATTTGCGGGATACGGGCTTTAACGCCAGCGAATTTGTTGCAATTTAATAGGTGGATTGGAAACGTAACAGATACGGGCTTGACAGATCCAAGGATTTGCGGGGGCGCAGTTCAAATTTCCACATCCCGTAGCCTTTTCTCGCCCTTACCCTGCAAGTCATTGGCGGGTTGCTTTACGGGGCCAATTTAATAGCCACAAGCGGGCTATGTTACAGGCTACGGTTGAGGGAATTAAATAGGGCTAATGGCCCCCTTACCCTTGGGTGTATAGTATGACTCAATATAATGTGTGTTTCTGATATGAACAGTATGTGTTAGATTAGACAAAGTTACAAACTAGGGAAACGTCCATATACCTGTAAATAATAGTTACTAATACTACAAGTGGATATTTAACCTTGCGGCATTTGTTTTTCAAGATTTAACCCCCCTTAGTAGTATTTAGAGCCGGTTCTTTTAAATATAAGCTACACAAATATTTGAAGTATATGCCCTTTGAAGGAAGTGGTGATTGAACTTGCAACATTGTAACACTCATTATAATTAGGACTTTATATTATGGTTCTATTAAAGTACCTGGCTCAGGATCCCTCAGCTTTCAATCTCTAATTATTTAGCAATCAACCTCTTATCATCAGGACACACGCCAACAACTTCAGGCCAACTAATTTATACATTAGAAATCTGTACGGTCTTCAAATTAGCTTCAGAGGCGAGCTGTGGGCAGGGAAGTATGTGGGAACAGAATTACCTTGAATGATCAAGTGTAAGGTTATTGGTGAGAGCTGGTGATCAATAATGCATGAGCCGGGCGCGCTCTACAGCTTCCTGTGAAGAATCAATACAACATTTTCATACCCGCCATACTAATCTTTGAACAACTTCAGCAAAAGTTCATTCTACTGTGCAACTGAAAAATCAATAGAAAAGTTCTTAAAAAAAAAAAAATCACAATTTTTTTCCATATGACACCTGTATATGTCTATAGTAATGTAAAAAATGGGCTAAATTATTTTATGTTGTGTTGTCTCAATGCATCATTAGGAAGCTTTGCTTACATACAAAATACGAGGAAATAAAGATAAGGACACTGACGATTTAGAAAATATCAGAAAATTCCTTTTTAAATGATCTATGAAATATACAAATGTAGAAAAAATACAAATCTATATACTTTAAGGGACACTGTCACAACAACAGTAAATTGTTTTCATTTAAAGGAGCATTATGAATTGGCTACTAGCAGTTTTTCTGCAGTAAATTATTTCTGAAATATTTAGAATTGATTTTGCCGCTCCTGTATGCTAATGTGTGGCTCAGTATGCTAATGTGTGGCTTTGTATGCTAATGTGCGGCTCAGTATGTTAATATGCGGCTCAGTATACTAAAGTGTAGCTCAGTGTGCTAATGTGCGGCTCAGTATCCTAATGTGTGGCTGAGTATGCTAATGTGCGGCTCAGTATGCTAATGTGTGGCTCAGTATGCTAATGTGCAGCTCAGTATGCTAATGTGTGGCTCAGTAGACTAAAGTGAAGCTCAGTATGCTAATATGTGCCTCAGAGTGCTTGATAAGGGTGGGAGAGGGATCGAACTGCCAGATAACATTGGGTGACTTTATTTTGACCACTTCAGAGACAGACAAGGAGACTATAAGCCTAATTAGTACATTAAAGCAGTTGATTAATATGTTTTAGCTGCTCATTTGCATGTAAATACAACAACAACAACATGGAATAAATTAGAGAAACGGGCAAAAAAATGGCAGTTGAGATTTAATATGAATAAATCTAAATGCAGGATTGCAGTAAATATCTGCTCATGAATTGAGAGCTGGCTAAAAGACAGGAAGCAAAGGGTAGTTGTAAATTGAACATACTCTGATTGGACTAATGTGGTAAGTGGAGTTCCTCAGGGCTCAGTATTAGGTCCTCTCCTATTTAACATATTTATTAATGACTTAGAAGTAGGACTGGAAAGTAGTGTCTCCGTTTTTGCTGATGACACACAGTTGTGCAAGGTAATAACATCAGAAAATAATGTAGTTTCCCTCCAAAGAGATTTCATAAATGAAAGGAATGGGCATCTAAATGGCAGATGAGATTTAATATGAATAAATGTAAGGTTATGCATTTGGAAAGGATAAACAGCCATGCAATTTATAAACTTAATGGAGCAAATCTAGGGGTATCTGATATTAAAAGGGATTTGGGAGTGCTTGTGGACAACCACCTAGGTAACAGTGCTTAATGCCAAGCAGCAGCTGCAAAGGCAAGTAAAATATTAGCAAGTATTAAGAAGGGTATAGAAGCCAGGGAAGCAAATATAATTCTGCCCCTATATAAAGCCCTAGTACGCCCTCATGTGGAATATGGAGTACAATTTTGGGCACCACTTCATAAAATGGACATTTTAGAGCTGGAAAAAGTACAGAGAAGGGCAACAAAACTAATAAGGGGAATGGAGGGGCTAAGGCATGAAGAAAGACTAACCGAATTAAACTTATAGGCCCTCATTCAATTGCAATTTGCCCAATTGAATAGGGCCCTAAATAACCACATAACATATATTTTTTAAAGAATTTTTTTGTTAGCAAGCATCTATCCAAAAGAAAGGTTTTCACTAACTAAAAACTTCTTTAAAAAATATATGTTATGTGCTTATTTAGGGTCCGATTCAATTGGGCAAATTGCAATTGAATGAGTCCCATTGTCTCTAGAAAAAAGGCGTCTAAGAGGGGATATGATTACCCTATAAATACATCCAGGGTCAGTATAAAGATTTGTCATGTTAACGTTTTGTGCAAAGAGGTTTTCAACTGACAACAGGACATCTCTTGAGGTTAGAAGTAAAAAGATTCCACCTTAAAGAAAGAAAATGGTTCTTCAGAGTACGGGTGGTTAATCTGTGGAATTCTCTACCGAAGGAGCTGGTGACAGTGGATTGGCATTCAGGGTTATCCTGGATAATTAGAGGCAGGGTATTGATCCAGGGAGGAATCCAATCACCAGTATCTGTGGCTAGGAAGGGATTCTTTTTTTTTTCCTTTTGAGACAATTGGCTAAGTTTCAATGGTTATTTTTTTTTCCCGGTTTGCTTCCTCTGGATCAATTATCAATTAACCAGTCTAAACTATAATTCACATTTGGTTGGCTTGCCCCCCCGGTGATCCAATAAAAAACAATTTAGTTTTATAGTTTTATAACACCACTGAAAACATCACCTGACCATAAATGACCAATCAAAATGCATGAACTCTGACAGTAGCTTACGTGCAGTGAGCATGCTCATTACATTAAAAATGTAAACTATTATATCTCAAAAACTGCTTAAACTACATAAAAAGTTTGGGAACTCACCATGGACATTGGATTCCCAGCTCAAAGGCAGGGCTCTCCTTGCTTTGCTAAATGTTAATCTGTATTTATCTTTGTCTGAAACTAATTGATGTACAGCTCTACAGAATATGTCAGCTCGTTATAAACAAGCTATAAAAATAATAATAATAATGGGGGCTTCTTACTTCACTATAACATTGCCATTTTTCCCTACAAGTGAGCAAAAATCCCTATGAAAAAAATAATTACTCCAAAATTCAACATAAAAAAACATTTTTTGGAAGGACAGAATTTCATAAAATGTCAGACCCCCAATCTTTCCTAAAATACAAAATGTCAAACAGATTTGTCAAATCAACGCAAAGTTATAAGCTCACGAAAAATGTGTTTATAATGGGACGTTTGAGAGAACACATACACATATATATTTGAAAAAAATTCTACAAAATTCTACAATTCTTACAAAAACAGCAAAACCCTATTTATGGAGCCACAATACTTGTTCTCTAAACAAACACATCTTCACTTTATCTCCTGAATAAAAACCAGTAATATCCATAATGATACTCTCATGGTCCCTCAGGAAAGCAGAACATTTTATGTCTTACTTATCGGTTTTGCTGCCAGCCGACCTAAACCTCTGACCTCCAGTTATTTTTGATCTTCACCTGTCTTCTGCTACTTAGTCAAACCCTCATGGGAGCCTGACATCCTATCTGCTCCTCCTTTGTATTTTGGCATTTGCCATTGGGTCTGACACATCTCGGTAATATATAATTGCCTATTTCTCTCTGGTTATTGGGTTACTGAATGACTGACCCTTCTGTCACCAGCTCTTCTCTGAAGATGTCAAGTGCTACTGAGACCTAGATGTTTAATTTGTCTTTTATGGCTATTTGACCATTGATTGTTTCACACTATGACCTTGAGTGTGTGCTCTTGAAGGACATTCCTACACATTATCTCTGTAACTTATGTTGTTGCTGAATGCTGGTCTTAAACTCTACAACGGCAACTGGGATTTACTTCTGGAAAGGTAAAGGTGTTTCTTTGCTGTGTGCACTAATTACTGTACAGGTGAGAAGTCAGAACTTGTGAGCTTGGAAACAGTTCTAGTATAAGTGTATGAGTTTAAATAAAAGGAGGAAGTTCAAAGAAAATGAGGCAAATTGTAACACAGAAAAGGGAAGAAAGAAGCAGAAGGAAAGGTAAGGGAGAAAGGTGAGAGAAAAAAATAAGGAAAGGGATTTTTTAAAATTAAGCTTTATACAAATATATTGATTTTTTTCCCACTGTATTTTGTAATTATTAATTATTAATCAGTCAAGCGGCAACCTTACTCAGTGTACATCCTGCCACATGTATGCAATACTGGAACAGCTGATTCCGGGTCCATACCTCTGTGAGAGGTGTGAGCATGTTGCCTCTCTGGAAGCTGAAATTGGAGATCTGGAGAGGAGAATTGCAGCACTTAGTGATATTGCTCCATTGGAAAGGGGATTGGTAGCTGGGCCTAGCATGGAGGGTGGAGCTGGGGCTAGTGAGGATGTATAGGGAGGTAGCTGGGTTACAGTTACAAGGGGAAGCAGGGGGAACACAAGGAGGAGGCAGGCCAGTTCTGAGTTGGCAAACACCAACATATCTGCAAGATTGAGTGAAGCTGTTGGGGATGTCCATTCAGGAATGGCAATGCCAGATAGAGCTGTTCCCTCTATCAGCCGGGAGAACAGTTCTACTGGAAGAGAGAAAGTGCAGAATAGGCAGAGAAACAGAAGGGTTTTGGTAGTACGGGACTCTATTATTAGGAAGGTAGAAAGTTTGCTGTCTCCCAGGTGCTCGGTTTGGCATGTTGTGGATAGGGTAGATAAATTGTTGGGAGCGGCTGGGCACATATTGGTACCAATGACAAAGCTAGTGGAAAATGCAGTGTCCTAAAGAATGATTTTATGATTTTAGTATAGTCAATAGGGAGGTACTGCTAAGTAACTCAAGTACAGTGGCAGGCACTTCAGAACTACAAACGGATAACATAAGGTTTCTGCTCAGTAATGCAAGAAGCTTGCCAGGAAAAATGGGAGAGTTAGAATTATTGGCAATTAAGGAGAAATGGAATTTAATAGGCATTACCGAAACGTGGTGGGATGAATTTCATGACTGGACTGTTAATCCGAATGGTTATAACCTATTTAGGAAGGATAGGGGCAATGGTAAAAGAGGAAGAGGGATTTGTTTTCATGTTAAGCCTATTGTCAGATACGATATTTACGTTGGAACTAGCGATAATGTTGAATGATGGAGGTCAGAGTTAAATAGCGAGGGAGCAATTTCTAAAAGAATATTGGTTGGAGTATGCTATAAACCCCCAAATATACCTGAAAGTGAGGAAATGCAATTATTGTTACAGATTGGAAATGTAGCTAAGCATGGGCAAGTTTTAATAATGGGAGATTTGTATTACCCTGAAGTAAACTGGATGAGTGAAACCAGCAGTACGGGTAAAGGGAGCAGGTTCCTAAAGTACACTCAGAGATCATTATCTGGCCCAGGTTATACAAGAACCTACTAGAAATTATTATTATTGTTTATTTGTAATGCGCCAACATATTCCGTAGAGCTATGCATGCGTTGTGATCAAGGCAAAACAATATAAACACATTACAAAAATAGAGGGCCCTGTCTTTGGGCTTAGAATCCAGTTTCCATAGAGCTTTTCCCACAGCACCATGCAAGATTGAAAACCCGCAGACAATCTAAAGGTTTTCTAGTGTGGTACATGATGGTGAAAAATGCAGTGTGCACATTAAGGTGGCAGATGATAGGCTTCTTTAAACAGATGTGTTTTAGTGAGGATTTGAAGGATTTGAGGCAAGAAGAAAGTCTGGTGACATGAGGCAAGGACTTTCAGAGAGTAGGGGCAGCGCAATAAAAGTCCTGAAGGATGGAGTGAGAGGAGGTGATAAAAGAGGAGGAAAGAAGAAGGTCATTAGCAGAGCATAAAAGGAGAGATGTAAGGGGGTGCAGTGTTGTGCAGTGTTGCTGAGGGCTTTGTAAGTTTAGGGTCATGATTTTAACATTTGTTCTGGAGGCTAGTGGAGAGACTGACAAAGAGGTGCTGCAGACACTGAACGTTTAGTATGGTAGATGAGTCTAGTGGAGGCATTCATAATGGATTGAAGTGGGGATAGGAGAAGATAAATCGCCCAGCCAGAAGTGAGTTGCATTAGTCAAGATGGGATATGATGAGGGAATGTATTAGAATCTTAGTAGTTTCTTGTGTAAGGTAATTACTTATTCTGGAGATGTTTTTTAAGTTGAAAAGACAAGATTTTGTTAGTGACTGTATTTTAGGAATAAGGAAGGGTCCAATAGAACCCCAAGACAACAGGGTGGAAGGCGGGAGTGATGATGGCATTGTTGACAGTGAGAGATATGTGTAGAATTGATGCTGTAGTAGATGGTCGGAAGATTAAGAGTTCGATCTTAGACATGTTGAGTTTGAGCTGGTGGGCGGACATCCAGGAGGATATGCTTGAGAGGCAGTTGAAAACATGTACTAGAAGAGAGGGAGATAAATCAGGTGCTGAGAGGTAGATTTGCGTGTCATCTGCATAGAGATGATACTGAAATCCAAAAGATTTTATTAGGGTACCAAATGAGGATGTATAGATGGAGAATAGGAGGGGGCTTAGAAATTAACCTTGGGGTACACCAACAGACAGAGGGTGAGGAGAGGAAGAGGTGTCAGAGAAGGAGACACTAAATGTTCGATCTTGCAGGTATGATGTGAACCATGAGAGAGCAGTATTTATGATTACAAGGGAGTGGAGAATTCGGATTAGTAGAGGGTGATCAACTGTATCAAAGGCAGCAGAGGGATCCAGGAGAAGTAGAACAGACAAGGGACCCCTTGTCTTGGAGGAGAGCAAGTCATTAGTGGCTTTTGTGAGAGCTGTCTCAGTGGAGTGTTGGGGCGGAAGTCGGATTGGAAGGTGTCAAGAAGGGAGTTGGAGGAAATAAATTGGGTAAGGCGATTGCAGACAAGCCCTCAAGCAGTTTGGAAGCCAGGGGAAGTAGAGAGATAGAGCGGTAGTTAGTTGCAAAATCAGAGTCAGATGAGGGTTTCTTAAGAATGGGTGTAATTATGGCATGTTTTAGATGATGGAAACATGGCAGTGGTTAGAGAAAGGTTGTGAGAGCGGGGATAAGTGTGGCAATGAGGGGAGGCATTAGCTGTGATGGAATAGGATCTAGAGGACAGGTAGGCGAGAGGTTGATAGTAGGCTGGCTGGAGACTTCATCCTCTAAAAAATCAAAGTAATGCATAATGTCTGTGTGATTAGGGAAGGGTGGAGGCTGGGTGTTGTCAATTAGTTGAGAGGAGGGTGTGTGCGATTCATGTTGAGAGGAGAGTTTGTTGCAAATGTTTTCAATCTTATGCTTAAAATGGCTGGCAAAGTCTTCAGCTGTGAGACAGGAGGGACAGGAGGTGGTGGTGGGCGGAGGAGAGTGTTCAATGTAGCGAACAAACATTTGGGGTTAGAGGACAGTGTAGATATTAAAGATGTAAAATTCTGCTGTTTGGCAAAGTTGAGGGCAGAGAAGTAGGAGTGCAACATAAACTTGTAGTGGAGGAAATCTGCTGAAGTGCGAGATTTCCTCCATAGTAGTTCAGCAGTGCGGGCGCACCTCTGGATGTATCATGTTGTGTAGTGTGCCATGGTTGTGGATGAGAGTGAGGGCGTCTGCATGTGGTTATGGGGGCCAGGGTGTCAAGGGTGGAAGTAAGAGTCAGGTTGCACTGTGAGGTGGCAGGACAGGTGAGATAGGTGAGGGGACTGAGAAGGGGTTGTAACACAGTTGAAAGGTGTTGTGGGTCAAGTGCCTGAAGGTTTCTGTGGGTAATGGTTACCGGGGTAGAAGAAAAGCAGTGAGAGAAAGATGTAAGGCTGCAGGATAGAAGATGGTGGTCAGATAGAGGGGAGTGGGCAGATGGAGAGGTTAGAGGTTGGGCAGAGATGGGTGAAAATAAGGTCTAGGGAGTGTCCATCATGGTGAGATGGGGAATCTGACAATTGTGAGAGGCCGAGGGAAGAGGTGAGTGAAAGTAGTTTAGCAGCAGTAGGGGATATGGGAGTGTCAATGGCAATGTTGAAGTTTTCAAGAATGAGTGAAGGAACATTGGAGGAGAGAAAATGAAGGAGTCAGGCGGCGAAGTGATCAAGTAATTGAGAGGATGGTCCAGGAGGGTGATAGATCACAGCAACACGTAAAGAGATAGGTGAGAAAAGGTGGATGGTGTGAACTTCAAACAATGAAAATTGTTGGGAAGGACTAGTGGGTATGGAGTGAAATGTTAACCGAGAGGAAAGTAATATGGCGACTCCACCACCATGTCGGTTACCAGGTTGAGGTGTGTGACTGAAGTGAAAACCACCATGGTAGAGTGCAGCAGGGGAGGAAGTCTGAAGGAGAGAGACAGGTTTCTGTGAGAGCCAGTAGATTGAGAGAGTTTTAAGTGAATAGTTCATGGATGAAAGTGAGTTTATTGCAGATAGATCATGTATTCCAGAGTCCACAGGAGAGGGGCAAAGAGGATAGTTTGTGGCAGGAGTGGGCGGTTTGGGTATTTGCAATCCTGGAGGCAGTGCGTTGCTGACAGTGGGTTAAAATAAGAGAGGGGTCTGGGTTAGGATATTTATCTCCAGCTGCCAGCAGAAGGAGGAGTGATGGGATGGGAGTGGGTCTTACAGAACCGTTTCTGCTTGTGAGCTGTAGGAGATGGAGGAGATAGTGACTGGAGGAAGGAGAGGAGTTCATGAGAGCAGAGTAGAGAGGAGAAGATGAGAGAATGTGAAATGATTCTTTCGTTGGATACAAGATGTGGGAACGATGGAGAATCTGAGAGACAGACAGGAGGTTATAAAGAAAAAGAAGGTGAGAGGAAAAATTGTTAAATAGTGTGTAATTGAGAGTGAGGGCTATCTTGGATTTAGTTATCACAACTAATATTGATATGTTATCAAATGTTGAAATAGAACAACCTTTGGGAAACAGTGATCACAACACAGTCTCATTTGAAATCAAATTAAAAAAAAACTCTAAATAGCCAACAAAAACTCTTAATTTTCAAAGGGCAGATTGTAACAGGGACAGAGACTGCTTTACGTAAGTACAAGGAAATCAACAAGGCATCAAAAGGGCTATTAGACTGGCTAAAATAGAAAATGAATAGTTAGTTGCCAAGGAAATTAAGGCAAATACTAAAATATTTTTAAAATATATTAATGGGAAGAAGGCGAGGAAGGAAGCTATAGGAACATTACAATGTGACACCGGCCATCTGATAATTAGTGACCAGGAAAAGGCAGATGAGCTAAATAGGTTATTTTCTTCGGTATACACAAGGGAGGTACTAGTGGTTGGGACACTGCAAAATAATGGGGCTACACTACCATCACTAAATAATTGGTTAATGCAGGAAGTAATCCAAAAGTGGTTGGAAAAAAAAAATGTTAATAAAGCCCCAGGTCCTGATGGAATACATCCAAGGGTACTGAGGGAACTGGGTTCTGTAATAGCCAAACCATTATATTCAATTTTCCGAGATTTACTAAACACAGGGTCGCTACCAGATGTCTGGAGAAAGGCAGAGGTGATACCTATATTTAAGAAGGGAGCAAGAACAAATCCAGGTAGGCAGGTAGTAGGAAAGCTTTTAGGAGGGTTAATAAGGGATAATATACAAGAATATGTCTGTTTGAACAAAATTAGTATGTAATGAACATGGATTTATGAGGGATAGGTCATGTCAAACAAATTTGTTTCTATGAGGAGGTTAGTAGGAACTTGGATAAAGGCAACTCAGTGGATGTAGTCTATTTGGATTTTGCAAAGGCTCTTGATACAGTGCCACATGGAAGACTACTGTGCAAATTAGAAAAAAAGCCCCCTACGAGGAGAAATGATTACCTTAAATAAATGTATCAATATTAGACTTTGTCAAGTGAACTTTTTGGACCAAGAGGTTTTCAACTAACAAGAGGACATCCTTTTAGTTTAGAAGTAAAGAGATTCCACCTTAAAGAAAGAAGAAGGTTATTCATAGTAGGGGTGGTTAATCTGTGGAATTCTCTACCAAAGGAGGTAATGACAGCAGATTTGATAGATACATTTAAAAAGGGATTGGATATATTTTGGTATAAAAAGGGTATTCAGGGTTATCCTAGATAATTAGAGAGAGAGTATTGATCCAGGGAGGTTTTTTTCCCTCTTTTGAGAGAATTTGCAATTTTTCAATATTTTTTTTCTGATGAGATCTAAAAATTTTGAACTTGTGGATCTTAATAACTATGTAACTAAAGAGTCTTGCAAAAAATAAATTAATAAAAAAAATGAAAATGTTAAATGGTTGATAATAATATGTACTAATTCTAGTCTTATCTCATACCCCAGTGCATAACACCAAAACGTATAATCATATAAAACATAACCTTTATTTCACCTGTTTTGGTGCAGCTCATAGAATCTTTTGAGCACATTTTAGAAACATGAAATAAAGGTTATGTTTTATCTCTCCCATTCGATATAGGATGATAATAATATGTGTTATATATATGTGATTGTTCATGAACTTCTTATATATATAAATATATATATATATAATGAAAATTCTAATTTAACAAAATAATTAAGTATTTATCCTTAAACATGTGATAAGTTGTTCGATATAATGTATGAACAGAGATTTACTTAAGGGGGATACATGACCAAAAGCGGAAAACAGTGTGCAAAAATGTTTAGCTGGACACCATATATCTGAGGTTTGTTTTTGTGTCATTCAGTCGAGTCTGACTCTCTGTGACCTCATGGTCCATAACACACTATGCCGATCCACTTGGTATTCATGGCAGAGAGTAGAGTGGGTTGCCAGTTCCTTCTCCAGTGGGCCACAGCGTACAGCTCCTAGTCGTCGCCCATCTAAGTACTGACCAAGCCTGACCCTGCATGGCTTCAGGGTGGTGTGACCCTTTGGTTCCCTAACTGTTATTGAACCCAGGTCGCAGTGATGAAAGCACCGAATCCTAACCACTGGACCACAAGCGATAGGGATGTAGTAAATCATTATGGTTTATAGATAGTTTATGTCTGAATTAAATAGAAGTAACGATAAACTCACTCGGTCTTAGGAAACTGAATGCTCAATATGGCTTGGAGGGTTAAATTAGTTTGTGCTTTAAAAGGGTTTTGTGAAGACCAGAAAACATTCTGAATAAAGGACCATTTATAGGAAGTACATTTTTAATTGAGTGAGATGGTTTTATAGATATATCTTTTCATAAATACATTCATAGCCTGACAAGACACAAGTGAGGATTTATATGAGAGCATTAGGGTCACATTATGTACAATGCCTGTTAAGTATGCTTTTATACTGACCGTCCGGCATGGGTGTAGGAGGCAAATAAAATCTGGGGGGGATACCGCATATAGTATAAAAATAATACCACAAAACTGCTTCTCTACACCCATTGAAAAATCTGGGGGGCTTTGTCCCCCTTGTTCCCCCCAGTTCCTACACCCATGCCAGCCTGGAACTATTTTTGTGAGTAGTGGGCAAAGGCTCTAAAAGATAGAATAGTATCAGAAGAATAAATTGATACCAGATTACCAGAACGGATAATCGCCCCAAAAACTGCCCAAAATTGGAAATATATTATTTGAGAAAAAATATGGATATTTTGATACGTGTCCATGTATTTAACACATCTGCCTTTATATTTCATTAAGGTTTGTAATGTCATTTTTTTTTAAAGTTTCCCATCAAGTCATACTTTATTTTACTTTTCCCAGTAAATATTGCCGCTAGGAAAACATCTGTATAATGGGTGTCAGTTATGCGTGCTTATTTGGATATATCTGTTTACACCATGAGGGGATGAAAATACCGTTCTAGCTGCCAACAAAAAAACATAAAAACTTATACTGTGCTCTTACCAGATGGCTGACAATTTGTGGCTGCAAAAAAACAATAAATAATGTATGAACTGTAGGTTTTAATGCTGAGTAATTGCCACTAACAAGATATGGGAACTACTAATACTGATATTGTATTTTATTTTAAAGAACTAGAATTGAAAATTGGCAAAAACATGTATTATGTAAAACAATAAACATATTAAAGAACCACAAAAGTCCCCTATATACTCTGCATCATTTAATAGAGGGTAAAAAAGCATGTGGAAAAAGTGTTTTAATTTTGAAAATGAATGCTGAATTCATGGAGTTCTGATCATTTGAAATCAGGCTATTTCACTGTGTTGCCTCTGCCTGAATGAGTAATGAGTTCGGTACCACGTGGAACAATGAATAAGTAATTAGTATCAGGTGTAGAAGGTTTGAATGAAGCAGTGACGGAGTCATTGTAACTACTTCATTATATTATATAAGTGCGTATAATAATGTGCCTATGGCAGACAGCTATATTTTCTGAATTTGAAGGAGATGTTACTGGGTTCAATTGAAACCAAGAGTAATTTTTTTCTTTACTGTTTAAAAAATCATAAATATGTTCTTTAGTTTATATAATAAAGCCTCATATGCCAATATGAGTTAACTATATTGTTTTGTATTTTTTCTTCTTGCCAAGTAGGCTATAAGCTCATTGACCCTCTGTGAATTGCTGTTTGCACTTCTATTAGAAAAAAAAAGATTTGCTAATTTTTGCTATCTGCCCTACAGGCAGAATGAAACTTTGGCAGTTGAGTCATGGAGGTCTGTATAAAACAACATTGGACATGTCCAAGTGCCCATAATAGAAAGTAAATTAAGGTGACACATAGGATGTTCCAAACTTGGTTAAACTATATGTAATGATAAGTACTTTATAAATCAAATGTTATTAAAAAGGCATGTTCTTACAGTATACTAATATGACGTTTACAATATTTAGATAGAAGAAACTATTCTGACCCACCAACAATCCACCCACATCTTTAGCCCCTGAGGGATTGGGTCCATTGCTTTCTGTGCAGTCACCTGGGTCTAAGCATGCATATTTTTCTTTGCACCTGACTGCATAGAAGACAAGGGATCCATTGGCTCAGGGGCTAACTAAGGCAATTAACAAAATACTAAAATTGTATAGGTTTTTAATGCTAAGAACTAAAAATATGGTGCCCATTTAATGATACACTATAGTGGTAAAACTATTGTATGTATTGGTGTTTGCCATTGTAGGACTTCCATGCTGGCCTCACTCCTTCTATCCATCCCTCAGATTGTGTGGTGAAAATCCAACAAGCTGAAAATCTCCATACTTGTGGTTTAGTGCACCCAGTATACAACCACATTAAACTCAAGCCCCGTAAGTGCAACGTAAAGCTCACAACAGCTGCGAGCTTGAAGAGTTGCGGATTTATGGGGCTATTAAATTAGAACATGTTGCAAGTTACGGGCTTGAGAGGCAAACCCATAAACCATACATCAGATTTGGTTATAGGCTTGAAAGAACAAAGGATTTGCAGCCGCAAAGCACCACGTTCCACGTCCCATAGGCTTTTTTTCGGCCTTGCTGCATCTTAACCTACAAGTCGTCTACGGGTTGCTTTAAGAGGCTAATTTAAAAACCATAAGTCTTTCAACCTATGTTACAAGCTACGATTCCTAAAATCGTATCAATTTAATGGGACTGTTAGTCACTCACTTCCTAGTTGCCCATGCTGGTGGCTGTGCTGTATGGACTAGAAACTGCAATATGGAGATTTAATACTTACAGTTGTGGTCAAAAGTTTGCATATCTTAGCAGAAATTTGGGCATTTATTTTGAAAATATCACTGATCATGCAAAAAAAATAATATTTTATTGAAGGATAGTGATAATATAAAACCAATTTTATCACATAGTTGTTTGGCTCCTTTTTTAATAATTATGATAAGAAGAAATCAGCCAAATGGCCCTGATAAAACGTTTCCATACCTTTGAATGTTTGGCCTTGTTACAGACACACAAGGTGAAACACACAGGTTAGAATGTCAATTAAAGGTTAATTTTTGTGGATGCACTGAGCAGGCTAGATACTGAGCCATGGGGAGCAGAAAAGAACTGTCAAAAGAACTGCGTAACAAGGTAATGGTACTTCTTAAAGATGGAAAAGGATATAAAAAGATATCCAAAGCCTTGAAAATGCCTGTCAGTACTGTTCAATCACTAATTAAGAAGTGGAAAATTCGGGGATCTCTTGATACCAAGCCAAGGTCAGATAGACCAAGAAAGATTTCATCCACAGCTGCCAGAAGAATTGTTCAGAATACAAAGAAAAAAACACAGGTAACCTCAGGAGAAATACAGGCTGCTCTGGAAAAAGATGGTGTGGTTGTATCATGGAGCACAATATGATCATACTTGAAGAAAAATAAGCTGCATGGTCGAGATGCCAAAAAGAAGCCTTTACTGCGCCAATGCCACAAAAAAAGCATGGTTACAATATGCCCGACAACACCTTGACACGCCTCACAGCTTCTGGTACACTGTAATTTGGAGTGATGAGACCAAAATAGAGCTTTATGCTATGTGGTGGTGGCTCACTGATGTTTTGGGTGTGTGAGCTCTAAAGGCACGGGGAATCTTGTGACAATTGATGCCAAGATGAATGCAGCACGTTATCAGAAAATACTGGCAGGCAATTTGCTTCTTCTGCATGAAGGCTGTGCATGGGACACTCTTGGACTTTCCAGCATGACAATGACCCTAAGCACAAGGCCAAGTTGACCCTTCAGTGGTTACAGCAGAAAAAGGTGAAGGTTGTGGAGTGGCCATCACAGTCTCCTGACCTTAATACGTTAATATCATGGAGCCACTCTGGGGAAACATGTGGTTCATGCAAGATGACCAAAGACTTTGCATGACCTGAAGACATTTTGCCAAGACAATGGGCAGCTATACCACCTGCAAGAATTAGGGGCCTCATAGACAACTATTACAAAAGACTGCACGCTGTCATTGATACTAAACGGGGCAATACACAGTATTAAGAACTAAAGGTACGCAAACTTCTGGTCAGGGCCATTTCATTTTTTCTTTGTTGCCATGTTTTGTTTTATGATTGTGCCATTCTGTTATAACCTACAGATGAATATGAATCCCGTAAGAAATACAAAAAATGTGTTTTGCTGCTCACTGATGTTTTCTTTAAAAATGACAAATATATTTCGCCAAGAGAATGCAAACTTTTGAGCACAACTGTATCTATGTCACACAGTGATACACCCTCAAGGAAGAGAGACCAACACGTTATCCCCATAGAAGCAAGCAGAAGAAAAATAAAGAATATTAATAATGTATATAATCAAAGTCCTTTGATTATGCTCAATGCAACAAATACTTTTAAATGACCATTACTTACTTTACCACTAGTGTCCTCTTAATTGTCCACTTTGGTGTCTTATAAACGGATATATAAAGAATCGTTAGGTAGGACTTGATGAGAAAAATATTTTATTAAACTCTTACTGTGCATTTAAACAATGAATTACTATTTTTGAATCATGCTCCAAAGCAATATGACCTTTTCCCCTCTCCACTCCCTTATTGTGTCTGGTGGGAGACGCCCAGGGGGATACTGTAAAACACACATTAGTAGCAGGCAGTAGTGTAACATGAGCTGCTAGCAATGTACACAAATACAATTTAAAGTACACTCTCACTATCATACAGTATGGTATATCTGTTTGGAGAACATTCCCCTCTGGGCGGCTCCAGATACAATACATCATTCAGGGGGTAGAAAGATAAAGACCCCATGCTGCCTGGGTGCATGATTACAAATAGTAACTATTCCTTAGCATACACTTTATAAGAACACAACAATGTCACTTTAAGTCTTGGTAATTTTAAATAATTTATAATAATTTATAACGATTTTTTACACAAATCTGAAAGGTTGCAGCTCATATTAATAATTGCGCTCGTGATCTCTCAGGATCACGTATGTGGGTGAATGATCCTGACCCTTTTATACGCTGGACGGGCTGTGCATCTGTTAGATTATAACCTCTCAGCCTAATGTATTTCATGGGTTCCCTTTAGATTTGACCCCTCACACCCAGGGGGCCTTGTAATGGTGTCTGTCAGTTTGTATCTATTTATAATTACTACCCTGTTATGTATATTACTGCAGAACACAAGTATTATAAGTAAATAGCAATAATACTGATGGGTTATAGAGTATCTTATGTGTTATTCAGCACTATATCTAAATGTGAGAGCTTCAATGGAGTATACAGGGTTAAAGTGGGGAGAAGAAGGGTTAAACAATGTATTAAAAGACCACTGCTCGCTCATATTTTCTATATGTTGTTTTGGATAATTAAACTAAATAATGAGGATAATAAGAACATAAACTTTTTATTTTTCACTTTTATATATAATAATACTTTACTGTGTGCGTTTTTAAGGTAGCTTCTGTCTCAACAGAGTAAACTAATTGGCTTTTTATTAGTCCAACTGAGAGCACTGGCAGATGCAACTGCCACATTCCCAGGGTGCAGTTAGAAGCATCTTCTCTGCATTCATAGAACACCTTTTTCTATGTTTGTATGTATGTATAAATAAGTTATTTTATGGCCTATGTATACAATGAGCTGTATCCTCCCTGGAATTATTCTAGCTCCTACACTCATGTTGCAAAAGGTTAATAATTAAGAAATAATTAAGAAATAATTAATAATTAAGAAATTACAATCTGCTTCTGTCCTCAGTTGTGAGACGCAAGCTTAAAAAATAAAACGTACAGTGAATAAGCCCCCTCCCACTAAGGTTGAGATCTGGAAATTTGTCACATAGCAATCACATGATTGCCACAACACCAGGCAAACTGTTCTACTCAAGATTTGGCTTAGATGTCTTTTTGTTTTCAAGCCTGAGCCTGCACATTAATGAAAATGATGTCAACGTGCAAGCTTTCCATCCCACTCCCTATTGAAATGTGCATGTCACGTGATCGCTGTGTGACACGCCTCCAAATCTCTCCTGATTGGCTGGATAAAATAAATGTATTCTATAAATAATTAAAATAGTTAAAAATAATATAACAAATAATTGAATTGATGGAGAGTGAGGCTGTACTTTAAGAAATAAAATAAGAACTTTGCATATACTGTAGTTTCTTTTTTTAAGTAAATAGACAGACGGGGATACTAAATATACCTAGTAAAATACCTAAAAACGTTGCATATCACTTTAATGTTTAAAAAAAGTATTTTCTCATAAATACGTTTTATTAGAGTGCAGAAAAGACCCTCTAAATCTCCAAAAACATCATTATTCATAACTTGATTTTAGTTTTTTGTGAGACCTGATCTGACACGTTCACGCTTCACTGTTCGGCATTTATTAGGTCACATTGTATAATTTAAAATAACATTTTTGCATTTTCTTATTTTACGCTCCTTGCTCCTGAAGTAAAACTCCACTGAAAGGATTTACAAATGTGCGAATGCTTTGCGTTGGAACTGAAAACATTTATAAGCATTTTTCCGTTGACTGTAGAAAGATGACTTTCCAATCACTCATGTTATTAAAGGGCCACTGTAGTCTAAAACATTCTGTCATACTTTTAAAAGAGCAGGTTTAATTACAAAAAATATATATATATATATATTTTTTTTGCATTGAAAATAAGTTAATTATCATTGGTGTGTATGGATGTGCAGCATAGTGTATTAGCCTATCAGGGACCATGTTGCTGAGAGATGGTCACTGATTGGTTTGTATAAGATGCAGAACATCCATGCAGGTCCCTGTCTGTCGATGTTAGGGATTTCCTTGAAGGTGGTCTACTTCCGTATCTGGGCAAGATGGCAGTTAGTAAGTGACTTTGTCCCTAGCACAGTACTACAGAGCTGTGTCTTTGTGAGGGCAGACCCATACAGGGACTATTTGAATAATTTTAGACAGTAAAAACAGAGCTTATAAGCACGTCTTAATACAATAAAGTACATAAAAGAAAAGAGATACCCAGGTATATTATATACCTAGTAAAATCAAGAAACCTTCCATATACCTTTGAATAATGAAACAAATTGGGAATTTATATACAATGTCCCAAGTGTTAAAAACTCGTCCAAGTGCATTATTTTAATAAATTTAGGTTTGTGACACCAAATTGGGGTTCTCTTTGCCGTGATGTAATGTGGATGCTTTATAACGGAGCGTAATAGCTCTCGGGGGTAATGAAGTGCGCAGGATTGTACCAAAAGCATATTTTTCCTGAGCGTCGCGCTCCTTCATTAGGGTCGCTCTCTGCCTCTGCAGCTCTCGTACTGACAGTACTGCTGAGGCTGCAGGTTCATATTAAATAGAATTACATTCTTCAAGAGTTTGGGGAGCTGTGAAGTACGGATATTAAACTGGGTCACACTCGGCACGATTCAGGACCTGCTAAACCCCTATACACAACCCTACAAATCAATAGAGCAACAAGCACTAGACACTAATAAAGATCCCTGGAGGGGAGGACTAGCTTTTAACAGGTTATATATTTTTGTAACTATAATATGTAGAGGATGGGTTCTTTGGTGGTCCAGTAGTTAGGATTCAGTGATTTCACCACTGCAACGTGGGTTCGATTCCAGTCAGGGAAGCCAAGCAGGGATGGGCATAGTCAGTACTTGCATAGGAGACCACCTAGGAAACATTGTGCTTTTACATAAGGTTATCTTGGCAAAGATACTTGAGTGGGTTGCCAGTTCTATCTCCAGTGGATCGCAATTTGTCTGACCGTTTTGCTATGACCTGCCCATCTTGGGTGACGCTACATGGTTTAGCTCAACGCTTCGTTGGAGGTACACAAGCCCCTTCACAACGTCAAGATAGCGATCATGAAGGGGAGGTATATAACACAGGCCAACAAAAAAAACATTCCAGATTGGACTCCAAGGGAATATATGTTCGTTGGAGGACAAAATGTATTCAATGAACTTTTGGTAGCACAAGATAGAATCATACTGCCACCACTACATATACAGCTAGGCCTGATGAATCATACTGCCACCACTACATATACAGCTAGGCCTGATGAATCATACTGCCACCATTACATATAAAGCTAGGCCTGATGAATCATACTGCCACCACTACATATACTGCCACCATTACATATACAGCTAAGCCTGATGAATCATACTGCCACCACTACATATAAAGCTAGGCCTGATGAATCATACTGCCACCACTACATATACTGCCACCATTACATATACAGCTAAGCCTGATGAATCATACTGCCACCACTACATATAAAGCTAGGCCTGATGAATCATACTGCCACCATTACATATACAGCTAGGCCGGATGAATCATACTGCCACCCCTACATATACTGCCACCACTACATATACTGCTAGGCCTGATGAATCATACTGCCACCACTACATATACTGCCACCACTACATATACAGCTAGGCCTGATGAATCATACTGCCCCCCTACATATACTGCCACCATTACATATACAGCTAGGCCTGATGAATCATACTGCCACCATTACATATACAGCTAGGCCTGATGAATCATACTGCCACCACTACATATACTGCTAGGCCTGATGAATCATACTGTCACCAATATATATACTGTTAGGCCTGATGAATCATACTGCCACCACTACATATACTACTAGGCCTGATGAATCATACTGCCACCACTACATATACAGCTAGGCCTGATGAATCATACTGCCACCACTACATATACTGCCACCATTACATATACAGCTAGGCCGGATGAATCATACTGCCACCACTACATATACAGCTAGGCCTGATGAATCATACTGCCCCCCTACATATACTGCCACCATTACATATACAGCTAGGCCTGATGAATCATACTGCCACCATTACATATACAGCTAGGCCTGATGAATCATACTGTCACCAATATATATACTGTTAGGCCTGATGAATCATACTGCCACCACTACATATACTACTAGGCCTGATGAATCATACTGCCACCGCTACATATACAGCTAGGCCTGATGAATCATACTGCCACCGCTACATATACAGCTAGGCCTGATGAATCATACTGCCACCAATACATATACAGCTAGGCCTGATGAGTCATACTGCCACCACTACATATACAGCTAGGCCTGATGAATAATACTGCCACCACTACATATATAGCTAGGCCTGATGAATCATACTGCCACCACTACATATACAGCTAGGCCTGATGAATAATACTGCCACCAATACATATACAGCTAGGCCTGATGAATCAAACTGCCACCTCTACATATAAAGCTAGGCCTGATGAATCATACTGCCACCACTACATATAAAGCTAGGCCTGATGAATCATACTGCCACCACTACATATACAGCTAGGCCTGATGAATCATACTGCCACCACTACATATACTGCTAGGCCTGATGAATCATACTGCCACCACTACATATACTGCTAGGCCTGATGAATCATACTGCCACCACTACATATACTGCTAGGCCTGATGAATCATACTGCCACCACTACATATACATCTAGGCCTGATGAATCACACTGCCACCACTACATATACTGCTAGGCCTGATGAATCATACTGCCACCACTACATATACAGCTAGGCCTGATGAATCATACTGCCACCACTACATATAAAGCCAGCCCTGATGAATCATACTGCCACCACTACATATACTGCTAGGCCTGATGAATCCCACTGCCACCACTACATATAAAGCTAGTCCTGATGAATCATACTGCCACCACTACATATACTGCTAGGCCTGATGAATCATAATGCCACCACTACATAGAAAAGCTAGGCCTGATGAATCATACTGCCACCACTACATATACAGCTAGGCCTGATGAATCATACTGTAACCACTACATATACTGCTAGGCCTGATGAATCATACTGCCACCAATACATATAATGCCACCATTACATATACAGCTAGGCCTGGTGAATCATACTGCCACCACTACATATACTGCCACCATTACATATACAGCTAGGCCTGGTGAATCATTCTGCCACCACTAAATCTAAAGCTAGGCCTGATGAATCATACTGCCACCACTACATATACAGCTAGGCCTGATGAATCATACTGCCACCACTACATATAATAGGTAGGCCTGATGAATCATACTGCTACCACTACATATAAAGATAGGCCCGATGAATCATACTGCCACCACTACATATACTACTAGGCCTAATGAATCATACTGCCACCACTACATATAAAGCTAGGCCTGATGAATCATATTGCCACCACTACATATAAAGCTAGGCCTGATGAATCATACTGCCACCACTACATATAAAGATAGGCCTGATGAATCACACTGCCACCACTACATATAAAGATGGCCTGATGAAACATACTGCCACCACTACATATAAAGATGGCCTGATGAAACATACTGCCACCACTACATATAAAGATGGCCTGATGAAACATACTGCCACCACTACATATACTGCTAGGCCTGATGAATCATACTGCCACCACTACATATAAAGCTAGGCCTGATGAATCATACTGACACCACTACATATAAAGCTAGGCCTGAAGAATCATACTGACACCACTACATATAAAGCTAGGCCTGATGAATCATACTGCCACCAATACATATACAGCTAGGCCTGATGAATCATACTGCCACCACTACATATACAGCTAGGCCTGATGAATCATACTGCCACCACTACATATAAAGATGGCCTGATGAAACATACTGCCACCACTGCATATACAGCTAGGCCTGATGAATCATACTGCCACCACTACATATACTGCTAGGCCTGATGAATCATACTGCCACCAATACATATACAGCTAGGCCTGATGAATCATACTGCCACCACTACATATAAAGATGGCCTGATGAAACATACTGCCACCACTACATATACTGCTAGGCCTGATGAATCATACTGCCACCAATACATATAAAACTAGGCCTGATGAATCATACTGCCACCACTACATATAAAGCTAGGCCTGATGAATCATACTGCCACCACTAAATATAAAGATGGCCTGATGAATCATACTGCCACCACTACATATAAAGCTAGGCCTGATGAATCACACTGCCACCACTACATATACTGCTAGGCCTGATGAATCATACTGCCACCACTGCATATACAGCTAGGCCTGATGAATCACACTGCCACCGCTACATATAAAGCTAGGCCTGATGAATCATACTGCCACCAATACATATACAGCTAGGCCTGATGAATCATACAGCCACCACTACATATACAGCTAGGCCTGATGAATCATACTGCCACCACTACATATAAAGATGGCCTGATGAAACATACTGCCACCACTACATATACTGCTAGGCCTGATGAATCATACTGCCACCACTACATATAAAGCTAGGCCTGATAAATCATACTGCCACCACTACATATAAAGCTAGGCCTGATGAATCATACTGCCACCACTACTTATAAAGCTAGGCCTGATGAATCATACTGCCACCACTACATATAAAGCCAGCCCTGATGAATCATACTGCCACCACTACATATAAAGCTAGGCCTGATGAATCACACTGCCACGACTACATATAAAGCTAGGCCTGATGAATCACACTGCCACCGCTACATATACAGCTAGGCCTGATGAATCATACTGCCACCACTACATATAAAGCTAGGCCTGATGAATCATACTGCCACCACTACATATAAAGCTAGGCCTGATGAATCATACTGCTACCACTACATATAAAGACAGTGCTTCAGTAGAAGCTAGGCTTATTGTTTACTTTGATTAGCTTTGTTTTGTTATTTTTTTATTACTAGCTATATTTCGGCAAACTGAGAAAAGTATATCTCTCCTCGAGTATTGTGTCCTCCATCAAAGTGCCTGAAACACGGACACATACCCAGAAGAGACTGGTAACTTGTCACTAATATAATAAGCAAGTTACACCTACTCCCACTTAGCCACCCAAATATCCCTCTTGTGAGGCACAGTCCAATAAACATAATACACTCCTGTGTCTCTGTCTTCTGCTTCACGCAAACTGTACACACAGATCTTTCATAGCCTTTCAGAAACAGTGAAAATGCCCCACCCAATTCCCAGCTTCAGTCATTGTCTGATCAGGTGGATCTAATCAAACTGCTCAGGTAAGTTAACTTGTTCAGACCTCCTGTGTAAAATCTGTGGCTCATACAAATTCCTTGCAGTATCTTTAAAATGTAGTTTTCACTTTGTACAGAATGTGTACTAACATTATTCAATAGTTGAGTGGTCACCAAACCTCTCCTCAGGGCTTCCCAGACAGGCCAGTTTTTCGATTTAACAGTGTGAACACATGTGAGAAAATTAGAGGCTCCTGATGAATACTAATTACCTGTTAAATCAAAAACCTGACCTGTCTGGGGAGCCTTGAGGAGAAGTTTGGGAACCACTAAATAGTTCTTAGTTTTTCAAGAATATGTGTCTCTCTTTGGCTGTTTGAGATGTTAGAAAATAGAGCAACAGACATGGTTTGAATGATTAGGATAATCTATTATTATCTTTTATTTGTATAGTGCCAACATATTCCATATCACTGTACAGGTGTTAAGAAAAAGGAAATATACAACATTATACAAATATTTACTGTAGCAAATGGAGGGCCCTGTTTTGAGCTTCGAGTCTTGTAGAAGTGATTTTTCCAAAAGCAGCCTACAAGAATTGAAACTTGATACAAACAATCTAAAGGGTATTTAGGAGGCAGACACCTGGGGAGGAACAGACAAGGAATAGTAAGGATCAGGAAGAAATTTAGAGTTACATAGGTAGGAAGGTGTGGAAAGTTAGATGGTTATTCATTAGTTGGAGAGGGAAGGGATCTGATGTAAAGTCAATGTGAAGTGAATGGCTCTAGTATGCAATATGTTATCTGCCCCTAGTGGTCAGATAATGTAAACTGCAAGTGGGAAACTCAGGAGACACACAATTTGTACACGGCTTAACTAAAAGTAGCTTGTGGGAACATAAGAGAGGAGAGGAGGGAATGAAAGGTGAGATGGTTATGTTGGAGAAAAGAAGGGGAACAGTTGAGAAGAAGAGCCTGAGGAAAAGGCAAGGGCATATGAGGAAGAAGGCACGAGGAAACATTGTGTAAAGGATTAATATGACTAGTAGCAGGTGTTGCTAATTGATCAGCTGTAAAAAAATAGTGGGAATCAATATAAATTAAGAGTAACCAGGGAGGTAGGGGATTGGGCTCAGGAGACCAGAGAGACAGACCAGTGAGGCAGAGTGAACAATATGGTGTCTGGAAGAGAGTGGAAATGTGAGAGTTAAAGCCAATAACACAGGATGTGCAAATAGTGGGGGGAGATTACAAAGAATTACAGAGGTACACCATGTTATCCAGGGAAACTAACAATGTCAGTAGGTATAATAACAGATATATTCATAATAATTAATAATCAGTAATTGTAGCAGAAGTCTTCAGTTCTCAATACTTTAGCTGTGGAAGTGTAGAAGTGGGCCCAGGAAACCAGAGAGACAGACCAGGGAGACAGAGCGAACAATATGGTGTCTTAGCTGTGGAAATGTAGCAGTGGGCTCAGGAAACCAGAGAGGTAGACCAGGGGGGGGCAGAATGAACAATATGGGGTTTTAGCTGTGGAAATGTAGAAGTGGGCCCGGGAAACCAGAGAGACAGACCAGTGAGGCAGAGTGAACAATATGGTGTCTTAGATGTTGAAAAGTAGCAGTGGGTTTAGGAGACTCAGAAACACGTGAGGCAGAGTGAACAATATGGTGTCTGGAAGAGAGTGGACATTCATATTTACAAGTTTGAACATAGATGCTCTGGGACATCCACTGTGCTAAAACCCTAAACACCAGAAATTTAAAAAAATGACAGACCAGTGATAACTATTTGTCTGTTTGTTTTGCTCCACCCAGGTTTAGCTGAATGAGAGCTGGTTAGTGCGGAAACTGTATGTTAGTTAATGTAGTGCTTAAGTAGAAGCCCTTTTTAGAGTATTACAAATTAAATGCAGAAATTTTATGTCTGCAAGAAACCCACTTAAAACAGGAAAATCTAAAATATATGAATAATAATAAATACACAAATAGATTAGACTCTACCTTTAAGAAAAAATCAAAAGGGGTCTCTATCTTATTTAAAAATAGCTTGAAAATTTCAGAAGAAGGCAGTAAGATCGACCCAGAGGGTAGATATATAATATGGACTGGACAGATTGATGGATGCTTAATAACATTGGTTAATACTTATCTACCAAACAAAGGTCAAATAGGCTTCCTTAGGAAACTTCTTAAAGAAATTAATAAAATCAAAGGAGGCTTGCTAATAATATGTGGTGACTTTAATATGATATTTGACGAAAATTTAGACAAACAAATAGTCGGACCTAAAAAAGTAGTACTACAAACAAACAGTATCTCAAAAGCATTCCGTAAAATAAAAGAAGATAACAACTTGATAGACTCATGGAGGATCTTACATCCAGGTGTACGAGAATATACCCACTTCTCATACAGACATAACTCATTCTCCAGAATAGATTATATATTAACTGACCTTCCAACTTTAAAAGTAATTAAAAAGATAAACATCTGCCCTACCCCATGGTCAGACCACTCCTTAAACGAACTAATTATTCAAGACCTACATACAAACATTCAAAGGAAAAAGAGTAGTTGGAAATTGGACTCTTGGTTTTTGAAGGATGAGAAATTTGTAGCATACCTGAAAAAAGAAACATTGGAATTTCTAAAAATTAACAAGCCATCAGTTAACTCAGATATAACCCTGTGGTGTACGTATAAAGCATATATGAGGGGTATAATTATTGCTAAAGCAGCCGAAGTAAAAAGGTTAAGAGGCAAGTCTTTAAGGAACCTGTATTTGGAATTAAACAAGATGAAAGATATCTTTAGGGAGACACCAAATAGTGAAAATAGTAAAGTAATAAAAGACATAAATACCCAAATACAAAAAATTCTCCAGCTTCAATCAGATAAAATATTATGGAAATTTCAACAAACACAATTTTTTGAAGGGGGCAAATCAGGTAAATTCCTGGCTAACAAATTGAAAAAACAGTATATTAAAAACAATATTGAAAAAATTCTAGATTCTAATAACATTTTACAATCCCATCCAGATAAGATAGGATTAGTATTTCAGGATTATTATAGTAATCTATATAATCTAGAGAAAGATCGTCAATTGGTTAAGCCAGGGATAGAAGAGATTAAACAATACCTAGACAATATAAAGTTCCCCAAAGTATCGGAAGCTTAACTTAGCTTTCTGAACAAACCAATAGAAAGTATAGAGATAACGGAAATCGTGTCCAAAAATAAAAAAAATAAAACACCTGGGGTAGACGGATTTAATAACTTATTTTACCGATATCTTAGTAAAGAATTAAACTGTACTTTATGCAATCTCTTCAATGAGATAAAACAAGAAGGAGGGATGCCTCCAGAGCTAACGGAAATAAAAATAGTTAACATATTGAAACAAGGAAAAAATCCCGAAGACTACAAAAACTATCGCCCAATCTCCCTAATTAATGTCGATATTAAAATCTACTCTAAAATTTTAGCTAATAGACTAAGCAAGATTATACCTTCTTTAATACATTTAGATCAAACAGGATTCACTCCGAATAGACAAGCGTCAGATAATACCAGACGTCTGTTAGATACCTTATACTATATAAAAAGAAAAAGGATCTCCTCCCTGACCCTGTCATTAGATGCAGAGAAAGCCTTTGACAGGGTCAGGTGGGATTTCCTAGAGAGTGTTTTGGAGAGTTTTGGCTTGAAAAGTTTCGCTTTGTCAGCAATTAAACCCCTCTATTTAAATACTATAGCACATATCTCATCTTCACAATTCAGCTCTGACAAATTCCTAATTTCGAACGGCACGCGTCAGGGCTGTCCATTGTCTCCATTGCTTTTTGTCCTATTTCTTGAACCTTTATTGATCAAGATTAGAGACTCTACAGAAATTAGAGGGATTAAAATAGGACAAGAGGAATACAAAATAATGGCATATGCTGATGATATAATAATGACAATAACAAATCCTGAACACTCCTGTAGAGCTCTACAGACCAGCTTGGAAGAATTTGGTAAATTCTCCTATTTTAAAATTAACCAACAGAAAACGGAAGTACTGACCTATAATATTCCATTAGAGGAAAAAAATAGGTTAGTAAATTTATACCCCTACTGCTGGAAGTCCTCTCATATAGTACATCTGGGGGTTAGATTCCCAGATCATATAAGAAATATCTTTAAAGATAACTATAATGATATACTGAAAAAAATAAGAAATCAGTTGAATGATTGGAGACCCCTGCAGATATCATGGTTATCTAGAATAAATGCTGTTAATATGAGTTTACTCCCAAAAATCACATATATAATGAGATGCCTCCCGGGTAAAATACCAGCTTATTACATAAAGATCATGCAAGAAACATTAGACGACTTTATATACCAGGGGAAAAAAACAAGAATTAAAAAAATTATAATTTGCAAGAAACTGGAGAAAGGGGGATTAAGTTCTCCCTCTATCAAAGAACTAAATAAAAAAATTATACTTACACAAGCAGCTGGATATAACTATAAACAGGATACTCCAAGATGGCTAACAATAGAGGACTCCCTAGCGGGAAGATCTCCAATAAAAAATATATTATGGAGTACTAAGTATAAACAGAAGGGGAGTTCAGAATTACCTACTAATATTAAATATATTATTAACATATGGCACAATAATAAAATAAAACTCGCATTGATACAGTCACCTTCCTTGGCAGCACCAATTGACTTCCTTAATAATAAATCGAATGGATTACTCTTAGCTTTATTAAAACTACATAATATTAGAAATGTGGGAGATCTATTTGAAAAAGGTAGTCTAATGGAATTGAAAAGACTTAAAGAAAAATTGAATCTAGATAAAATAACGTGGTTAGAATACGAAGGACTACAAAGATACCTTACTCTTCAAGGATATAAAATTTATAATATGAATAAAATCTGGAAAATGGAAGAATATCTAATTAAAGGTGAATCGTCACATATAATTTCCAAATTTAGCAATATAATTGACGAAAATACTCCCCTGGAAAAGAGTTTGGGTATATTAGCCTGGGAAGCTGACCTGAAAACTATAATAAAAGAGGAAGACTGGACTAAAATTTTTGGTTTTATTAAGAACTCATCAATTAACTCCTCATATAATGAAATGATGATCAAATTAATCCATAGATGGTACTATGTCCCCAATAAACTTAAAAGAATATATAGTAATTTAGATGGCTTATGCTGGAAACAATGTGGACTACCAGGTACAACTATCCATATGTGGTGGGACTGTAAAAAAATCAAAACATTTTGGACGAAAGTAAGCAAAGAACTATCGACTCTTACTGGTAAACAAATTTCTTGTAATCCGTTAATGTTTATATTACACTCGCAATTGGAAATCTTCCCATTAGGGGAAAGACTATTAATATCACACATATGTTTAGTTGCTAAATGGTTATTAGTGAAATATTGGAAAGTACCCTCGTGGAAAGAATTAGAGATTACTATCTCAAAGAACAGAGAAATTATGAGATTAGACTGGTGCGATAACGCCAGAGATAACTTCCCTAAGGCCACTCGCTTAATAAAATGGCAGCTGTGGGACCAATTTTTGAAAATATGTTAGAAAAGTTATGATGATGATACTTTCATTGATAGTGTTTCCACGACAAACCCTAAAGGAGAGGAGGAAGAAGGGTTAAAGAGGAGGAAAGAGGGAAGATTTTCTATTTTTTTTTTTTTTCTTTTTCTTTGTTTTTTTTTTTTTTTGTGTTGTTGTTGTTGTTTTCTGTTGATTCTAAAAACATACTTAAAACTCGAGAGTTACCAAGGATGCGTCGACGATAAGATTAGGTTCTTGTATTATTTATTACACTCTCTTGTATGTGGTATTTACATATATGTTATTAGCTGCTCCACTTCTCTATATGTACAAAATAATTGATAAAATAAAAAAATGTATAAAAAAAAAAAAAAAAAAAAAAAAAAAAAGGAGAAGCCAGGATGATCTAGAAACTGGAATTCATATTTACAAGTTTGAAGGCAGATACTCTGGGACATCCACATCTATGACACGGGAAGAAACAAATAGGTCATAGCAATTCATTGTAAAACACAATACTGTGGCCCCGGAAACAATTCACATAATACAAGGATCAGATGAGATTTAAATGGTTGAACTTGACTAACTTAAACTCTTTTTCAAGCTCATTTACAAAGTTACTGTGCCTTAGAGTAGTTGCACTTCTGTGTATACTATAAAAGAGGAGATACAAGATAAAGTATTGAGATTTGTTGATGGATTCCACCAGACTTTACAGCAAGTTATATAGATTAAAACATATGCAATTCACCACCTGGAGAAAATATGTTAATTCAACCAACTCCTCCTCCTGCGGTGTAATTAGATAGAATTGAAATGAGGGACCTCCATCAGTGGAAGCACAGGAACAGGCAGCTTGAAATTCAAGGAAAAGACAAGGAAAATGTAGTCCGGCAACCGTGCTGTGAAATTTCGGACAGAGTGCCACCTGGCTTTGTCCTCTGAGAGGATGTGTGAATTTACCTCCCAATTGGCTGTAGATGGAGCTCATTGCTCAGTATCCCCCACTAGGTTTCTTTTTTACTCCTTATTTACTTTTTCATATATTTTACAGTTGTTTCCCTACCACTAGGCCGGTCATGTTGGACCCTTGACTAATAAATACATTGGCCCATATTCAATTGGCCAAATTGTAGTTACAAGAGCCCATAATGGAGCCCGTAAAAGTTACTGATATTTAATTGGCTACTTTTAGCTACTCGCAATCCATTTGTGAGTTACAGACTCAAAATCGTAACTTTGACCTATCTCCTCCATTGATGTTTCAAGCCTGCAAATGTTACCAGTGCTAAAAATGCAAAATCCATAAAATTGTCTTCAAACCCGTAAATGGCAAATGTATCAAAAATTTCTACAAGTACTAGATAGGACTCGCAAGTGGGTTAAACCACTGTTTGTAAAATACTGTAAAAGCAAATAAACACACACTACTGTATTTCAAAATACTGTGAAAGCAATAAAAGGCAGTGCACAACAGTCTTCAGCTTGCAAATCTGCAATAAAAAAACAAATGTGAATGTTTTATTTCCGTGTTATATTGATCCTGGGAATCAAGGAGTAAATACATATCTGGCCACCACATGGACTAGAAGAGTTTATTTACATGTTTGGTTTGCACGTCTAATTGCAGATCTGACTTCTAAATGCAAATTAATTGTAGAATAAACTCCATGTTGACGTCATGATGACGGTCTAATTTACTATTGGCTCTGCCTAAATTGTAATTTACGGGCATGCTTAATTCATCCTGATCATGCTCTGAAATGCAATGTACGGGTTCATGGTTTATGTTTTTTGCCTTCAGCCCTGTAATTGAGGGTTTGAGCAATTAAATACATCTGTAACTGTAGCAAATTGCTAACCCACAGACATACGGGCAGTATTAAGGTTATTACGGGCTTGGCATTGAATCGGGGCCATTGTGTCCAGTTCTCCAGGAGAAAATTATCAAATTAGAAACAATTCAAAGGATAGTGATGGTTTTGTTAGGCTTTCCTCATTCCTGAGGACCAGATAAGGTGTCAGGCACTGCCCGGTCCTAGCACTGACTGTTCAGAACTAGATCTAAAAGACAAAACCTTTAAGGAAAGACTTCATGACCTTAAAGGGATATAAAAGGCTTCTGGTATTTACTAGTATATAATTTATCTGTGTATCAATTTACTTGTATGTACTTTGTTAAGAAGTGCTTATAAGCTCTGTTTTTACTGCCTAAAGTCCAACAAATAGTCCCTGTATGGGTCTGCCCCCTGTAGTGTATGCAGACACAGACTCTGCTGTATTTGCTCTGCTGTCTCCTAATAATTAGTGACCATCTCTCAGCAACATTCTGTAACCTGCTGCTGAGACGTGGTATCTGACAGGCTAAGACACTACACTGCACATCCAACAATTTTAGGCAATAAAAACAGACCTTATAAGCACATTTTAATAAAATAAAGTACATAAAAGTAAATAGATACGCAGGGATATTATATACATAGTAACATCCAAAAACCCTCCAGATCCATATATGTATAGATTAGAGTAGGGAAGGGAGAGGGGAATATGATGGCAACCTGCATAAATATTAAAGGGTGTAATAACATTCACAAGGAAAATAGCTACCAGGCGGTTGTGATCTGAAATCAGATGGTGGAAGATTTAGGTATAATGTGTGCTAGTGGAAAATGGTAGGGACAAACATTGGCCCATATTCTATTAGCTGCCCACAAATACCTCAATTTTTTTAATATATATATAAATGTTTAGATGTATTCTATTGACTCCAGCTCGAAAATTCCAACCTCAAGGATGAACTTGTAAACCATGCCTTTTTTAAGTCTGATTTCAGGGGGCGTGATCATATGATCTGACAATATTTAAGCAAGCCCGTAATTTACTTCTTCGACACAGTAAATGAGACTGTCATCAAAACATGGAAGTTACACATGGAAGTTAAACATAATCTGCGATCGGAGGTTAAGAATGAATTAGTACCAATATTTGCTGATCAGGCTCACAATGAAGCAATCTAGCGCTCTATAAAATGCATTAGAGCATCTTTTCTAGTCCATATGGGTGTCATGATATGCATTAACCCCTTGAGTTCCAGAAATAAAATTACTCAGAAAAAACATGAAAAAATGTAATGGCATATTTGTGGATTAAGACTTTTCTGCAATTAATTCTAATGTCTTTTCATGTCTTTCTGTGCTTTTAAAGTACAGTATTGTGTGTTTAATTGCTGTTACAGCTTTAATAAGTGTTTGAAAAAGCCCTTGTGACACCCATTTAGTACTCATAATATTTTTGAAAGAAACCTGATACTTTTTTCAGTTGCGGGATAGACTTTATTTTCGATCTAGTGCTATGAGTCTAATAGAATATCGATTTTGTGTAACTTTAATTACCCCTCCTCCGGGGACCCGGCATATGCTAATGACGTCACGTCACATGCGCGTCATGCGTTAAGACGCAGGCGGCAGGAGCGGAGGAGCGGAGGAGCAGCTGCTGCAGATGTAAGGTAAGTGAGGGGAAAGGAAGAGGGGGAGGTAATTAGAGGGCTAAAGTGAGGAGGGGGTTTAGGATGAGGAGGGGGGTTTAGGATGAGGAGGAGGGTTTAGAATGAGGATGGGGGTTGAGGATGAGGATGGGGGGGTTGAGGATGAGGAGGGGGGGTTGAGGATGATAAGGGAGGTGGAGGGAAAGAGAGACACAGGGGGGAAAGAGAGACACGGGGCGAAAGACAGACATGGGGGGGATGACAGACACAGGGGAAAGAGAGACACAGGGTGGTGACTCGAGTATAAGCTGGGGGGGCCCTTTTCAGCCTTAAAAAAAGGGCTGAAATACTCGGCTTATATATGGTATATAGAGCTCATAATATTCGGCCTGTGCTAAAACCAATAGAGTTCTAAAGTTTTGCAGGTTTGGCTGCCCCATAGTAATTGCGGTCGGGTAACTTGCAATCGGATTACGTGTATAAATTTACAAATTGGGCAATAGAATAGGGCCCATAGTTAATAATTTAAGCATTCCTAATATAAACAAATCAATTCTGAGCTTCAGTTATAGCAAGCTTTTTAGATCGATAGAATAGGCAGATTATATGGACTTTTTTGCTTTTACCTAATGTCAAATCTATGTTTTTATGTTTACTATAGAGTTGATAAATAAAGCAAGATTTAAAATATATCTTATTTATTGTAACATTTCCTTTACAATGTATAGAATAGGTAACCCAAAACTTCCTGTATCTTCACCCCATCCATGTTATTTATTTATTTTTTGCGTTCCAGGCTCGAGTTGTAATTGTTTGGTTTTCACAGACCAGCGAAGTTACTTGTTATTCCCGACAGGCATCTTCAATTTCTGGTGATAGCCTCAGCCTTTTAGTACAAATATCAGACAAATAAACTCGCTAGACCATGAAAGGAAATGATAGGCAGATAAATTGCACATTTCAGCAGCTGTGAAAGTTTAAAGAACAAAACGTACCATGAGAGGGGCCACTGGTGTCGAGCTGGTTAAATTGTCTATAATACAATACCAGTGTGTGACAACTCATACTTATGTGATTTCATTGGTGAAAGAAACTGAAATAGAGAAATCACAGCACTGAACACAAAAATATAAACATCTATTTACTAAGTATATGTTTTGTAACTATTGAGAACAGTGTATTTATTGATTTTGTATAAATTGTACTTAAAGGGCAATTGAAAAACACTTGTTTCTCAGTGTAATATTATGTATTTATAAGCAACATGTAAATATATTCATTAAAATGTGTATTAGACATGGGAAGAGAGAGTCATACAGTATATTGCTCTCCAAATTCACATACACTTATGTCATAATTAGTTTTGCCCAATCAGGAGAAAGCAGAGGTTAGCTGTGTTGCAAAGCACCCTGGGGTATGTAGTCTCTCTATATCCTTGTGCTCTGATTCAGCTGTGAGCTCAGACCCCACCCAACCATGTGATCCCATCCCACAGCAAACACTTCCTTTGAAAGGTCAAACTCAGTACTTGGCTTCCTCTCCTACTTGGTTTTGAAAGCTTCCAGGGGGTGTGCAAAGCTGGATTTTACTTTCCTGCCTATAAGCACAATAAAATTATCTATATAACACATCTTTTTCTGATAATCACTGTTTGTTTCTTACCAAACATTTGAAATGCAGGAAACTTATATATTCATTTAACCACTTTTTCATGAAGTAATATATGATGAGATTGACCAAAATATTATTAATAACCCTAATCTATGCCACTTTGTGAACACTTTTGGGGATTTGTTGTACTAGTTCACTAGTTCTTCCCCTCAGTTTATATTTGTTTCTGATTTGTGTTATATATTGACTGTACTTAGTGCCACTGAACATGCTAGTGTTTTTGTAAATAACTGATAATAATAACTTGAAACAAATGCCCAGGCAGGATTCATGTCTGCTAAATTCACTGGCAGCCTGGTTTGGCCAGATATACTGTTCTGGTCTGCTGCCTGCATGTTACCAATCTGTCTGTACATTGACTACACTCCCACTGCTTGTTGCTGACCTGACCTAACAAAACGGTTACCAGTTTAACTTAACTCTACGTTCCTACTTTTTGTTAATGAACTGACCTGATCTTAATATGTTATGTCTCCCATTCTCCTCTGCACCAATGTATCTGTACATTGTGCTGTGTTGTCTTTTTTATAAAGTCTTAAAATGTACGTACAAATGTTATCGATTGGTTATTGTGCCCCTAGGGCCTACAGAATCTGTTGGTACTCCCTAACTACAAATTCACCAATGTTTAAGGGTGTATTTATATTTAATGCTGCCCTTGGCCGATTTGGAATTGCCAACGTGTAAGACATCCCTTTCTCCTTGTAATATCACCATCCCAAGATTTGCCACTGCTGCCCTGATCTGGTTCTGACCATGTTCCTATCATGGTTGCCTGATTCTCACTACACTCCTGTTTCTCATGGTATCAGCCTGTTAATAAAGCTCATGCTGCCTTTTACCAACCTGATGACTCCAGCCACACTCCTACTGTTACCAAAGGGATCAAATTCTTGTTGCTTAATACCAGGCTTGCTTAATTCTGACTAAACTCCTGCTGCCTTCATAGATTTATCCAGTTATGGATGACCATATCACATATATAGTTGTGAGCGTACGAGTTGTTGCTAACGCTGCGGGCTTGCTACACGAGCCTCGCGTAGCGAGGGCCTTGGCTCGCTATGCGAGCCGCGGCCCTCGCAAGGCGAGGGCACTGGGCGAGGGTCTCAGTTGCTGGCATGGAGCGCCAGCAACTGCGACCCTCGCAAAGTTCACGTCGCAACACAAAGAGCACGACACACACATTACGACACTCGCAAACAACATACGACACACGTTCACACACATTACGGCCTCGCAAAACTCGGACGCAACTCGCGAACATTACAAAATTTAAAACACAATACATATATACAGCACATACATAAAAACCTTACCTACACCAAGAGGGAGCACCCAGGACCTCAAAAATGCAACTTACACCTCGATTTTACTCGAAATAAAAGAGTTTAGAGACTAAAAAAAACTGTAAGCGAGAGAAAAAATGGCCGCCAAAAAAAACGAAAACGAGGCTACAGCACTCTAAACTCGCAAAACACCACAAGAAACTCGCAAAACGCCACAAACGACCTACGGATATTCATACCACACATTGCACACATTCATCATGCTTACACAGCAGATACACACCACTAATGCTCCAGCAACATCAAAACAGATTGCCAGCTCTTCAACACAATGCTTCAAAATAGGTAAAGTATATTCATTTATTAATGTATTATATATTTCATTATTATACACCAAACAGAATTAGCTACCTTACAATTTCATTGCCGTAATTTTTTGACGGGCAATTTGCTAGTATATATATATATATATATATATATATGATATCTAGAGCGCCATTGAATCTAATGCGCACCCCAAATTTGGAATCCATTAATCAAAAAATACTTTTTTGCTGGCGCATGTAATGCAAATTTGTCATTTTGTACAAGAAGTACCAAACAGTGAGATTATGTTACCAACTTATAGTATGTTACCAACTTATGGTATGTTACCAAATTATGCCACTGTGCTGGGGCTCTCTGGGTGCCAGGCTCTGTGTGCCACTGAGCTGGGGCTCTCTGGGTGCCAGGCTCTGTGTGCCACTGTGCTGGGGCTCTCTGGGTGCCAGGCTCTGTGTGCCACTGAGCTGGGGTTCTCTGGGTGCCAGGCTCTGTGTGCCACTGTGCTGGGGCTCTCTGGGTGCCAGGCTCTGTGTGCCACTGAGCTGGGGCTCTCTGGGTGCCAGGCTCTGTGTGCCACTGTGCTGGGGCTCTCTGGGTGCCAGGCTCTGTGTGCCACTGTGCTGGGGCTCTCTGGGTGCCAGGCTCTGTGTGCCACTGTGCTGGGGCTCTCTGGGTGCCAGGCTCTGTGTGCCACTGTGCTGGGGCTCTCTGGGTGCCAGGCTCTATGTGCCACTGTGCTGGGGTTCTCTGGGTGCCAGGCTCTGTGTGCCACTGAGCTGGGGCTCTCTGGGTGCCAGGCTCTGTGTGCCACTGTGCTGGGGCTCTCTGGGTGCCAGGCTCCGTGTGCCACTGTGCTGGGGCTCTCTGGGTGCCAGGCTCTGTGTGCCACTGTGCTGGGGCTCTCTGGGTGCCAGGCTCTGTGTGCCACTGTGCTGGGGCTCTCTGGGTGCCAGGCTCTGTGTGCCACTGTGCTGGGGCTCTCTGGGTGCCAGGCTCTATGTGCCACTGTGCTGGGGTTCTCTGGGTGCCAGGCTCTGTGTGCCACTGTGCTGGGGCTCTCTGGGTGCCAGGCTCTGTGTGTTACTGTGCTGGGGCTCTCTGGGTGCCAGGCTCTGTGTGCCACTAAGCTGGGGCTCTCTGTGTGCCACTTCCTCCAGTGGTCACCCACTCTAGAGAGCCGGGAAGTGAGAGATGGTGGTGTGGTGGTACGTCCTGTGCTTTTCTTTTTGCCATTGAATCTAGTGCAGCATCAAATCGAATGCGCACCCCAAATTTGGGACCTGATTTTCTATGAAAATGATGCGCATTACATTTGAGTAAATATGGTATATTTATTTGTATAGTGCCATTGATGTTCTCAGGACTATACAGAGACAAGGAGCAAAAAGATTACATGACAATACATATACCATTTAAAATAAAGAGAACCAATGTATGGTATAGTCCCTCTTCTGAAGTGTTTACAGTCTACTTATCGGGGGGAAATGCGTACAGGCACATCATGGTAAAAGGCGAAGTACATACGGAAGGGCTGAGCGCAGTTGAATTGACGCCTTTGGTGTAGGAGAAAACTGCTTAGCGTTCCATGGACTGCAAGAAAATCCAATCAGGAAATTAAGTTCACTGGAAGGTATGATCATGAAGCTAAAGCACAAATATTTTGTCAACATCATGAGAAGAGTGGGTTCTCTAGAGAAGATTGTGATGCTGGGAAAGATTTAAGGCACATGAAGAAGGGGAGGAAATAGATAGACGAGGTCATTGATGTAATGAATATGAGCTTGAGGGAGATCAGAGGGGCAATGGTTGACAAATGTGGCGGACATGCTGCGGTCCATATGGTCACAGAGAGTCGGGCATGACTGAACAACACCATATGGAAGGGAGGACTCTACTAAGTGTCTACAAGGGCTCCACTAAAGGAGCTGTTGGAAACATCTTTAAAAGGGTGGTTTTTAAGCCCAGCCTGGCCAGCATTGAGGTACGGCATTCCTCTGACATTGTGTGGCAATGGGTTCCAGAGCGTTGGGGCTACTAACGAGAAAGGTTCTAGATGAGACAGAGCTCTCGATTTCTATGGATAAGGGAGGAGACATCCTGAGTAAAACAGAGAAGATACGCTGGGATATAGTGCGCGAAGAAAGATAGAAGAAGGAGCTGTGGAGTGAATAGCCTTGACGTCTTGAGAGTTTTCCAGACTGTGACTGCTCTTGACTTGATTGGAAGCCAGTTGAGGGATTTTAACATGGGAGAAGGAGGAAGAAATTTAGAAGAGAGAGAGATGATACAAACAACTGCATTAAGTATTGATTGCAGATGAGAAAGAGATGAGAGGCAAGAAGACTAGAGAGGACAAGACCATTAGTTCAAAGTAGAATGTGAAAGATCTGGGGTCCGGAATGGATTATTTTGATTTACATTGATCCCTATGGGATATGCTTGGTTGGAACTCAACCTGTTTGGTTCGTATCCTGCCGTCCGGAATAGATTAAGGACGAGAACCGAGGTACCACTATAAATATATATATACTAGCGACTTGCCCGTCAGAAATGACGGGGCAATACAATTTGAAGGCATGGGAATGCTGTTTGATACACAATGTAAACCTTTTTGTACTCTGAGGACCTTCGGTGCTCATTGCGAGCCTCTCCTCTCGTCTACTTTTGCTCCTCTGACCACATTTATCACTCATTATAAAGAGCGATATATTTATCTATATTTAGTTAATCAATAATGAATTATTTCTTGAATAAATTAATATACTTTACCTATTTGTAATTAATATATCCAGCAATCAATAGCCTGAAGAGCTAACAATCTGTTTATATTTTCCGTCAGCACACAATGTACAGTGAGTGTTGGTGCCCTGATGATAAAGTGTAATGAATATCCCAACTGTGCATTAGAAATAGGCTCCGTGTGCGAGGGAAATCCATTGGTTTATTGTGTAAAGCGCCATTGTATATTCATAATGTTATTAATGTGTTAAGCGACTAACAAGCATTTTCCGTCATTTGTAATAGTACATTTTGTAGTTCATTCGTTCCTGTGTGAAAGTGCTACGCATTTGGCAGTGTTTTGTGCAGACCGGGGTCGTGTAGCCTCGTTTTAATTTTTTTTGGCAAACTTTTTTTTTTTTCCTTAGGCGATTCTCGGGTGGCGAAAGTTGACGAAATTGCCTTAAATTCGCATTCCACCTCACTCCCAGACGTCCTGGCTGTTCCCCCGTGCTGTGGCTGATGTTTTTGTTGTATTTATTTGTATTTTTTTTGTGTTTTTTTATTTTTTTTTTAATTTTTGCAGGTCGGCCGTTAACCTCGTATTTTTGCTATCTGATATTTTCTAGTCTCGTAATTATTATTTTTTCGAAGTCCTGCGTTTTTCAAGTGCTTAGAGGCTAATACGATTCGCATTCCACCTCACTCCCAGACGTCCTGGCTGTTCCCCCATGCTGTGGCTGATGTTTTTGTTGTATTTATTTGTATTTTCTTTGTGTTTTTTTTATTTATTTTTTATTTTTGCGGGTTGGCCATTAACCTTGTATTTTTGCTATCTGATTTTTTCTAGTCTCGTAATAATTTTTTTTTCTAAGTCCTGCTTTTTTCAAGTGCTTAGAGGCTAATACGACTTGCATTCCACCTCACTCCCAGACGTCCTGGCTGTTCCCCCGTGCTGTGGCTGATGTTTTTGTTGTATTTATTTGTATTTTCTTTGTGTTTTTTTTTTTTTTTTTAATTTTTGCAGGTCGGCCGTTAACCTCGTATTTTTGCTATCTGATATTTTCTAGTCTCGTAATTATTATTTTTTCGAAGTCCTGCGTTTTTCAAGTGCTTAGAGGCTAATGCGATCCCGCGTTTACTAAATGTTTGGTGGCTAAGTACCACAAGTTTCATTGCCTTAACAGCTACATGAGGCTCGCAGGCGATGAGCGCCTGTGTGAGTTGGTGCTGGAGGGGTGCCGGGAAGTGCAAAACATTTTTAGATTTTTTGGTGTTTGCACCAGCCCCCCCCCCCCATGCACTAGTCTGTATAAATGTATATATCACTGTCTATATTTATGTACAAGACTAGTAATATTTGATATATATGTCCAAAGAGCACAACAAGTCTGTGATGCTTCACAATCACAAAAGACAACAATAACTTAATTTGTAAGACGCGGCTCCAAGCAGCAATCCTCTGTGATCAATCTTAAACGAGCTCTATAATTGCCTTCCCAGCTCCCAGCCTTCAAATGATGTACCGCTGTATATTGCTTATGCAAATCGAGCCAGTGCAGTAAATTATGATGAATTGTTAGGCTGCGCTAATTAAATTAGTTTTCTTATTGTAAAAAATCAATATTTGTGCTCAATTATTCTTCAAAAGAAAATATCATTTGAGTTTTGGAATCCAATCTGCGGAATAAAAAAAGGAAGTTCCCTTAATGTAGGTGACAGGATTGAGTCAAAATATGTTCATATGATTTGATTCCATTTAGCTATTTCAAAGTTAATTAAGTGAGCTACTAAAGCAATTTCTTCTACATGAGATCATTTGTACAGCTGTATTCTTAAGAATGGGATTAGTGTAGGTTTGTTCTCTCGTAGACGTCTTGATTCTTTTCATGTCATTCTTATAAATTGATGTACTCGGAATTTAATGTCTAACAGATCCTGAGTTTAAATGGTAGTAAAAGGAACCACAGCATGGTGAACAAAATATGAATCTATCTATGAGCCTAATTAGGAAGGAAAAATGGCATAATGCTAGATTTTAATTAGAAAAAAATGGTCCCTGGAGGCATCCATTATACGTTATTGGAGATTGCCTTACTTGTTACTGCCTGCTTCTGGACATGCTGCAACAGATTTCTCAGAAACTCTTCCTCTTCACTCCCTCTTCCAGATAAGCCCAGATCCCCAAGCTATTAGGAAGTGCTGAAGCAAGGCAAGATGGAACTATCTATATACAAACTAAATCTTCAAAAAATATTATTTTCTTTAAAAATATTTGGTACTTTTGCTTTGAAAACTTTTTGTAAGTTTGGGTCTACCTTGTACATGTAAGACCCAACAACATGAAAACACTATACACTAGCCCTAACTTCCTCCCACCCCATCCCAATTGATATTGTGTTCAGTCATTCGGTTGTGTCCGTTTCTCAGTGACCATATGGATGCGGCACTCCAGGCACATCTATCATTATGTCTCTGGTATTGTTTGTCCATAAGGTTTTTTTCGCAAAGATACTGGAGTGGGTGGCCAGTTCCTTCTCCAGTGGACCACGATTTGTCTAACCTCTCTGCCCATTTTGGGTGACCCGACAGCTTTATCGAATTACACAAGCCCCTTCACAATGACAAGGTAGGGATCCAGAAGGGGCTATATATATTAAACCCCTCCAATGATAAAGAAGAGGTCAATCTTTATAACAGGGTCGGCAAATGGACCTACTTTGAGATACATGGTGGGGGTTTGCACCAGTGCTGTGGAGAAGATCCAATTGATACAAGCCGTGATATAAGGGGTGGGGTGATAAAGACACATGGATTGGGTGATGATGATGGGGGGAGTTGGGCCCCTATGATCTGGTCACTGGCACAATGGTAAATAGATCATTGGCTTCAAATTTAAAGATGGTCAACAAAAGGTTTTGGGTGGTAGCCAGCCAGTCCCTGGCTCCAGAACGATTGAGAAGAACTGGCGGTGAGAGGCGACCCATCACATATATTAAGGGCCCACTAATGCTTGGTATTTATAGTATGTACTTAAGAAGATCTTGACTTCTTTTTTGTATTCCTTGTTGCATTGATAGTAGCAGATGGGGGAACCGTATGGTCAGGTAAGATATATACTCAGTTGTGTTGGAAGTCAGACACTCCATTTAGCCACAGAACTACATAGAAAGATAAGCACCAGTAAGGTAACCCTCCCCCTCAGGCTACAGTCAGAGATGGTATCCCCCATGACATAAGCAACGTCAGCTTCTGTGTGGGGGAAATATTGCAAATGCTGGTCCGATCATAACTCGTAATTCAAGCCCGTATAACTTTGAATTCCAACATTCATTTTTCATTGAAGTCCTACGGGCTTGAACATGATCGCTGAATCAAGCCCGTAATTCGCGGTTAGAAACAGCCAATGTAATGGGGGTCCAATCATGACTCATGGTTCAAGCCCGTAGGGCTTCAATGAAAAATGGAAGTTGGATTTTAAAGTCACACAGGCTTGAACCACTAGTCACAAACGGACCCACATTCCATTGGCAGTTTCTAAGTTACGGCCTTGTGTCAGCGATCAGGTTCAAGCCCGCATATACTACTTTCGATAGCATGGTATGCGATGTGCGATATCAGACCAGAACTTGCGGCCCCGGATATTGAACAGCACATTAACTTGTGGCCACTGCGGGCTCGCAGCAAGCCCGCAGGTGTAAATCCTACTCTGATCGGAGAATTGAATGAGGCCCAAAGTCTCCCGAAATTGTCATCGCATTTATTAAAGGACACCCTGGTGTGCAGCGCTAGTTCTCATTATACATGTGAACGATTTAATAAAGTCAGGTCCATTCAATGTCATCAGCGCTGAGCGGTCCCACTCGGGTGCTATTGTCAGTAATTAATAGACTCATTTTATTTACAAGCTTATTGTCTTTCCATTCCCGATAAGCAAACTCCAATTATTCCACATATACTGGAAATGCATTAAAAGTTCATTTTCTGTGAATCCTCCATCCCCGACTGTGTCTAGAGCGATCCTCAGCCGCGCGCCATGTCGCATACACAATGTCAATGGCGGTAATTCACCAAATGTTACCCTGTATCAGCTCGCAATCTGCTCCTGCAATTCATTCACTACATCATTTTATGCCAAAATCGTACAAACTGACCCAGAAACCAGATCTTTTTCCGTGTAGCGAGAGCGCTTTAGCTTCATCATCAGTCATAAACACACACTGCTCCTGGTACCCGTCTATGCCAAGCCCGCGCTGCTGCACAGATGAGCTCCTCAGAGAACTGGCCTAGATACTTTTAGCAATAAGTAAGACTGGATTTACATCACTGAAAAATGATTCTATTTAAACCGAAATTGCGACAGAAACGGGCTATTTACAAATGATCGGAGCTGTGCAGTACCTGATAGAGTCCGATCTGTCGCTGGGTTAGAGAGGCACCAAAAGACTGCAGAATGAGATTATTTCATATTAAATCACATGATCTGGCTCTGAAGGGCCCAGATAATAGGGTCTCAGTTAGTTATTAAAAGGATTTGGACGGTTCCTGGATTTTATTAAGTATATCATTTTCTGCTGTTGTTTAGTCATTCAGTCCTGTCCAACTCTCCGTGACCCTGTGGTCTGCAGCATGCCAGACACCTCTTGTGTCAGGTTGTGCTTATTCATAAGGTTTTCTTGGCAAAGATAATGGAGTGGGTTGCCAGTTCCTTCTCCGGTGGGCCACAATTTGTCTGACCTCTCTGCTATGACGCTTCCATCTTGGGTGACCCTACATGGTATAGCTGATCCAGAAAGGGAGCTATATAATATTACTGTCTCTCCCTCCCTCTCTCTCTGCCTCCCTCCCTCTCTCCATTTCCCCATCTCTCTCCCCCTTCCTCTCTCTCCCCATGTCTCTCTCCTCCTCTCTCTCTCTCTCTCTCTCTCCCCCTCTCTCTCTCTCTCTCCTCCTCCCTCTACCCCATGTCTCTCTTCACTCCCTCTCGCGCTTTTCTCTGTCCCCCACCCTCCCTCTCTCCCCATGTCTCTCCCTCCCTCTCTCTCTGCCTCCCTCCCTCTCTCGCTCTCTCACTCCCCCTCCCTCTCTTTCTCCCTTCTTACCTCTCTATCCCTCTCACTCTCTCTCCCCCACCCTCCCTCTCTCCCCATGTCTCTCTTCCTCCCTCTCTCTCTGCCTCCCTCCCAGAGAACCAACTCTGGTTGTGCTTACCCATAAGGTTTTCCTGAGAAAGATAAAATAAAAAAAGGCTCCTGTGTTGGTCTGCCCTCTGCAGCTCATGAAGACACCAACTCTTTTGTACCAGATGTGCTGTGTCTCATACTAACCAATTACTGACCATCTCTCAGAAACATTCTGAGACATGGTCCCTGATAGACTAAGCCACTACACTGCATATCCAACCCTACAGAGTCTGTGACTGCATACGCTGCAGTGGGCAGACCCATACAGGAACTGTTTGTGCTTATAAGTATTTCTTAATAAAATAAAGTACATAAAACTTCCCAATCCCTTTAAAATATAATTAAAACTGTTACCATTGTATTTTTTTATAATGAGTGAGAGGGAGGGAGTGGGGATCTGATGTCCATTATGATAATCACAGTATGGTGGAGACAGACAGTTTTGTTGCTCATGAAGACACAGACTCTGTAGGGCTGGATGTGCAGGGTAGTGTCCTAGCCTATCAGGTACCACGTCTCAACAGCATGTTGCAGAGAGATGGTCACTGGTTAGTTAATATCAGACACAGCACAGCAAGTACAGCAGAGTCTGTGTCTTCATGAGCTGCAGAGGGCAGACGCATACACGGACTATTCGTTGGATTTTTGGCTGTAAAAACAGAGCGTATAAGCACTTCCTATTAAAATAAAGTGCATACAAGTAACTAGACACACAGGGATGTTATATACTGCACGTAATAAAGTCTGGGAGCCTTCCGTATCCCTTTAAACACAAATCTGATCTCCTTCCTCTGTTGGTGCTCAGGGCAGATACTCGGTCTGCATATTACACTACAAACAGATGGATAAGTACAATGAAACACTGGCCTGTTGAGTTGATTTGTAAGTAAGTGTTAGTTGGCACGCCACACCGGGCACAATAGTAACAATTCTCCCACATTACACCGAGCCTGGAGCCTGAGGATGCCAACTGGCAGAGCGCTCTCATATTGCTGATAGCAGCCTGACCCAAACGAGACGCCGCCGAGGCCGGGGAAACATTTGGGGATTTGGAAGATTTTGTGAGATGTATACTGAAAGAAAAAATGATATTGTGTATTTAAAGGAACAGGGTTTATTTATTATAACAAAGGTATTGTTTGTTTGTATTCTAATCAGCATGCCGACTGCTTTTGGAACAATATAAGGAGCTCAGAAAAGAACTTCAGTTGGAAATAAATTGTCCAGGCATCCAATCCTTAAAGGAATACAGGGAAGGTTACTGGGTCTTACTAGATATACTAGTAACCTGCCCGTCATACATGACAGTGTCATATGTTATGTTCAATTGTCTGTGCTGTCTCTCTCTGTGCACCCTCTAACTCTGTCCTCTCTCTGCATCCTCTCTCTCTCTGTGCTGTCTCTCTCTCTCTGCGCATCCTCTCTCTCTGTCCTCTCTCTGCATCCTCACTCTCTCTGTGCCCTCTCTTTGTCTGTGCACTCTCTTTGTGCCCTCTGTCTCTCTCTGTGCCTTATATCTGTGCTCTGTGTGCACTCTGTCTCTCCTCCTCTCCCTCCCCTCCCTATCTCCCCCTTTCCCTACCCTTCCCTCTCTCTCTCTCTCTCTCTCTGACTCCCTCTCTCTAACTCACTCACTCTCTCTGCCTTCTCTTTCTCTCTCCATTCCTCTCTCTCTTTTTCCCTGTCCCCCTCTCACTTTCACTCCCTTTCATCTCTCTCTCCCCTACCTCTCTCTCTGCCTCCTTCCCTCGCCCTTCCTCTCTCTCTGCCTCCCCACCCCTTTTTCTGCCACCCTCTCTCTCTCCCTCCTTCTCTCGCTCCCTCCTTCTCTCTCTACCTTTTCCTCCCTCTCTCACTCTCTCTTTCTCCCTTTCATCTATCTCTCCCTCCCTCTCACTCCCCTCCCTCTCTCTCCCTCTCTCTCTCTCTGCCTCCCTCCCTCCCAGTGACCCAACTCTGGTTGTGCTTACCCAAAAGGTTTCCATGTGAAAGATAAAATAAAATAAAAAGGCTCCTGTATTGGTCTGCCCTCTGCAGCTCATGAAGACACCAACTCTGTTGTACCAGATGTGCTGTGTCTCATACTGACCAATTACTGACCGTCTCTCAGAAACATTCTGCAACATGCTGCTGCGACATGGTCCCTGATAGGCTAAGCCACTACACTGCACATCCAACCCTACAGAGTCTGTGACTACATACGCTGCAGTGGGCAGACCCATACAGGAACTGTTTGTGCTTATAAGTATGTCTTAATAAAATAAAGAACATAAGACTTCCCAATCCCTTTAAAATATTACTAAAACTGTTACCATTGTCTTTTATTAATATGGGTGAGAGGCAGGGAGTGGGGATCTGATGTCCATTATGATAATCACAGTATGGTGTAGACGGACAGTTTTGTTGCTCATGAAGACACAGACTCTGTAGGGCTGGATGTGCAGTTTGGTGTCCTTGCCTATCAGGTACCACGACTCAACAGCTTGTTGCAGAGAGATGGTCACTGGTTAGTTAATATGAGACGCAGCACAGCAAGTAAAGAAGAGTCTGTGTCTTCATGAGCTGCAGAGGGCAGACACATACAGGGACTTTTTGTTGGATTTTTGGCTGTAAAAACAGAGTGTATAAGCACTTCCTAAAAAAATAAAGTGCATAAAAGTAACTAGACACACAGGGATGTTATATACTGCACGTAATAAAGTCTGGGAGCCTTCCGTATCCCTTTAAACACAAATCTGATCTCCTTCCTCTGTTGGTGCTCAGGGCAGATACTCGGTCTGCATATTACACTACAAACAGATGGATAAGTACAATGAAACACTGGCCTGTTGAGTTGATTTGTAAGTAAGTGTTAGTTGGCACGCCACACCGGGCACAATAGTAACAATTCTCCCACATTACACCGAGCCTGGAGCCTGAGGATGCCAACTGGCAGAGCGCTCTCATATTGCTGATAGCAGCCTGACCCAAACGAGACGCCGCCGAGGCCGGGGAAACATTTGGGGATTTGGAAGGTTTTGTGAGGTGTATACTGAAAGAAAAAATTATATTGTGTATTTAAAGGAGCAGGGTTTATTTATTATAAAAAGTATTGTTTGTTTGTATTCTAATCAGCATGCAGACTGCTTTTGGAACAATATAAGGAGCTCAGAAAAGAACTTCAGTTGGAAAGAAATTGTCCAGGCATCCAAGACTTAAAGGAATACAGGGAAGGTTACTGGGTCTTACTAGATATACTAGTAACCTGCCCGTCATACATGACAGTGTCATATGTTATGTTCAATTGTCTGTGCTGTCTCTCTCTCTGTCCTCTCTCTGCATCCTCTCTCTCTCTCTCTCTCTACGCCCTCTCTTTGTCTGTGCACTCTCTTTGTTCCCTCTGTCTCTCTCTGTGCCTTATAACTGTGCTCTGTGTGCACTCTGTCTCTCTCCCTCCCCCTCCCATCCCTATCTCCCTCCCTTACCCCTCCCTCTCTCTCTCTGCCTCCCTCTCTCTCACTCACTTTCTCTCTACCTTCTCTTTCTCTCTCCATTCCTCTCTCTGTTTCCCCCTCACTCTCTTACTCTCTCTCCCTTTCATCTCTCTCTCCCCCTCCCTCTCTCTGACTCCTCTCTCCCTCCCTCTAGCTCTCTGCATCCCCCTCCGTCTCTCACTTTCTCTCCCTTTCATCTCTCTCTCCCCCCCCTCTCTGCCTCCTTCCCTCGTCCTTCCTCTCTCTCTGTCTCCCCCTCTCCCTCTCTCTGCCTCCCTCTCTTTCTGCCTCCCTCTCTCTTACTCACTTTCTCTCTACCTTCTCTTTCTCTCTCCATTCCTCTCTCTGTTTCCCCCTCCCTCTCTTACTCTCTCTCCCTTTCATCTCTCTCTCCCCCTCCCTCTCTCTGACTCCTCTCTCCCTACCTCTAGCTCTCTGCATCCCCCTCCGTCTCTCACTATCTCTCCCTTTCATCTCTCTCTCCCCTCCCTCTCTCTCTGCCTCCTTCCCTCGTCCTTCCTCTCTCTCTGTCTCCCCCTCTCCCTCTCTCTGCCTCCCTCTCTCTCTGCCTCCTCTCTCTCTCCCTCCCTCTCTCTCTGCCTTTCCCTCCCTCTCTCTTTCTCCCTTTCATCTCTCTCTCCCTACCTCTCTATCTCCCCCTCCCTCTCTCTGCCTCCATCCCTCTCGCTTCCACTCTCTCTGCCTCCCTCCCCCACCCTCTCTCACTCTCTCTGCCTCCCTCTCTCTCTGCCTCCTCTCTCTCTCCCTCCTCTCTCTCTCTGCCTTTCCCTTCCTCTCTCACTCTCTCTTTCTCCCTTTCATCTCTCTCCCTCCCTCTCTCTTTCCCCTCCCTCTCTCTGCCTCATTCCCTCTCGCTTCCACTCTCTCTTCCTTCCCCCCTCCCTCTCTATCTCTCTCCCTCCTCTTTCCCTCCCTCTCTCTCTGCTTCCCCCTCTCTCTTTCACTCTCTCTGCCTTTCATCTCTCTTTACCCCTCCCTCTCTTTCTGCCTCCTTCCCTCTCCCTTCCTCTCTCTCTGCCTCCCCCTCCCTCTCTCTACCTCCTCTCTCTCACCCTCCCCTATCTCTGCCTTTCCCTCCCTCTCTCCCTCTCTCTTTCTCCCTTTCATCTCTCTCCCTCCCTCTCTCCCCCCTCTCTCTGCCTCCTTCCCTCGCTTCCTCTCTCTCTGCCTCCCTTCCCCTCCCTCTCTCCCTCTCTCCCTCTCTGCCTCCTCTCTCTCCCTCCCTCTCTCTCTGCTTCCCCCTCCTTCTCTCCCTCTCTCTCCCTTTCATCTCTCTCTCCCCTCCCTCTCTGCCTCCTTCCCTCTCCCTCCCTCTCTCTCTGCCTCCCCCTCTCTCTCTGCCTCCCTCTCTCTCTCTCGCTCGCTCTCTGCCTCATCTCTGTCCCTCCCTCTCTCTCCCTTTCATCTCTCTCTCCCCTCCCTCTGCCTCCTTCCCTCTCCCTCCCTCTCTGCCTCCCGCTCCCTCTCTCTCTCTCTGCGTCCCTCTCTCTCTCGCTCTCTGCCTCATCTCTGTCCCTCCCTCTCACTCCCTTTCATTTCTCTCTTCCCTCCCTCTCTCTCTGCCTCCTTCCCTCTCCCTTCCTCTGTCTCTGCCTCCCCCTCCCTCTCTTCCTCCCCCGTCCATCACTCTCTCTCTTTGCCTCCCTCTCTCTCTCTCTCTGCCTCCTCTCTCTCCCTCCCTCTCTCTCCCCCCTCCCTCTCCTTCTGCCTCCTTCCCTCTCCCTTCCTCTCTCTCTGCCTCCCCCTCCCTCTCTCTCCCTTTCATCTCTCTCTCCCCTCCCTCTCTCTCTGCCTCTTTCCCTCTCTCTTCCTCTCTCTCTGCCTCCCCCTCCCTCTCTCACCCTCCCTCTATCTCTACCTTTCCCTCCCTCTCTCACTCTCTCTTTATCCTCTATCTCTTTCTCACTCTCTGCCTCATCTCTGTCCCTCCCTCTCTCTCCCTTTCATCTCTCTCTCCACTCCCTCTGCCTCCTTCCTTCCTCTCCCTCCCTCTCTCTTTGCCTCCCCCTCCCTCTCTCTCTCTCTGCCTCCCTCTCTCTCTCGCTTGCTCTCTGCCTCATCTCTGTCCCTCCCTCTCTTTCCCTTTCATTTATCTCTTCCCTCCCTCTCTCTCTGCCTCCTTCCCTCTCCCTTCCTCTCTCTCTGCCTCCCCCTCCCTCTCTACCTTCCCCTCCATCTCTCTCTCTCTGTCTCCCTCTCTCTCTCTCTCTGCCTCCTCTCTCTCCCTTTCATCTCTCTCTCCCCTCCCTCTCTCTCTGCCTCCCCCCTCCATCTCATTTATCTCTCCCTTCCTTCCAGTGATCCAACTCTGGTTGTGCTTATCAATAAGGTTTCCTTGGGAAAGATACTGGAGTGGGTTGCCAGTTCCTTTCTCAGACCTCTGTGCTGTGACCTGCCCATCTTAGGTAAGCCTACATGGTATAACTCACAGCTTCATTGAGGTACACAAGCCCTTTCACCAGGTAAGGTAGCAATCCACTAGTGCAGCTAATGCAGGGTGACCTCCTGACTGAATGTTATCAAGACAGACTCAGACAGTGCTGAATATTTACCATAGCATGACCTTCTGGCTAAACAATATCAGGACAGTCTCAGACAGCGCCGACTGTGTGTCTAATGAAGAATGGCTCCTGACTGCACAATATAAGGACACACTCAGACAGTGTTCAATGTGTGTCTAATGAAGAATGGCTCCTGTCTGCACAATATCAGGACACACTCAGACAGTGCTGAATATCTGTCTAATGAAAAATGGCTCCTGACTGTACAATATCAGGACACACTCAGACAGTGCTGAATATTTACTGTAGCATGACCTTCTGGCTAAACAATATCAGGACAGACTCAGACAGTGCCGAATGTCTGTTTAATGAAGAATGGCTCCTGACTGCACATTAACAGCACAGACTCAGACAGTGCCGAATGTCTGTCTAATGAAGATTGGCTCCTGACTGCAAATTATCAGCACAGGCTCAGACAGTGCCGAATGACTGTCTAATGAAGAATGGCTCCTGACTGCAAATTATCAGGACAGACTCAGACAGTGCCGAATGTCTGTCTAATGAAGAATGGCTCCTGACTGCACATTATCAGGACACACTCAGACAGTGCTGAATGTCTGTCTAATGAAGAATGGCTCCTGACTGCACATTATCAGCACAGGCTCAGACAGTGCCAAATGTCTGTCTAATGTAGAATGGCTCCTGACTGCACATTATCAGGACAGGCTCAGACAGGGCTGAATGTCTGTCTAATGTAGAATGGCTCCTGACTGCACATTATCAGGACAGGCTCAGATAGTGCGGCATGTCTGTCTAAGGCTCAGACAGTTAGACACACCACTTTAGTGCATTTTACTATGATACGCCTACACATTATTAAACTCCTGTCTAATGTAGAAAAGCCTTGTGATTGAACATTATCAGGACAGGCTCAGACAGCACTCTTGGTGACCCCATTGCACATTATCAAGAAAGATTTAGACATCCTGGGGTAACTCTCTAATCCAAACGACGTGAGACCTCAGACTTTATCAGTTCTAGTCCATACTGTAAATACGATACAAATAAATATTGTTACAATGTATTATTCATTCTAGTTACATTTCTTTGTTTGGGTGTATATTGTGTTTTTTATCATTTCCGCTAATTAGTCATATGGAATAAATCTGAATAAATGTCCTATTTCTGTCTTACCTCTTGTGATCAATTAATGCGGTTGAAGTGTCGAGTATTGTGCTGCGAAACCTTCCTCCAAAGCGCGGTGTAATTGGGAGAAAACATATGTTTGTAGTTGTTTTAGCAAAGGGGCAGAGCATTAGAAACCACAGCGGCACTCGGGGATGCTGTAAATTATTCATGAGCGCAGAGCGGCCACGTGCGATCTTATACACTGCAAATAAAAAATATCAGGTATATTATGGGGTAATTATTATGCACTAGTAAGAGCTGCTAGGTATTTTAGTTATACATTGATCATTAATAACATTCCTGTTTAATCATTTATAACAGTAATATTCAATATTATATTCATTATCAAAGATTATTTTCAAAGATTAGTGCATTTACCTGCTGATGAGTGTTTGTCTCCGCCCCGGTAAGGTCATTAAAGTGAGCAAGGCGGTTTAAGAGAATAAACACATTGCTCTAACAGCAAAATCATGTTGTCAAGGGAAACACAAAAAGTCTCCAGCCAATGGTGACCATTGGGTCTGTGGGAAATATATATGTTTTGGCACTGGGGAGTTACAGTTCATTGAGGGAACCATGAATGCCAACATGTACTGTTACATACTGAAGCAGAGTATGATCCCCTCCCTTCTGAGACTGGGCCGCAGGGCAGTATTCCAACATGATACCGACCCCAAACACACCTCCAAGACGACCACTGCCTGGCTAAAGAAGCTGAAGGTAAAGGTGATGGACTGGCCAAACATGTCTCCAGCCATATTCCGGCTGAGCATTTGTGGGGCATCCTCAAATGGTAGGTGGGGGGAGTGCAAGGTCTCTAACACCCACGAGCTATTTGATGTCATCATGGTGGAGTGGAAGAGGACTCATGAGGGTTAAGGCAGTGCTGAAAAATAATGATGGCCATACAAAATATTGACACTTTGGGCCCATTTTGGACATTTCCACTTAGGGGTGTACTCACTTTTGTTGCCAATGGCTTAGACATTAATGGCTGTGTGTTGAGTTTTTTTGAGGGGACAGCACATTTACACTGTTATACAGGCTGTACACTTACTAATTTACATTGTAGCAGAGGGGCATTTCTTCTGTGTTGTCACATGAAAAGATACAATAAAATATTTACACAAATATGAGTGGTGTACTCACGTTTGTGAGATAATGTATGTAAGATATTAAATGCAAAGAAAGGGCCCTCCATTTTTTTGCCATGTTTAATTTTGTATTGTTTGTTGTACTTAACCCCTGTACAGCGCTACTGAATATGTTGGCATGTTACAAATAAAAGATAATAATAATAATAATAATAATATACAATTGTCTAAAGAGAACTTAAGGATGTATCTTTTTTTTACATTTAAATAATCACTACTACAACAAATGTTTCACAAATGATAAATAAGAAGTGAATCTCCATATTACACCTTCTAATATGCAAACGTTTCTTATTGCTCAACTATGGCTTCTTCTGCTGGCTAACTAAGTGCATTCTAAGATGCAATATGGAGATTCTCTTTTGTCACACCCACCTTTCTCTGTCACCTGTTCACCCACTGCCACTTCATTCTCTCTCTCTACTCCCTTTCTACCATCATCATCCTCTGTTTTGGGCCACCAGGGGATAAGACCCATTCTCTATCACCTGCAGTTGTTTTTATAGTTTGTTTGTTACCAGTTATAGAGGTTAGTATCCAGCAAGCTTTCTTGTTAGCTTCCATAGAAGATTCCACCAGTACTTAAAGGGACAGTTCATTCAGCACAACTTGGAACACACCACTGTAATGTACTCCTGAAAACATGTTGAAATACTTTTTTGAATTTTTGAAATAAGTGCCTTTTTCACAGAAATACCCCCATAAATAAAGTTCTGTTTACATTAGAATTAGGCATGCCTCCAGACAGACTGACAGGAAGAGTTGCGTGCAGAGAGCAGACACAGAAAGAGGGATAACCCTTCACACATTCATCTGTGCAGGGAAATTACTGTTGGAAACTCCTAAATATGTTACTTGCGGGCTAACTGATGGCTGATGACATTCCTGAAAGCAGAGGAAAAACATAAATCTTGTGTTCAGAGCTTGCAACAGCTGTTGCCAGCAGATTCTGTAAATCATGAGCAGTCAGCTGTGTGTTTGTAAACAGACCTAAAACTGCTGATTTTAGCTGTTACTATTGAAATTAAAAAAAAGCAAGAGATAATTTTAACTTATAATGTTGTGATCTTTAACACAACAAAGAGCACGGATAGTGAGGTAAATGGCTCTTTAAACATTCACTGTCCATTTACCCTAATACTCAGTGACATCTGTCCATATATTATGTTGGAGGCTTGAATGGATGCTCTGAGTGGTGGATGGCATGCCATCTATTACACTGGTGTCACATCTGTCTGATGTCCCCTGTCCTAATTGATATCACCTCAAGGTATACCAGTAAAGGTCCATAATATCCATTTATATAGCCTTAACCACTTTAGCGGTAATCCCAAGCATGGCTTGGGGTTCATTTTCAAACCTAAAGCTGTAACACTGAGCCTCCCCCTACCCCCATCCTTCTGTGTTACTCACATCCTTCCCCTGCATCACGTTTTCAGGCAGTGTCTGGGAGTCCCGAGTGACGTCACACGCACGTCACGTCAATAGCTCCCGACCACAGACAGAAGACGTGCTGCAGGGGAAGGATGAGAGAGTAACACAAGAGGATGGGGGAAGGAGAGGGGAGGAAGGAGGAGGGAGGGGGAGGAAGGAGGAGGAAGGGGGAGAAGAAGGGATGGGGGAGGGGGAGAAGAAGGGAGGGGGAAGGAGGAGGGAGGGGGAGGAAGGAGGAGGAAGGGGGAGAAGAAAGGAGGGGGAAGGTGGAGGAAGGAGAGGGGAGGAAGGAGGGGGAAGGAGGGGAAAGGTGGAGAAGAAAGGAGGGGAAGGTGGAGGAAGGAGAGGAAGGAGGAGGGAGGGGGAGGAAGGAGGAGGAAGGGGGAGAAGAAGGGAGGGGGAAGGAGGAGGGTGGAGGGAGGGGGGTGGAAGGAGGAGGAAGGGGTGAGGAAGGGGGAAAAGAAAGGAGGAGGAAGGTGGAGGAAGAAGAGGGGAGGAAGGAGGAGGAAGGTGGAGGAAGGAGGAGGAAGGAGGAGGAAGGGGGAGAAGAAAGGAGGGGGAAGATGGAGGAAGGAGGGAAAGGGGGGAAGTGGAGGGCTAAGTGGAGGAGCCACTACACTACAGAAAACGTAGGGGCAGGGGGGCAAGACCAAGGCATTCTGGGTATGTCAGTATCCCCAAGTGTACAGCTTTAACACTCAGAGTACTGACATGGCCAGACCGCCAGGAGGGTTAAAGTCCTTTTTGCGACTTAGTTAGCTCAACATAAACCAGGGTCACAGCCAATTTAGAGTCCATGATATTGCAAATGTAATGAAGATAAAGTCCATGAATTTATAATTATGCATAAAATCCAACAGTCCACAATACCAAAATGTTTTATTCATTTGGAAATACTTACAAAAAAACAGGCTTTGAAAACATTTTATAATCAATGATTGTTGGTAACCAACAAACTTTCTTGTTAGTTCCAATGGAAGGTTCCATCAGTGTTTAAACAATCTCTTTCCATTTACCCTGACGCTCCATGACATCTGTCGGTATACTTTGTTGACATGTCATCTGGCACAATGGTGTCTTTGATGTCCCCTGTCCATAACTGATGAATACTACATCAAGGTATACCAGTAGGCGTCCATAATATCCATGTTGATGTCCTTTAAAGTTGTTTTTGTAAGACATTAACTACATGTACACCAGGGTCGTAGACAATTTAGAGTCCATGATATAGCAACTGTAATGAAGATAAAGTCCATGAATTTATTATTCTCCCTAAAAGTCCATAAAACTCAACCATTTGGAAATACTTACAAGGGATCAGGATTTGCATTCAATTTACGCAATAAGAGTTACGTGTTTCCACATGACATTCCATGAGTAATCCAGTAATTATTTACCAACATACACAAAATAATAACTTACCATGGAAGAAACCCAAACCCAAAGAACAATAAACGGGATCTGCTGGGAGCTGTAAGGAAAAACAAACTGTACTCGTAGAGTCTTCCAATAACAAATCCAATATCTAGAATCAGATTACATCTCTTTTAGATGGTCATCAAACATGATGTATCGATTGATTTGTCTTTTTCGTTTTTCTCTTTGGGCCTCAGTGGAACAAATGAAATGTCCATTAAAAAGGGCAACCAATATTAACTCGACAGGAACAATCAGTCTGGCATGTCAACATATCTTATTAACTCTCTGCAAGATTTGAGGAAGGTATATAGATATTAGCACTTTAAAATGATGAGTAAACAACTGGCTTGAAACCTTCAGCGCATTTCATGTTTAAAATGACACAGTAGGGGTGCAATGTAGGGTATAATATGTATAATTACTTTATCAGTTGAATGTTATAAAAAATTACTCTGCAAGATTGTTTACTTGTCAATCAGACTTTCTGATCTAACAGAAACAAATAGAAACAAATAATATATTTGGAAGTCTGAAAATAAGTTAAAAAAACGTATTTCTTGCTCAGGTTTCCCAGAAATACAGTCATTGTACTGCACTTTGAACCACTGGGTGGGGACATGCAAATGAGCAGACAATTTATCTTGCTTTGCTTAAAAGCTGAGTAGTACAGTAAGCATATGCATTTAAAAGCAAGGTACATTGTCTGCTCATTAGCATGTTCCCGCCCAGTGGCTCAGAGTGCAGTACAATGACTGTATTTCTGGGAAACCTGAGCGAGAAATATGTTTTTTTGTTTTTTTTTTAGACTTACAAATGTATTATTTGTTTCTATTTGTTTATGTTAGATCAGAAAGTCTGATTGACAAGTAAAACATCTTGTAAATTAATTTTTTGACTGTATTTCTGGGAGACCTGAGCATGAGATATATGTTTTTGCACAAATTTTTAGACGAGCTTACAAATGTATTATTTTTTTTCTGTACAATGGAGGGCTTCTCTTGATCACTATATATATCCCTTATATATCCCAGAATGCAGTGTAATAACTGTTGTTTTCAGAATTATGAGCAGTAAATAGGTTTTTTAACTTGCTTAAGACATTTAAATGCGAACACAGATGTACTATTTATTTACTGTACTACTGTACGGTGGAGGCTTCTTTCGCTCTTTTGCCCACCATATATTTATTTACTGTATATATATATATATATATATATATATATATATATATATATATGTAGCCATGCACAACATAGTCAGTGCATCCCAAGCTTTGACAAAAGTGAGCGTTTAAACTGTGAGGCAATCCGCGTGTTTCTGTGGAAGGGGACGCGCCATCACTCCTGACAGAGATGTCACAATATATTCAAATACAGAACCCGATAAACACACTTAGTACAGAACACACGTGTCTGCAAGGATACCGGTGTCTTTGACTTGTATATTTAAACACTGCAAGAAGCATTGAATGATAAGTGAATATTTCCAAGACGTCTCTGGAGTATCAAGTGTGCAGACAAAGGAAATTGACTACAGCCCTTACAGTGATTCAGAGTAAAAATCTTTCTCATGGGAAGATCTTGAAAAATATGTTAAATCCTCTCTGTAACGCTTTTATTTTTGCTGTGGAATAAGCAAAAGCCGGCGGCGTCTTGAGTATGCGCATGCCTAGGCCTGGGCCTTAGCCTAGATTGAAATACAGGATTAAAGGGATATGGAAGGTTCCGGGATTTTACTTTTTAAATAATATATTTGTGTATCTATTTAATTTCAAGTACTTTATCTGGCTTTTAAGCTTTGATTTACTGCCTAAAATCAAACAAATAGTCCCTGTATGGGGCTGCCAACTGCAGCATATGCAGACACATTCTCTGTAGGGATGGGTGTGCAGTGTAGTGTGTAGTGTCCTAGCCTATCATGAACCAGCATGTTGCAGAATATTGCAGAGAGATGGTCAGCATGAGACACAGCACAGCAGAGTCTGTGTCTTCATAAACCGCAGAGGGCAGACCCATACAGAAACTCTTTATTTGGTTTTAGTCAGTAAATTCAGAGCTTAAAAGCATTTTTAATAAAATAAAGTATGCAAAAGTAAATAGATACACAGGGATATTATATACCTGGTAAAATCCATATCCCTTTAATACAAAAGCTATATACAAATATGTATCACTTTGTAACAATGTAACATCTGACTTGTCACATTGTGATTCTTTGTTAAAAAAGAAGTTTAATTCCAGTATCCTATTAATATAAAAAAATAAAAAATCAAATGTGATTCTGAGAATGAATATCTAATGAACACAGATGGGAAGAATATTAAATGAGCAAAAAATAATGTGCGCACATTTGTTTGGTAATTAAAATGCATTTATTCTCTGATTTCTTCTGCGTATTTCTTCAAGCACCAATGGGGTATTAAACACATGCTCCTACCCAGCAGGGGAATTTGTTCTGTATTTGGAGCCTGTAAAGTAATTGCCAAAAAATACCATTTATTGTGGATTCTATGAGAGGTTACTGCTTGGAAGTATGAAATAAAAATGAGACAAACCGAATAATTATTTTGAAAGTAGTTGTGTAATTTAGAGAGATAAGTAACAATTAGCGAATCTGATACCAAACTAAAGGAACTCTATACAATATTCTCTATACAAGGTAAGTTCCTGCAAGGATCAATACAAAGACACATATATGTAAAATAAATAAATAGGACATTTATTTTAACATTAAAAACGTCTAAAATAAATTCCTGCCCAGAATTCCTGCCCAGAATTCCGAGAAATACAGTTATTACAATGCATTCTGGGAACCTGGGCAGGGAAACAGGGAAATTTAAATGTGCTCACAAAGGCTTCGCTCCAATCCCATCTCAAACATGGCACCTTTCAAGCACATGACTGCTGTATTACACAGCTTTAAGCAAAGCCCAGGATGGATTATATATATATATATATATATATATATATATATATATATATATATATATATATATATAGTAAATAAATACTACATTTGTGTTCACATTTGAATGTCTAAAACAAGTTTCCAGCTCAGAATTCAGAGAGATTCAGTTATCACACTGCACTCTGGGAAGCTGAGCAGGGACATGCAAATATGTGTGTGTGTGTTTAATTAATTGATTGTTGTGGTAAACTACCTCCCCGCAAAATCTACTACACAAGCTAGGAACTGGCCCCAGGCTGATGTGAGTCTGTAAACTCAAAACAGCTGTCCATGGGTGGGTTGGTTTCCTGGCTTGTACATAATCCATCCTGGGCTTTGCTTAAAACTGTGTAATACAGCAAGCAGATGTCTAAAATGAGCCATGTTTGAAATGGTACTGAATTAAAGAGCAAAGCCTTTGTGGGCACATTTGCGTCCAAAAATGTACATAGCTAGTCAGATCACCTTTTATATAAAATAATTATCTGCACATCTCCTGTCGTGGGACCTGGTGCTTTGCACCCTCTGCACTGGCAGTAGCTTCACCACTGAACATGGAAGGAAACTCAGTTGAGGACTTGCTAATCCATTAGTTATTTCTGTTTATTCAGTCCTGTTTCCAAAGGATGATAATCATATGGAGCAGTGAAATGACTTCCAAGGCTTCCTCCCACTTGGTTTCATTCAAGTCTCAGACAAGACGTTCCCTCCAGGCCACAAGCAGGTAGATGATAATTCACTTATTATTTAAACAAAAATGTAATATTGTTATCACAGTCATATAATTACGTGATAGGATATTTAATATTTATTAACTATTACATGCAATGTCCATGGAACCTGTTTTTATCTACTTTACAGCATTGAAGGAACCTCTTATTTTTTTGGTGCAAGCCCTTCAATAGAACTCAATGAGAATCTTCTCTGTATCCAAGGTCCCCTTGCAGTTGGCAAATCAGGTTAACAAAGACATTTCTCCCACATAAATAAAAGTTGTATCTTTTTTCACTTTTATATGCAATTATATATTTGCTGCAGGCTTCCATTTTTTTAATGTACTGCTTAGTACAGCTTTTGTCTCAGGCTGGTGGGTAAATTATTATTGAGCAGTCCCTTAGTCTTAATTAAAGCATTGCCCGTTTTATCTGAGCAGATAGAAGGTTCCTATGTACTCAATGCATGGGCGTAGGGGCCCTAAAAAAATCTGGGGGGGTAATCAACTCCTAGGACAGGAAGCAGAGGCCGATCTACCACTGAGGCACCTGATGCAATGCACTGTGGCCCTGCTCTGTGGTGGGGGGACCCCCCAATATAATAAAAAATGTGTATATATATATATATATATATATATATATATATATATATATATATAAATAAAATATTGGTCAAGCTTTCATGGGAAAGACATACTGCTCCATAGTGATGGCACCCTCTAATGGCCAAATGCATGATTATGTTTAATTTTGCTACTATTTTGTATCCCCTATTCATTTAATCTGGGGGGATTTGTCCCCCCCATCCCCCTAGCTCCTATGCCCCTGACTCAAAGTCTCCCACCATATCTAGAAGTAGATGAAAAGAAACTAAAATGACAACTCTTGTTGATATGTTATAATATGTCCAGTGCTTTTCCAATTAAATCTAATTCAATAGGTAAATAAAATGTGACATTATAGCTCTGATACTATAACAAAGGTATAATTTATGCAATAAAAATTAACGTAGGTGTGAATGTTCTTTTTAATTACCCAAACAGGGGTATTGGGGGCAGAGCAGAGGTTTTGATGAAAATTCCCACTGTTGGGTGTTATATCCAAAGCTCGTGTGATGGTAACATTGCACTGTAGATTATGTCTCGTAATGAAAATTTAATTAAGACAACTCTCAAATACCATTTAAACTTAATCACCTCTTCACTGTGTAAATAATGCAATTATTCCCTACTAATTACTAGGACTTTTTTTTAATGAAGGCTGTTTCCGAGGGCAGATTTTCTGTAAAATTGGAACCTGTAAAACGGAATATTTCAATTAAATTTAAGAGAATTACTTAAAAAAAAACATAATACAGTGTTACCAAATTATAACCTACAGTATACTGCGCGTAAATTGATTCATTACAATGAAATATTATTTTGTATTTTAATATTATAATAATGTTATTTCTTATTATAGATACTATTCAGACACTTAGATATGTATTAATGGTGTATATATATATATATATATATATATATATATATATATATATATATATATATACAGTATATCACAAAAGTTAGTACACCCCTCACATTTGTGTAAATATTTTATTATATCTTTCTATGTGACAACACTGAGGACATGCCCCTCTGATACAATGTAAAGTAGTAAGTGTACAGCCTGTATAACAGTGTAAATGTGCTGTCCCCTCAAAATAACTCAACACACAGCCATTAATGTCTAAACCATTGGCAACAAAAGTGAGTACACCCCTAAGTGGAAATGTCCAAATTGGGCCCAAAGTGTCAATATTTTGTGTGCCCACCATTAGCACTGCCTTAACCCTCATGGGCATGGAGGTCACCAGAGCTTCACAGGTTGCCACTGGACTCCTCTTCCACTCCTCCATGATGACATCACAGAGCTGGTGGGTGTTAGAGACCTTGCACTCCCCCACTTTCCGTTTGAGGATGCCCTGCAGATCATGCTCTGCTTCAGTATGTCACAGTACATGTTGGCATTCATGGTTTCCTCATTAAACTGTAGATCCCCAGTGCCGGCAACACTCACGCAGGCCAAGACCAAACATATATACACATATGTTTATATGTGTGTCTATATATGTTTTGTATAATATGTTGTGTTGATTCCCCCTATACGCATTTACCTGATGATGTCAGATGCTGCCTCCACTCTCTCTGTATCTCTGTTTATGTTCAAATTGATGGTTTCATCTCATATCAGTGTTTTGTTGCTCTTTGTGCCTTATCCATTTATCTGTCATTTAGGGATTATTTCAACTACCTTTCCTCACTATAGATGTATACTTTTGGTGGTGGGAATGTCATGATCTGGTCCTGCATGAGTGCTGCTGACACTAGGGAGCTACATTCATTGAGGGAACCATGAATGCCAACATGTACTTTGACATAATGAAGCAAAGCATGATCCCCTCCATTTGGAGACTGGGCCGCAGGGCAGTATTCCAACATGATAACGACCCCAAACTCACCTCCAAGACGACCAATGCCTTGCTAAAGAAGCTGAAGGTAAAGGTGATGGACTGTCCAAGCATGTCTCCAGACCTAAACCCTATCGAGCATCTGTGGGGCATCCTCAAACGGAAGGAGGGGGAGTGCAAGGACTCTAACACCCACCAGCTCTGTGATGTCATCATGGAGGAGTGAAGGGGACTCCAGTGGCAACCTGTGAAGCTCTGGTGACCTCCATGCCCATGAGGGTTAAAGCAGTGCTGGAAAATAATGGTGGCCACACAAAATATTGACACTTTGGGCCCAATTTGGACATTTCCTCTTAGGGGTGTAGTCACTTTTGTTGCCAATGGTTTAGACATTAATGGCTGTGTGTTGAGTTATTTTGAGGGGACAGCAAATTTACACTATTATACAGGCTGGACACTTACTACTGGGTTACAAAATATGAAAGTTGATTGGCCTGTCGAAGGCTGATTTAGGACTTATGTACGATTGCTGTGATGCCTAGTGAAGGGTGTTTAAGGAGTTATTAAAGTGTGGTTAAGGCAGAGCTTAGTGAGGGCAGAGTTATATTTATAGAAAATTATGAAGTAGTGCCCAGAGAAGGCAGATTTAAGACTTATGGAAAGCTAGAGGAAGGTCAAAGTTTATTGGATTTGGGCCAAAATCCACAAAGTATGGCTTGAGAGGCCAGAAAGTGTGACCTTAAACATGGACAATGTCGTAAACTTAGTAGATTTTGGCCAAAATCCATTTCAAGGGGTACGAGAAGGGCAGAAGGTGTATAGAAAAAATTAGAAGTAGTGCCCAGAAAAGGTAGATCTAGAATTTATGAAAAGCTAGAGGAAGGAGGAAATTTAGTAGATTTGGGCCAAAATCCAATGAAAGTCAGAAAAGACGTTCCTGTAACCATTGCCCTCATGGACATAAAGGAGACAGAATTGGCATGACAGAAGATAAAAGAAGCTGCAAGGCAATGACACTGCAAAGAAAAAACAAAAAATAACTAAGGCGAATAATTAAGGAACATGCACCGTAAATCCAAAAGCGAGGGAGCTGAGAAACATACCTGCAGGCACAGACTGAGGTGTGCTAAACAGGAAGTACTTTTAGGGCAGCAGAGCTCTTCTTGAGGAACAGGTGGGGTGAGAGAGGGCCCCTCCCACAATACCAGGTATATACAGTACATACCTGGACATATATCTATAATTAATTGCCGTTAATACAAAACTAATTTAATGTCATAACTTATATTTTGCCACCAACAAATCAACAAGATTGGTTAGCCAATTTGATGCGCTTGAGGTGCTGTCATTCAATTAGGGGTAGCTGCTGGTTCATTGCTGCATCACTTGAAGATAGGGCTTGCAAATGCATCATCTACCCATTAGTTTGATATTTTACATAACTGCAGAATCCTTTCAGAAAAGTGTAATTTGTATTTGGCTGAGAAACCACACAAAACTATGGACTATGTGCAAATCACTGTCTTTGCTGTGTGCAGTAAAAGCTGCAATATGGAGATTTACAGCTTGGTCTAAGAGACAAAATAGATGAAATTGCTTAATGATGGTGATCTGTTGAGGCAGCAGGATCCGATGCAATGGAGGCATTTACCTTGTCTTATAGTAGAGTTTATTTAGTGGACATTAGGGAGTATGGTGGTAAGCTTGCCTGAATAAATGAGATTCAGAAAGTATTTCAAGATGTGAAGAGTTGATGTACGTCTGACAGAGCAAAGTAGATAAATAATTATGTTTGCAATATGGAAGAAGCCCTGTAGGCAAATGTTGTATGCGGTAATGTGTTCAGAGTGGGGGTGTTAGGGGAGTATTTAGAGATCAAGAGGATTTGCTATGCTATCACATATCTGAAACTAGGGTAACAACCTCTAGCTGAAAAATTAACCCTCTCACATCAATCCTTTACCTAGATGTTGAGAACTTCCATGGACGATGGTGAAGAATTGGCAATTGTAACCACTATTCTACTATTAACACCTATGAGGTCATTGCCACTATTTGCATTACATCTGGTAGGACCATATCTCATGAGCATGCTTGAACTGGGTCGGGAGAGGTCCTCAAGAGATTTTTGTTTAATCAAAGATTTATAATCCAACCAGATTTGTGTAGGCCATTCTGGAAGGGAGTGTGGGCCGTATCCACACCAGGTGTTTTAATGATGAATTTGGTTACACTGCACCATAAAATGACCATGAAGATAATCTGAGGAACGTGAAGTGGAAGATGCTGAAGATTTAGATTAATATTAAGCTCTAGAGTGGTATTTCCATCCACAACACAATATTCACTACTGCCATTTTTGGGTTGTTTAATATGAATTTTATATTTAATTCATGGTGTTATTAATTCTGTATAATAATGAAAAGAAAGATTAAATTATGGAAAGTAAGGAGCACCAGTCAAGATTTTATATATTACATTTTTCCCTTGAACCCTACTAATAATATCACTAATAAATACATTAAATCAAATAGGCTCCCAAGGCACTTCTCTGATAACCATCCCTTTATCTGATCGTATTCTATTAATTATGTTAATTATATGTTACTTATTTGATTCTCATCCTTCAGCCATTGGCACAAAAATCCACTGAACTACGTCTGAAACCTGCCCCAAACTGGGAAGTTTAAAAATCAGTTTATTGTGTGGGATAGTTTCAAAAGCCTTAAAAACATCCAGATATGCTACTTCTACTGCTCCACTCTGTTCAAAAAAGTAACCTAGATTACAATCATGGCCGGATTACCCATTAGGCCAACTAGGCAGCCGCGCAGGGGAGCTTCTTTGTGAGGGTCCCCACTTCCATAAAAAAAATGGTACCTGGCTTTAAAAAAAAAAAAGAAAAGTTTCAATTCATATATTGGCTACGAGGGGGTAACCATCTAGGACAAGACAGTAACAACAGGAAAGGGAACTTACACGTACAGAAAAGGTAGGAATGGGTCAGGGCATACCTTGGGTACTCACTCACAGTGACTCCTCCACTTCACTGCCTAGGGGCTCCAAAAAGATAGATACGGCCCTGATTACATTGTAACACAGACATTCAGGTATTGAGGTTGAAAATGATGGTCCATTATCTTCAACACTTGTAGTTCTTGTTTGATAGTTGTATTAAGTGAATTGTTCACTGATCTAGAAGAAGGCAAGATTAGTCTTACACTAGTAAATTATAAGGACAGGGCAAAAAATATAATCACACACATGACATCATCCAGGATTCCCTGCCCAGACGAGAAGATGCACCAGCTGCGCCATTGTAGGAGGCACTCAAGAGGGGTGCAAGTGGTGAGGCCAAGGTCTTAAGGGGGGAAGAGGGGACCAGGGAGGCCGGAGATATGGGCTAGGGATCCATTGGGGGAGGCTACAAAAATAAATAAAAAAATAAGCACAAAAAATAATGTAAGGGCCTCGGTGCACTGCGTCGTCTGCATCACTGGCAGCTCCACTCGTGTCTTACATCATCTCCCAAGACCAAGTCTATGCTGCTTATTACTTTCTACATATTAAATCATTCTTTCAAAAGTATTTTCCTTGGTTTGCATATGAGTGATATCAAACGGGTCTGACATTTACATGCACACTCTCCCCTACATATTCAGTATTATTCTGATACCCCCAACTAGAGACCCACTACAATGATATTCCTCGTATGTCGCTGCTTCAAGAGCAGCAGCTGTTTGTGCGCAGGGCGCAGCGAGGGACCTGTCTGTGTCTCTGACAGGGAACCCGACAATGTCAGGCTGAAGTCAGCAGGAGGAGAATTAATAGCAGCAGAGACGGTGATAGTTTAAAAAAAAACACAAGACGCAGCCGCAGCAATGAGTGACACCGGCGCACTGCGCGATAGAGGGGGCTGCGGCCTGCTGGAATATTCTACTAATGTCTGCTGCCTTATTAACACTGACCTGTCTCACGCCAGGCTCCCTCTGGAGAGGAGGAACTGAATAAAACATGGCCGGATTAAGGTTCAAAAAACTATTCCAACGAGGTTTGGGTCATTATTAATGCATCAGTTCCTTTGTAAGTCTGCAGCTGGCACCGACACCGCGTTGTGAAGGGAGATGTACTTGGTGCTATAGGGTTTCTAAGTTATAAATGTGATTTAAAACATTTTAAATATAAATATATTATATATGTGTACATATACTGTATATCATATATAGAAGTATGTACAGATGTACATAAATTATATAATGTGTATATATATATATATATATCACATATATAGTTGTGAGCAAGCGGGTTGTTGCTAACGCTGCGGGCTCGCAAAGCGAGGGCCGCAGTTGCTGGCATGGAGCTCCTTCCCCGCTCCTTGCCAGCAACTGCGGACCTCGCAAAATGTACGGACTTACGAGAAACAATTACGAGACGCAGGACTTACAAAAGAAAACATTACGACTTTGCAAAAATACGACCTTACCGCCTGAAAAACCGCTCACATCAAAACATTAAAAACACAATAAATACACAGAAGAAATACATAAAAAGCTTACTCACAGCACGGGGGGGCACCCAGCACCTCGGAAACTGAAGTTGCACCTCAATTTAAGTCAAAATACAAGAGTTTAGACACCCAGAAATCCCCTAAGCGAGAGAAAAAATGGCCGCCGAAAAAAACGAAAACGAGGCTACAGGACCCTAAAGACGCAAAACACCACCAAACACCTACAGATTTTCCAAAAAAAGTTGGACGCGATCCAACAAAGAGAACGCCAAATGAGCCACAGACACGTACCACACATTAGGCGCCATTTTACAACACTAACTTACACAATCCGGAAGTACACAGCTACTCTAACGAAGGCGCTCATTGCAAACCACGTGATGAGTGCCGAAGGCGCTCTGCGAGAGGCTTGCAATGAGCGCCGAAGGATCTCAGAACACCTACAAAATTAATGTCGCAACCAAACAACATTACCTGCCCTACAATTTTATTGCCGTAATTTTTTGACGGGCAGGTTGCTAGTATATATATACATACCGGTATATATAATCCATCCTGGGCTTTGCTTAAAGCTGTGTAATACAGCAGGCATGTGCTTGAAAGGCGCCATGTTTGATATGGTATTAGATTGACCCAAACTGATGAGAGGCAGTAACGCAGCATCCTCCAGTGCTGTCTGTGGGTAGGTTTCCTGGCTTGTGCAAAATCCATCCGGGACTTTGCTTAAAGCTGTGTAATACAGTAGGCATATGCGAAAAATGAGCCAGGTTTGAAATGGTATTTGGATTAAAGAGCAAAGTCTTTGTGGGCATATTTGCATGTCGCTGCCCAGGTTCCCAGAATGCAGTGTAATAATTGTTTTTCTCGGAATTCTGAGCTGGAAGCAGGTTTTTTTTAACTTGTCTTAGACATTATTTACTATGTATATATAATTAATGTACATTTTTCTAACGTACCTGTATTCACTACAGACTGAGAGTGACCTGAACAAGACTCTGACATGACAATCTCCTGTGTGATTTTAACCCTTATTAGCCCAGACCGGCGGTATAATCACCAGGGAACATGTCGTGGATGTGCCCGTTACACTTTTCTACAAACAAGCATTACTCATTGCCTAATCAGACTTACCAGCCTGACCTTTTCCGTGGCGTTGGCTGGGTGTGTAATGATTGAGGACACCAGTGATTCAGTCCCCAATCAGTTGTACTTTACTGACCTTTTACTTTAAGAAGTGGCTCTTTAGCTCGGCTCAGTTTGGCACTTGGGGTTAGGATTTGCTCATTAAGACTATTAATAAATACTTCTGCCTGAGTTCCAATTGATTTTTCTCTCATTATCTAACATTCCAGTTAAATGGCATGTATGAAATTTTGGGAGATCATGTTATTAGAAAAAAGTTACATTAGCCGAGCGCCGTCTGCTCCAGTAGGGGAGGTAGGGAATGGAGGTGCAGAAAAAATAAAAAACATTTGAGGGAACTCTTTAATTTTATTTTGCATTGAGGGTGGCTCTTAATTTTGCATTGCCCCCTGGTACCTACTCACTCAGTGCCCCTCTGTAAGATCCGTTCCCAAAACAGCACCCCTCTCCAAGACCTCCAAGACCCAGGAGGGCCCCTAAACTACAAGACAAAAAAAAAAAAGAAAAAAAAATTACACAGCTCTGCCCCCAGCAGAGGAGGGCCCCGGTGCATTGCACCCCCTGCACCACTGGTAGATCTGCTCCTACTCATATTATTAAACACTTTATATAAGGAAAGTTTGCACACAATATGAGGTTTATTTTGAATCTGATTTGCTTTTACAGTTTGCTATCAGAGTTGCATGCTCTTGAATATTAATCCGAGTAATAATAGTTATTAATGTAACAATAATATTGCCTTACATGCTTATTAAGCCGATGCAACTCAAGCGAGAATGTGAAATATGAACCCTGTGTGCTGATGTTTTCTTTATGTAAATTTGATTATATTTACTTAGTAGCACTGAGTGTGTATTGAGAGGGGGTAGTGGTCAGTGGGTATAGAGAGAGAGTTCAGAGGGGGTGTATATGGAGCAAGGGTCTAGGTGAATAGGTATGGAACAACAGTAGATGAGGGATAATATGTAAATAGGGTGGAGCTGGGTGGGTTTAGAGAGTGAAACAGACAGTGCCATACATTAATGGATCACTTCCCTTCCCTCGTGGTACAGTGGTTAGGATTCAGTGCTTTCACCGTTGTGACCTGGGTTTGATTCCAGTTAGGGGACAAAGAGGTCACACTACCCTGAAGCCATGCAGGGTTGGACTTTGTCAGTACTTTAAACAGAGTCCACTTAGGAATACCAGTTGCTGTATACCATGGCCCACCGGAGAAGGAACTAGCATGAATACCAAGTGGAACAGCATGGTGTGTTACGGTCCATGAGGTCACAGAGAGTCCGACAAAATACACAAGTACTCTTCATGATTTGAAAGAGCACAAGGTTGTATGTTAATTACACTAATAACATATTAACAATTGAAAGTTTTAAGCCTCTGATAACATACAAGTGTATCCTGGCTACTGGCTGTTGATTGAGATAGCCGAGTCTCATATGTGTTGTGGGGAAGAAAGTGATTGATTGCAGTTTTTTCCTGCACTGACCTGTTGGTGAGTCCATCATTATGTGCCTGCAAAGATAGATGTGGTAAGGGTTACAATTTTGATTGCTATGATCACTGCAAGGGCCGAGCCCTCACTGAGCACAGAAAGACTGCCCCCCCCCCCCCCCATTGCTCAAATTCTAGAAGGGCAGAAACCTGAATTTTCTGCATCAAGAGAAGAATAAGCACATTAGATGTTCTGTTCCCTTCACACTTGAAATATAAACATTCTGGCCAAAACTTACCATTGACTTGAAACAAAGATTTTATTGTATCTGATTTCTCAGTGAAAGATGCACATATTCCAAAAATTCCAAAAGTATTTCACAATGCTTTTATGAAATTTTCAGAATTATATGGTCCAAATTGTACTTAAATAAGTAACCCTTTAACTCCTAAAATGTCTACAGACACTGATGTCACACATTTGCACCCAGGCATTGAAAGGGACAATCTTTTAATATCATTTTTTTTTGTTTGCATACAAATGAGCGGATGCAAGGGTTCAAAATTGCTATTTTTATGCTTGTGAATATCACTTTTAGGGAAAACTCAGGACCACCTCCTAAAATAGTTTTATTTATATCAACTTCAGCCACTAAGGAGCATGTGATGTTTTCATTGCGCTCCATAACTCCATTGGTGCACGCCCTGACACACCTAAAACAGAATTAGTCAGAATCAGGACCTGACTTTGTACCAAAACCAGAAAGTTTTAACCCTTGCAGTTCATATCTCATACAAAAAGCATTCACATTACATATTTAAATGCATTAAAAAAAATTGTGACTTTAATATTCCTTCAAGTAAACTTAGTGCGTATTGTTTTTTGCAGTTTCTCTGAACATTATTATACAATGCAGCTTGTTTATTATATTTGCACAAATTAAACTTGTGGACAAGAATACAGGCTTTGTTATGCATGATTTTTAATTAAATCATAAAATTGTATTTTTATTCTGATCCTATTAAAAAGAAAAGGGTGTCACCTTGGTTTTAAGATCACACTAGCCTGAGTGCATTAGGACAATTGTTAAATTATTATTAATGTACAGGATAGGATTGCAGTGAGTGAATGGGCAGAGTTACCACTGGTGCAGGTATTGCAATGCACCAGGGCCCTTCTCTAGGTGGGGAAGTGCTGGGAATATTTTTTTTTTTTGCCTCCTCGACCACACCCCAACCGCCTGTTTAAAAAATAGCATTTATACTGGGAAGACATGAGAAAGCAAGAGACTGCAAAGTAACAGCAAAGTACAGAGATTATATCTGTGAAGGGGGAGCAAAGAAGACAAGGAGGGTGTTGTTATGGGAAAGATTCTTAAGGAAGGGGGCTGTTATTGGTACCGGGTGGGGCAGCGCAAACAAATTCGTACCCACCTTTTGGTTTTCACCAGGGCCCTCCATTCTCTAGCTCTGCCACTGTATAAGTGGGGGTGGAAAAAGAGGGTCACTCTGAATTGCTGTTAAAAGAGAGTATGGGAATAGATAGTGAAGGTTACTGAATATGGAAAGAGAGGAGGGCAGTGAGTGGGTATGGAAAGAGATTGTGCCTATGAATGGGCTTGGAGAGACTGTAGTTTTGACTGGGCTAAGATCTGATAGGTTAGAAGGTGATAGAGGTTTATCTAGCTCTGTACAATGACTAGTCTTCACATGAAACCTCATGAACATATGGATGGATTACCAGATGTCAACACATTTTAGGGGCCCCTATAATGAGAATGGATGATGACGGTGACTGAGTGTGGAAAGAGAGAGGAGGACAGTAAGTGGGCATGGGAAGTAAGTGTGCCGATGAATGGGCATGGAGAGATCGGTGTGGATTTAAGGGGGCTAGTAGCAGGTAGGTTAGCAGATGATTGAGGTCTATGCAGCTCTATCCAAAATGGCAACTTATTATGTAAAGAGTATTGCTCAGTTGTGTCTGACTCTCCTTGACCTTATGGACAACACACCATGCTGATCCACTTGCTTTTCATGGCAGAGATACTGGAGTAGGTTGCCAATTCCTTCTCCAATAGGTCACAGCATACAGCTCCTGGTATTGCCAGGTGGTCTCCCACCCAAGTACTTACCAGAGTGACCTCTTGGTTCTGTGGCTGGATTTTAACCCAGGATGCTTTGGTGAAAGCACCTGCATCCTAACCACTGGGTCACAAGGGAACCCCAACTTATTATAGAGGCCCCTATGACACAGTAAGGCAAAATGGTCAGATATATTTAAACTTTAAAATTCAAGCTAAGCAAAATATAAGTATCCATTGGTATCCATGTATAAAATAGCCTCTAAACATTATGGCGGCTAAGAAACAACAAGCATTTTTCTTCCGTCAGTATTCATGGACACATGTGCCATCCTTATGGCTCTGCTCCTTGTCCCGTGTTCATTAATCTTCATAATGAAGTGATACAAAGGTCGCAATATCCCTGTTTGCCGAGAACATTAATCTATATTGGAGAGCTGACACATTTGGATTGAGTACAGAGAATAAAAGAATATATGAAACAATAAATATGTCCTCAATCGGGTCATTTGTTCTAGATGTCAAAGTACCAGTGTTGTTGGCCATAGAGCGTTAAAATAAAAGTAACATATCATGCAAGATTACAAGATAATGGGATTTGTTTATAACTAGACTATTGTCCATGTTGCAGTACAAGTTATTTTAACTCACCTCAATAACCCAGTCAACAAAGAATGTTTTAAAGAGAAACTTTAGGGTCACTAATCCATAAACATTGTTTGAAGAAGGTATTTTTGCTTGGGACACCTCAATAATTGTGGACATCACAACTACCATAGAAAAAATACAGGACCATATATCAATTTGTGCATGATAACCCAAGCAATGGCATTGATTCTGAAGGCAAAAAAGACCTAATAAACACATCTAGCCTCCCCATTTTATCTGGCTTAATTTAAGGAGGTGACATATTTATAATCATGTATTTAAAAGAGCTGTCTTGAACATTAAAAAACATAATGTATGCATAAAAATAGCAATACAGGGGTTAAATATAAATTCAATCTCTGTACAAACTGCATCTGGAATCTCCTCCTGGAATTTTCCAAAAAAACATATGGAAAACGTTTTGCATTTCTTAAATGGATCAAAAATTTACTTTGTTATTGCCATTATTAGCTATAGCCTCGAAGCCCCCATAGAAGAAACCAATAACAAGCTCCCTCTAAATGGTCACAATTGTCTTTATCATAAGAATAAATTCCACATTTGTTTCCCTTTGAAATTATAATACCTAATGAACTCAAATGAATAAGCTGACCTTGGCCTCCATTCCATGGCTCCCATAAGAAAATAACCAAGGCCTCCATTCCATGGGTCCCATAAGAAAATAACTGAGGCCTACGTTCCATGTCTCTCATAAGAAAATAACACAGACCTCCATTCCCTGACTCCCATTAGAAAAGAACCAAGGCCTCCATTCCATGGGTCCCATAAGAAAATAACCAAGGCCTCCATTCCATAGATCCCATAAGAAAAAAATAGAGGCCTCTATTCCAGGGGTTCCATAAGAAAAGAACCAAGGCCTCCATTCCATGGGTCCCATAAGAAAAAAAAACAAGGCCTCCATTCCATGGGTCCCATTAGAAAAGAACCAAGGCCTCCATGCCATGGGTCCCATAAGAAAATAACCAAGGCCTCTATTCCATGGGTCCCATAAGAAAAAAAAATAGAGGCCTTTATTTTATGGGCCTAATAAGAAAAGAACCAAGGCCTCCATTCCATGGGTCCCATAAGAAAATAACCAACGCCTCCATTCCATGGGTCCCATAAAAAAAGAACCAACGCCTCCATTCTATGGGTTCCATAAGAAAAGAACCAAGGCCTCCATTCCATGGGTTCCATAAGAAAAGAACCAAAGCCTCCATTCCATGGGTTCCATAAGAAAAGAACCAACGCCTCCATTCCATGGGTCCCATAAAAAAAGAACCAACGCCTCCATTCTATGGGTTCCATAAGAAAAGAACCAAGGCCTCCATTCCATGGGTTCCATAAGAAAAGAACCAAAGCCTCAATTCCATGGGTTCCATAAGAAAAGAACCAAAGCCTCCATTCCATGGGTTCCATAAGAAAAGAACCAACGCCTCCATTCTATGGGTTCCAAAGGAAAAGAACCAAGGCCTCCATTCCATGGGTTCCATAAGAAAAAAACCAAAGCCTCCATTCCATGGGTTCCATAAGAAAAGAACCAAGGCCTCCATTCCATGAGTACCATAAAAAAAAAAAACAGAGTCCTCTATTCCGTGGGTCTCATAAAAAACAGAACCAATGCCTCCATTCCATGGGTCCCATAAGAAAAGAACCAAGGCCTCCATTCCATGGGTCCCATAAGAAAAAAAAATAGAGGCCTCTATTCCATGGGTCCCATAAGAAAAGAACCAAGGCTTCCATTCCATGGGTCCCATAAAAGTAAGTCTGACCTAGAGCTATTACCAAAGCTATTCTGTTTCTCCTGGACAATAGAAGCCCCTAAAACTTACTGACTCGTACCCATGAAGTTTCCCAGTAGTTCGATACTTACAAGAGCCATGGAATGGAGGCCCTTATTTGGCCACAGCAGAGCATTTTATTGCCATTTGCAGGGTGCTTGTGATTTTTGGTCCTTACAGAACGTAGACTCACAGAGCGGCAGGAAATTGAAAACATAACTGTTATATATATATATATATCAATATAAGAAATAGATCAAATAGATCTTGGCTTCATTTCCAGTGCTGTATTTGTTAATGGAGCAGTATTGATGGATTCTTTATGGTCTTTATAGGGAAGAGTAATGGAGGTTCCCTTTGAATAAATGGCTAGTACAGTGTAGCAAATTACATAGGGTGGTAGGAGCAGCGAATACATTAAAACAAGTTCAAAGCAATGTAATATGTAACCATAGATTACTTACTGGCATCCCACACAAAGACGAGATGTTGCTTTTTATAACGTACGAGAATAACAATAAACTCTTACATCAGAAAAAGAGAATTTCAAGGTTGGATTATATTCCAGGGATTGTGATGCGCAGGTGTGGGTGGAAATATAATGGATCTGAAGTATATGTTCCACCAAGAGATGCATTAAATGTGACCATAGGAAATACTTGTATCTGAACTGTCGTCATAAAGATCAGAGCTTGCTGGGGGCGTCTGATTATACAATATATGTATATTTTATTCTGCAGTGATTTATTATGCTTTATGACATGGTTTTCCTGTTTTTAGTGCAGTTAAAATTAGCAAGTGGAGGTCGAGGGATAAAGTAATTTTCTCCACACTAGGAAATGATTCCGGGTCTCACGAGTATGAACGAGTGGTAATATATCATTGGTAGTTATCAAAGCAAGAATTAATTGGAGGACTAAAGAGGCACATTTGGGAGGGTTTAAAATTGCTAAGGTCATAGAGAAAGTCTGTTTAGGAATACAAAAATATAAATACAGCAGACGCTCAGTTATCCGGAACCCATGGGGTTTGGTAGATGACGGATAAATGTAGTTTCTGGTTGCTTGAGAGTCAATATTACAGCAGGCCTAGATTCGCTGCACATAGGATGCCCTGCTAAGTATATTTGTCAGTGAGCAGCAGCTTTCACTCCTCACTTACACAAAGGTACGTTTGGCTGAAGGGTGCAGTGATGAATGTAACCCCAACACTGCCCTGGCTTAGTCACTCATGCCCAGGGAATGTAACGCCAAAACTGCCCTGGCTCAGTCACTCATGCCTGGGGATTGTAACCCCAACACTGCCCAGGTTCAGTCACTCATGCCCGGGGAATGTAACGCCAACACTGCCCTGGCTCAGTCACTCATGCCCGGGTAATGTAACACCAATACTGCCCTGGCTCAGTCACTCATGCCCAGGGAATGTAACGCCAACACTGCCCTGGCTCAGTCACTCATGCCCAGGGAATGTAACCCCAACACTGCCCTGGCTCAGTCACTCATGCCCGGGGAATGTAACCCTAACACTGCCCTGGCCCAGTCAATGATGCCCAGGGAATGTAACCCCAACACTGCCCTGGCTCAGTCACTCATGCCCAGAGAATGTACTGCCAACGCTGCACTGGCTCAGTCATTCATGCCCGGGGAATGTAACCCCAACACTGCCCTGGCTCAGTCACTCACGTCCGGGGAATGTAAGCCCAACACTGCCCTGGCTCAGTCGCTCACGCCCGGGGAATGTAACCCCAACACTTCCCTGGCTCAGTCACTCATGCTCGGGGAATGTAACCCCAACACTGCCCTGGCTCAGTCACTCACGTCCGGGGAATGTAACCCCAACACTGCCCTGGCTCAGTCACTCACGTCCGGGGAATGTAAGCCCAACACTGCCCTGGCTCAGTCGCTCACGCCCGGGGAATGTAACCCCAACACTGCCCTGGCTCAGTCACTCATGCCCGGGGAATGTAACGCCAACACTGCCCTGGCTCAGTCACTCATGCCCGGGGAATGTAACCCCAACACTGCCCTGGCTCAGTCACTCATGCCCAGGGAATGTAACGCCAACACTGCACTGGCTCAGTCACTCATGCCTGGGAATGTAACGCCAACACTGCACTGGCTCAGTCACTCATGCCCGGGGAATGTAACCCCAACGCTGCACTGGCTCAGTCATTCATGCCCGGGGAATGTAACCCCAACAATGCCCTGGCTCAGTCACTCACGTCCGGGGAATGTAAGCCCAACACTGCCCTGGCTCAGTCGCTCACGCCCGGGGAATGTAACCCCAACACTGCCCTGGCTCAGTCACTCACGTCCGGGGAATGTAACCCCAACACTGCCCTGGCTCAGTCACTCACGTCCGGGGAATGTAACCCCAACACTGCCCTGGCTCAGTCACTCATGCTCGGGGAATGTAACCCCAACACTGCCCTGGCTCAGTCACTCACGTCCGGGGAATGTAACCCCAACACTGCCCTGGCTCAGTCACTCACGTCCGGGGAATGTAAGCCCAACACTGCCCTGGCTCAGTCGCTCACGCCCGGGGAATGTAACCCCAACACTGCCCTGGCTCAGTCACTCATGCCCGGGGAATGTAACGCCAACACTGCCCTGGCTCAGTCACTCATGCCCGGGGAATGTAACCCCAACACTGCCCTGGCTCAGTCACTCACGTCCGGGGAATGTAAGCCCAACACTGCCCTGGCTCAGTCGCTCACGCCCGGGGAATGTAACCCCAACACTGCCCTGGCTCAGTCACTCACGTCCGGGGAATGTAACCCCAACACTGCCCTGGCTCAGTCACTCACGTCCGGGGAATGTAACCCCAACACTGCCCTGGCTCAGTCACTCACGTCCGGGGAATGTAACCCCAACACTGCCCTGGCTCAGTCACTCATGCTCGGGGAATGTAACCCCAACACTGCCCTGGCTCAGTCACTCACGTCCGGGGAATGTAACCCCAACACTGCCCTGGCTCAGTCACTCACGTCCGGGGAATGTAAGCCCAACACTGCCCTGGCTCAGTCGCTCACGCCCGGGGAATGTAACCCCAACACTGCCCTGGCTCAGTCACTCATGCCCGGGGAATGTAACGCCAACACTGCCCTGGCTCAGTCACTCATGCCCGGGGAATGTAACCCCAACACTGCCCTGGCTCAGTCACTCATGCCCAGGGAATGTAACGCCAACACTGCACTGGCTCAGTCACTCATGCCTGGGAATGTAACGCCAACACTGCACTGGCTCAGTCACTCATGCCCGGGGAATGTAACCCCAACACTGCCCTGGCTCAGTCACTCATGCCCGGGGAATGTGACGCCAACACTGCTCTGGCTCAGTCACTCATGCCTGGGGAATGTAACGCCAACACTGCCCTGGCTCAGTCACTCATGCCCGGGGAATGTAACGCCAACACTGCCCTGGCTCAGTCACTCATGCCCGGGGAATGTAACGCCAACACTGCCCTGGGTCAGTCACTCTTGTCTGTCTACTTCCAGGTAACACTGAATTGCAGTGGGTGACATCTAGGTGCCTGTAAGCATTTTGTTGCATGACAACCTGGCTCCTGGCATTTGTTGAGCCCTGTAAAATTAAATTTGTATTTAAAGTACAGTCTTCAAAATGTTTTTTTTTTTTGGTTGCTTGAGTTCTGGTTATCTGTAATACAGAATAGACACACTCTCACCAACTGTCTACACACAAATGTAATACAGAACCAACACCATCTTGTCTCTGTCTGCAAAACATACACCACAGAACAGACATACCCTGGTATATCTGAGCAAATGTAGTGCCTACTAAACGCTTAAAGACTGATATAAACCAAAATTAGTCAATAAGAGCTGAGATAAGGTGGTAAGAGCTGAGATAAGGTGGGAAGAGCTGAGATTATATGAGAATAGTTGATATAAGGAGGGAAGAGCTGAGATGAGGTGAGAAGAGTTGAGATAAGGTGGGAATAGCTGAGATGATATGAGAATAGTTGATATAAGGAGGGAAGAGCCGAGATGAGGTGAGAAGAGCTGAGATAAGGTGGGAATAGCTGAGTTGAAGTTAGAAGAGCTAAGATGAACTGAGATAAGGTGAGAAGAGCTGAGATTATATGGGAATAGTTGAGATAAGGAGAGAAGAGCTGAGATGAAGTGAGAAGAGCTGAGATGAGCTGAGATAAGGAGAGAAGAGCTGATATGATATGAGAATAGTTGAGATAAGGAGAGAAGAGCTGATATTAGGTAAGAATAAATACGATAAGGTGAGCAAAGGTGAGATGAAATAAGAAGAGCTGAGATAAGCTGAGATGAGGTGAGAAGAGCTGAGATAAGATAGAAAGAGATGAGATAAGTTAAAATGAGGTCCGATGTCTTATGTAGAGCCTACTAAATACTTAAAGACTGAAAGAAACTGAAATTAGGTGAAGAGAGCTGAGATGAGGTAAGAAGTACCGAGATAAGATGGGAAGAGCTGAGATGAGGTGAGATGAACTGAGAGAAGGCAAGATGAGCTTAGATGAGCTGAGAAGAGATGAGATGAGGTGACAAGGAGCTGAATCAAAGCAAGAATAGCTAAGATACAGTATGGTGAGTTAAGGGAAAAAGAACCAAGTTGACCTGAGGGGAAAAGTGCTGAGATGAGGAGAGAAGAGGTGGGAAGAGCTGAGAAAAGGTGAGAAGAGCTGACATAAAGTCAGACGGACTATCCCCATTTTCTATCATTCTTTTAGACAAGCAGGAGGGGGAATCCAGAGAAAGATTTCAGCTGCTACTGAATGGGGCCAGTTTCAGTGAGACCAATGGAAATCTATTAAAAATTATTCAATGTAGATAAAACTGCTAAATCAAGCTGCGTAAAAAGCCCATGGCTGTCCACAGTAAAAAATAGTCATGTTTTTTTTTTTTTTTTTTTGCGTTTTGTCCATTGTAAAGTCTAGTTCTTCGAAAGAGGATGATGTATATATGGGACTAAAGTCTTCATTTTTTTTTTTTTTAAATATAATGAGAGAATACAATTTCATCCATTTAAAAAACAAGTAAAAAAGATGTATTTACAGGTAAAACACTTTGTCCGTTGAGCTTTCTCTTTTTATACATTTCCGAGCTTTTCTGACCACGTCCTGCTCTGCACTAATGAACACGTTGGATGGATTTAATATTTTATGGTTTACTAGAACAAATGGGTTCCTGGCTCCTATAAAAGCTCTTTAGAGAGATGGGTCTGAAGTGCTACTGTGTGCACTATGCAGCATTAATTAAAATGCGTATACAAAGGCTTTAAAAACATGACCTTTTAAATGAAATATCCGCCCGGCAGGAGTTTTTAAGTGTATCGTATCTATTAATTACATTTCCAACATAAAGACGCAGGTTAAAACATTGCCTTGAAATGTACAGTTATTCTGAAATCTTGTAGTCTTTGGAGAGAGGTTTTCATGTAATAGCTTTATTTTTTCATATTTAATTTACAGCTGAAAAAAAAAAAAAAATCTAAAAATTGAATAAAAAAATTAATTGTAGTTCAAGAAGTTCTTACTTTTCTTTCTTCAAGGTGTAATCTTTTTACTAACCTCAAAGGATGTCCTCTTGTCAGTTGAAAACCTCTTGACAAAGCCTTATACTGACCCTGGATATATTTAAATAATTATATTTTAATAATAATTAAAAAATATCACCTCCAGAGAAAATAAGTGTAATTTGGTTAGTCTTTCTTCATTACTTAGCCCCTCCGTTGCCATTATTAGTTTTGTTGCTCTTCTCTGTACTTATAACAGCTCCAAAATGTCTTTTGTATGAAGTAGAGCCTAAAATTGTATTATTATTATTATTATTATTATTATTTAGTTCTTCAAAATGGCAGATTTTAAAAATTCAACCACAGTTATCCTTCAATAAATTGGTGAACCACCCATACCATCCCAGCCACCTCTTATTCATCTGAATCGCACCCACACACTAGGCTGAGGGCCTTTGGCGCTCATCGTACGCCTCATAGTTTCGGTGATTGCGAGTTGTGGTTGCTCATGCGCAACCCGTAAACTTTACCATTTAACTATTCGCACCACAACTATTATATGTGATATAAGAGGCCATGAATTTGTCTGTTCTGCAGTACTTATATTTATTGAGGGAGACTAGGACTGAGGAACATGGAACCTTTCTTAATTTTTATGCTGTGTTTGTGTCATTCAGTCATGTCCGGCTCTCCGTGACCTCATGGGGCATAACACACCATGATGATCCACTTGGTGTTCATTGAAAGAGATAATGGAGTGGGTTGCCAGTTCCTTCTCCAGTGGGCCACAGCATACAAATCCTGGTATTCCTAGATGGTTTCCAATCTGACCAGGCCTGCTTGGCTTCAGGGGGTTGTGACCTCTTGGTTCCCAGCACCAAATCCTAACCACTGTACCAGTGAAACCACTTTTTTTCTATACTATATGCTTATTACCACTTTGTATTCCCAGTATTCATCTATATTGTTACCAGAAGCCTTCAATTACATTATTTCTTTGTCTTTTCATTCTAATATTTTACTTACTAAATTTAGCTTTGAATAAATATAGTAACTTGACAACTTATTGCAACATATCTGGTAGTCAGAAATACAACTTTATATCAAATTATTATTTTTAAACCTTCTACTGAAGCATCTGGGACACAGGTGTGATACCCAGACAATGTTCATCCAAGAGAAATAGGTTGCTTAGTTTTTCTAAAATAATTCTTGAAATAGATTTGTCACAAACTTTTGACTAGGAGATGAAAATCTTATTTATATTTTTATTTTATTTTTAGAGTGGAAGCAGATACTGTAGGACTAGGGATACAATGGATAAAAATATGTATGAAGGCAGATAGGACAAGACAGTGTATTGTATATATATACAGTAGCGCCTCCGCATTCGCTGATCCGACATTCGTGGTTTTTGTTTCCCTTCTTTAATCGAGCGAGATCACGCAAGATTTGGCCAGGGAGCCCTGCTATGAGGTGCAGGAGGGGACGCAAAGCCCAACCCCCTTGCCTCAAAAGGCCGCTTGGGGGTCCTGCTCTCAGAAAGCTTATAATCTAAGAGGTAATAGGGAGGTAGAGGCAGGGGCTGAGGGGACTGCTTGATGGTCCAACAGAGGCATCAACGTTTGGGTCCAGCAGAGGTACCAACATTTATTTTTTTCTAAGTATAAACAACCTTCTGACAATAATGTTTTCAAACATATAGTTGTTTTCATTGTACGGTCAATGTTATAGAGTATTCGATAGAGAAGTGCGAGAACCTGAAACATAACCTTTTACAGAATTGAGGATAATTAAGGGCACAATTTGGACCATGTCAAAGTAAAGATCTCCTGACAGCATGTTGAAATACTTTTTGATTTTTTTAAATCTGTATTTACATTTGTAATAGACTGCACACTTGGTTATGTATTACTGCAGCCAATCAGATTGCAGGCGTGTGTGTCCCATTGAAGTCAATGGTAAGACTGCTTACATTTGAAGGGAACAGAACTTGTAATTTTTGTGATTTATTTTGGCTGAAAAATCAGGTTTCTGCTCTCTTACCTTTCTGGAATTTGAGCAAATTAGTGATTTGCTCTGGTGGTGTCAGTGTAGAGATCAAATGAAAAATAAAATTAACACTTAACAAATATATCTGTGCAGGCATGGAATGCTGGACTCACCTAAACAGGTCCTGGAAAAACCTGTTATCAATCACTGTCTTGCACTGTCCCGCTCAACTATCTGTTATTCCTCATGCAACAGCCAGTTGGCCGGATACACTTTTGTATGTAAACATACATTCAACTTTAGTTTTTTTTAGCTGTTATTAGTGTAGATAAAAAAATAGATGATATTTACATAAAATATTGTACTCTTTCACACCATGAAGAGCACTTACAGGGAGGTAAATTGCCCTTTAAGGCTGTAAGTGATCTGCTTCTCTGAATTGCCTAACTTAAAGAGAATGTTTGAATATCTGAAGTTTGTGGGAGAGTCTAATGAACCGAGGTCGGAAATTCCAAAGAATGGCGGCTGCTCTTGTGAAGTCCTGTAGGTGAGCATGGAAGGAAAGCGAAGCACTGAGGCCCATACCAAGACAGGGCCCCTCTTTTACCTGGAGTGAAGGGTGTATCTTACTTCATTATGTAACAGGGTAGGTAAATACTATTTACATATAATTTGGCTAGTTTCATTGAATCCTAAAGCCACCTACCTTGTCTAGAGAAGTTGCAAAGGGGGACCCCAAATTATTTTGCTCCAGGGCCCACTAGCTCTGCCCCTGGAGTTTATGATAGGGGATGAGAAGGTCAAATCCTGGGCAGAGCAAAGAGAGCAAGTTGGAGTATATTTGGAGACGAGAGTACCATAGACTAGATTGTTGTTGTTCAATGCTTCAGTTATGGCCGACTCTACATGATCCCATGGGCCGCAGTACACCAGGCACATCTGTCAGTCACTGCCCCTCTAAGCTATATCAAGCCCATGTGCATTGCTTCAATTACCTCATCTATCCATCTCCGCCTCAGTCATCCCCTTATTCGTGTGCCTTCAATAGAACAGTATCGGCATTCATTTTCATTCTTCTTTATTTTGCGGGTTTGCGAGTCTGATCGCATAGCGGACCCTCGAACTTAATTGATTGACATGTAACCTCAATGTTTTACTGCCATAATAATGACAGTCTAATTTTCTATTGGCTGATTCGAAAAGGGAGGTTACGGTCTTAATTGATCATGTCCCTGCTCTGAACTGCTACGAACCAGTGCATGGTTTACGGTTTCGGCTTTGGGCCAGTAACTTGTAGGCTTGAGCAATTGAATAGCACCGGAATCTGAGACGAACCGGAGCCCGCAGACATATAGCCTACTACGATCGAGTTGCGGGCTTGCAATAGAATCGGGCCCTTAGTGTCTCCTTTTCTGGCACCACGTCTTCACCTTGCCCTATGTCTGCTGGTATACCCAAAGGTTCCGTCCTAGACCCTCTCCTCTTCTTCATCTATACATCCTCACTTGGTGCATTATAAATATTAGATAATAATAAAAGGGAAAAAGGGAAATTTGCAATTTCTGAGCATCCTAAAGGAGGCAGTTTGGGGTATATTTGGAGATGAGCGCAGAGATATAGAGGGTACAAATTAATCATGAGATTTTGTGTCAAATTTTTTTATTTTATTGGAAGCTGATGGAGAAAAGGAAAATTTGGGGGAAAATTTATCAAATTGGTAACAGTAGAGTGAAATCATAATTAATAAGCTTACGCATTTTGATGAAAATATAGTAAATTAGGTTTTTAACTTTTCCCCCAAGGTAAATGCCTTGGTGATTATTTGTGATTTTTTTTATTATTTATAATTTTATATCCCTCGAATTTAATGATTGTGAATTTGGTTTCTATGGCAGTGGTTACAATATAAATGAAATGTTTAGGGATATAATCTGTTGCTACATAAAGTGTTGTAGTATCTGGCTGGTGATAAATCGCTCAGCCAGGGGGATTTTTTCCATCCAAGTTAAGTACTTGCATGCCATAGGTATATATGTCACTATGTGTCACCCGTCACCACAATTCCCTCAACAACACAGCAATTCAAGTTCACTTTAACTGTAATAAATCACAGTATTCAGTATTGCCGTTTTTAGTTAAAAAGGTCATATCTTTTTCAAGTACAATGAGGAATATTAGCATGCTTCAGGATATTTTTATCAAAATGTAATTTTTAAGCACGGCACACATCAGGGATATGTAAATTAACCCCTTCAATTGCAGAGGGATCAGGGTTGCATTAATTTGCACACAATGGGATACAGCAAACTGGGCCCTTTAGTGCTATCTTGAACTTAACTGAGATGAACATGAATACCCCCAAATATTTACCCAGTAATAACCCTAATAGTATCTGTGGGAACTGGGTGCTTTTGTGTCACAGATTCACAAGCCTATGGTCCCCAATATAATCTTAAGCCTTCCTCATAGGCATGGGAGTAGGAACTGGGGGTGATAGGGCAGACAACCCCCCTTCCCCAGATTTTTCAATGAGTGTGTGGTATTTGTATACTATATGCGGTATCCCCCCCAGATTTTCTTTGGTTTCTGCAGCTATGCTCATATCTTATAGGTTTGAGAGTCATAGTTATTAGTTATCATAGTGCCTTAGGGGAGTTCAGCTGCACCTCACTGATGAGGCCCATAAAGGCCGAAACGCATCTGGAGTTTGCTGTTTCTCCTGTTCAGGGTAGAATTGCCTGGTATTTCAGGGCTGGGTCACTCATTTGAATGGAACCAGACTGATATACTAAAGAATATTTCTCCCTATCAAGGGCACAAGTGGCTAAAAGAGGTTGTTCTCAGAGTGGATTATCATGTCCATAGAACTAACCTATTAAGGTTAGTTTGTTCTCTGATGAGCGCCTCTGACTTAGTTTTTTTGTTTATGCAAATTACCCTTAGGGTTTAGTCTCCCTAAGGGTAATTGGGGACTCCAGACATGGACCCCTTTCTTACTGGGCCTTAGGGAGTTCAGCTGCACCTCACTGACGAGGCCCATAAAGGTCGAAACGCATCTGGGGTTTGCTGTTTCTCCTGTTCAGGGTAGAATTGCCTGGTATTTCAGGGCTGGGTCACTGTTTTAAGTGGGACCAGACTGATATACTACAGAATATTTCTCCCTGTGAAGGGCACAAATGAGCTAAAAGAGGTTGCTCTCAGAGTAGCTTATCATGGCCATAGAACTAACCTATTAAGGTTTGTTCGTTCTCTAATGAGCACCTCCGACTTAGTTGTTTTGTTTCATAGTTATTAGTGGTTTGCTTGTTTCATCTGGCTTTGGACAACAATATTTTGTACTTACATGTAAAGTTCAGAACTTTTCCTTATTCAACGTCAGCCTCTTTATAAAAACCTTGTATTGTGACAATAAAGTTCAGTACCCAGTTGTGGACTTGGATACATGCTACGGGCTGTATTTCTGGTTTTAGTCATTTTTAGGATAAACACAAAGTAGATGCACAAATAATTTATATCGGCTCCTGCCGGTGAGGTAGAACAATTTCTCTTTCAAGATTTGCGATTCAGCTGCAAGATGTTTTCTGCACCCCCCAAGTTATCACACATCACATATGTTATGACGATCTATATCAGCTATGGCATCACTGATTTAATGTCATATATTACATCTCCTGTGCTCTTTTTAGTGTATAGAGACTGCACTGCAGGTTACCTATTACAACATGTTGCTTTTTGTTGTTTTTTTTCTTTTCAAACTTTCTTTGCTTTCTTTCTGCTGAACTTCAGATTTTAGAAACCTGTCAGCAAAACCAAGCACTGAACTGTTTGTGTCGCCGGGGGAAGAAAAACAAGAGAAGCAATTTGTGGAAGATAAAATGCGCTGACATACAGCTGGAGTACAGTAAGATATATAGGAGTGTTTCTCTGTATATAAACTGTATGGTTTATGACCCAAATTTGTTACAAAAATGCTTAATCAGACATGGAACTCTATCATGTAAAGCCTTATAAATCATGTGGGAAAGTGGTTTAAATGTTTAAAACTGATCTATAATTGGTTTATTTATAGGCAGATTAGTTACTGCTTGAATAGACATTGAAACTTTTCTAAAAGTAGCTACATAGAGGCTTGACCACACAGCCAATGAGCTGCTTCCTAGTATGGAGCTTGGGTCAGCAGATAGAGATCTATAAACACTTTGTTATAATTGAGTGTCATATTTGGCGTCAAAATAATAATATATTCTCTATCGTCATACAATGCTCCATTGTGTATCTCCATCACAAAACACACCTGAATCTCTTATTCTATTCTTTATGCCAAGGTCTATGACCATTCTATATACCTTTGCCTATATAGTGTAGTAGACTCCCATGTGTAGGGGACTTACTGTTTGAGCATCGTTACGGACCTCCATGGGTCATGGGGTTAAAGAAAGCTGAGGGAGTCTTCATTGTGTATCTCAATATCTATCTCTATTCCACAGGCTTTTCTCTATTTTAGTTCCATGCCATCTCTCTATCCTATCCCCCTTTCTATCTCTATTACATTGTCACTCTCTCCTATTCCCCCATTTACCTCAGGACTTCCCCATCTCTATTTCATCCCGCTTTCTACGTCTATCTCATCCCCACTATCTGCTATTGCCTCCATCCTATTTCATTGTCACTCTATCCTATTCCCCCATTTACCTCCGTACTTCCCCATCTCTATTTAATCCCCCTTTCCATGTCTATCTCATCCCCATTATCTCCTATTGCCTCCATCCTTCCCTCTCTCTATCCTGTCCCCTTTCTATCTCTATTTCATTTTTCACTCTCTCCTATTCCCCCATTTATCTCTGTACTTCCCCATCGCTATCCATTGACCCTTTCTATGTCTATCTCATCCCCACTATCTGCTATTGCCTCCATCCTTACTTCTCTCTATCTCTCCATCCTATCCCCTTTCGATCTCTATTTCATTGTCACTCTCTCCTATTCCCCCATTTGCCGCCGTACTTCCCCATCTCTACCTTATGCCCCTTTCTATGTCTAAATTATCCCCACTATCTCCTACTTCCCCATTTACCTCTGGCCTTCCCCATCTCTATCCAATGCCCCTTTCTATCTTTATCACATCCCACTCCCCCTATTCCCCATTTACTTCCATCCTTCCATATCTCTATTGCATCTTGTTTCTATCTCTATCTCATTCCCATTCACTCCTTTCCCTATTTACCTCTGTACTTTCCCATTTCTATCCCATCCCTTATTCTAGGTCTATCTCATCCCCGCTCTCTCCTATTGCCTCCATAATTCCCCAACTTTATCCCATGTCCCTTTCGATCTTTATCTCATCCCCACTCCCTCCTTTCCCCCATTTACCTCCATCCTTCTCTATCTCTATTCTCTCCCCTTTCTATCTCATCCACACTCTCTCCTATTCCCCATTTACCTCAATCCTTCTCTATTTCTATTCTATCCCACCTTTCTATCTCATCCCCACTCCATCCTATCTCCCCAATTACCTCCATCCTTCTCTATCTCTATTCTATCCCCCTTTCTATCTCATCCCCACTCCCTCATATCCCCCATTTACCTCCATCCTTCTCTATCTCTATTCTATCCCCCTTTCTATCTCATCCCCACTCCATCCTATCTCCCCATTTACCTCCATCCTTCTCTATCTCTATTCTATCCCCCTTTCTATCTCATCCCCACCCCCTCCTATCTCCCCAATTACCTTCATCCTTCTCTATCTCTATTATATCCACCTTTCTATCTCATCCCCACTCCCTCCTATCCCCACATTTACCTCCATCCTTCTCTATCTCTATTCTATCCCCCTTTCTATCTCATCCCCACTCCCTCCTATCTCCCCATTTACCTCCATCCTTCTCTATCTCTATTCTATCCCCCTTTCTATCTCATCCCCACTCCCGCCTATCTCCCCATTTACCTCCATCCTTCTCTATCTCTATTCTATCCCCCCTTCTATCTCATCCCCACTCCTGCCTATCTCCCCATTTACCTCCATCCTTCTCTATCTCTATTCTATCCCCCTTTCTATCTCATCCCCACTCCCGCCTATCTCCCCATTTACCTCCATCCTTCCTGATCTCTATTCTATCCCCCTTTCTATCTAATCTCCACTCTCCTATTCCACTATACAACTCCAACCTTCCCTATCTCTATTCTATCCCCATTTCCTGTCCCCATGTCATCTTTCTTTAATCTCTCCTCACTACCTCCATCCCATTCCCACCTTCCCTCTCCCACCCTTTCATCCATTTCCCGTACTCTCCCTCCATCACACCTCTCCTCCTTCCCCTTGCCTCCTCCATCTCCTCTTCCCTATATCCCCATATCTAAGGTTTGCATATAGAAAACTGTTATTTTGGGTATTTCTAAGAAAAAATACAAGGCGAAAAATAGTATTTGATGGATGAAGTGACAGACTATGAGTGGAATAATTAACCTTCAGTTAAAGCCATACAATTAGTTATAAATAAACCAACAGTGAACTATATATAGTGGTTTATTCAAAGCAAACGCCTGATCTTTCATATTAATCATGTATATGCCCTTGACATCTCAGAAGAATTTGTGGAAAATTTGTATTGTCATCTAGAATATGATAAAAAAGATACGTAGACTGAATATGTCTACAAAATATACCCGAGTTTACAGGATATGGTCATTTATATATGCATTAAATAAATAATGTAAAATGACATGCTGTGTGTTTCGAAAGCTTAATTATAATTTAAAATAAATATTCCACTGATCTCTTTGTCTTATCCTGTTTTTGATTTGAGATGTGGTGTAAAAATCTGAATTTCAAAGAATTATTATATTCGGTCGTTACATCAAATATCAAAGTCATCGCTGGATTTTGTGTTTGAAGTCCTGGGCAATCAGACTTAAAGGGCCACTGCATTCCTATATAAGAGCTACACAAAAAATGGGCTAAATGTTATCATAAATATATAATTATAATAATGATAATAAATAATAATATATATATATATATATATATATATATATATATATATATATATATATATATATATTTATTTATTTTTGTCTCCTTTTTTATTAATTATTTTTTTATTATTTTATTATTATTATTATTACTAGCGAATTGCCCGTCAAAAAATGACGGCAATGAAATTGTAAGTGAGCTAATGCTGTTTGGTGTATACTAATAAAATAACTAATAGATTAATAAAGTAATATACTTTACCTATTTTGAAGCATTGTGTTGAAGAGCTGCAATGTGTTTTGATGTTGCTGCAGCATTAGTGGTGTGGATCTGCTGTGTAAGCGTGCTGAATGTGTGCAGTGTAATACTGTGTGTGCGCAAGACGAAACCGCTAGCGTACTCGTGTACTTCCGCATTGTTCTAAAATGGCGGGTAATGTGTGGTATGCGTCTGTAGCGGAATATCCGTAGGTGTTTTGTGGTGTTTTGCGTGTTTCTTGGGGTGTTTTGCATGTTTAGTGTGTTGTAGCCTCGTTTTCGTTTTGTTCGGCGGCCCGCAAGCGTGAGAAATGGCTTGAGCGGGCTTGCATGCTCACAACTATATATGTGATACACACACACACACATTATATACACACACATTATATATATATATACACACACACACACAATAAGATGGAGATGAGGCACATATACAATGACTGACTGTAATGTGCCGTGCAATATATGGTATGTTATACATGCACATATAGGTGTATGCACTGACTGTATATCTGTACACACACACTATATACACACACACACTGTATACACACACTATATATACACACACACTATATACATATATATACACACACACACACTATATATACGCTATATATATATATATATATTAAAAAAACACACAGTAGATATATATATATATATATATATACACACATATACTGTGTTTTTTTTATATATATATATATATATATATATATACATATATATATATATATATACACATATACTGTGTGTTTTTTTATATATATATATATATATATATATATATATATACATATACTGTGTGTTTCTTTATATATATATATATATATATATATATATATATATATACATCCACTGTGTGTTTTTTTAATATATATATATATATATATATATATATATATATACTCTGTGTGGTTTTTTTTATATATATATATATATATATATATATATATGTTTTTATATATATATATATATATATATATATACATATATATATATATATATATACACATATACTGTGTGTTTTTATATATATATATATATATATATATATATATATATATATACATATACTGTGTGTTTCTTTATATATATATATATATATATATATATACTGTGTGTTATATATATATATATTAAAAAAACACACAGTATATATATATATATATATATATACATATACACATATAGTTTTCTCCCCACACCTATATAGAGCTCACTCCTGTGGTCCCAGGCCCTATCATGTGCCCTGTCACCCCACATGAAGCCCTATCAGGCTCTACTCACCTGTCCAGCCCGGGGGGCAGGCCTGTGTGTGCTCGGGGGAGTCCCGTGTATGTCCGTGGCTCGCTGTGCTCCTGGGGGGTCCGCCCGAGGGTAGGGGGAAGTATAGTGAGGTGGTGAGCGCCTCCATGCCTGCCTGCGGCCCTCGCTTTGCTGTGCGGGGGGTGAACCCGAACCGGGGACTGGGCGGCCCTGCGCGGGGCATTGTGGGGAGGAGGTGGCTGCTCCATTCCAGCAACTGAGGGCCGCGGCTCGCTGCGCGAGCAGCGGCCCTCGCTTTGCTGTGCGGGGGGTGAACCCGAACCGGGGACTGGGCGGCCCTGCGCGGGGCATTGTGTGGAGGAGGTGGCTGCTCCATTCCAGCAACTGAGGGCCGCGGCTCGCTGCGCAAGCAGCGGCCCTCGCAAGCGTGAGCAACGGGCCGTACGCTGCGGGCAAGGGCCTCAGTTGCTGGGATGGAGCGCCTTCGGTGCTCCATCCCAGCAACTGAGGCCCGCAGCCCTCGCTACGCGAGGGCCGCGGGCTCGCTACGCGAGCCCGCAAGCGTTAGCAACGGCCCGTACGCTCACAACTATATATGTGATTATTATTATTATTATTATGTTATTATTTAATGCTTTAGGCCTCCATCCACCCCAGCCCCTCCTGGAGCCCACCCCACCATCACCCCTGCCCCTCCGGGCCCCACCTGGTGACTCTCAAGCTCACCAGCATCCGTGCCTCTCTTCCTCCTGTGCATTTTATATCCAGGGAAAGAATCCTGAATTACGTTATCAGTGGAGGGAGGAGTAGGGGGAGGAGGGAACAGATAGAAGTAAAGAGCCTTTGTTTGATAAATGGATAAGACTGAAATTGACACCACATCCCGTTTTCCTTCACTGGCCTGGAAGCAAGAAGTTGCATCAAAGAATGCAATCACAACTCTCCAGAAACGAGAACTTCCATCCCACACACACACAATCCATCAATGTATCATGGATTCCTCCAGGGTCCTCCCTATAATTGCTCTCAGTCACACTCAAAGTTTTCAAGCATAATTTGCTCTGTCCAGTGAGCCTTTAATAGAGCAGAACTGAGTTTATGGCAAAACTGTTTCTATTTAAACAGAATGCTGCCTCGGCATCCATAAGACTTTAATGATGAATGTGTGTGTGAGAGAGGCTTGCAGTTATACTTGCAAGCTACGTACTTCTGAGCATGTGCAAATGAAGGGGATAGGTGTCTAATATACAGAAAGCAAAGTAATAAAAACCATATGGGTGCAACTTACGACTGCCCAGAATGAACTCTCCCTTATTTATAGCACTCAGAAAGCTCAAAGCAGTGAGGACTCGACTGGCTCGTTATTGAGAGTATTTAATTTAATTAATAAATAATTCTAGGTAAGACGTTCTAAAATAAATCTTCCCACTAAGGCAGCATTTCTGTGTCATTTCTGAAAGCACCACTGCATTGCCATATTTATAATATGCATTTTTAACCCTCTCAGTGCCAAGTAAGCTAAATTAAAGTGCTTGGCTCACCGGTCCTCAAAAGCCAAGCATGCCAATCTAATGGGCTGTGATAAAATAGATGATAACCTCCCCATTTGGAGGACGAGAAGAAGAGGAAGAGAGAAAGGATAGTGAGAGAGACACAGAAGGGAGAAGAGTCAAGAAAAAGAGAGAAAGAAGTGAATGGTGGGATGTAAAGGAAGGCAGATAATGGGAGTGAGGGAATAATATAGAATAATTCAGATCGATGGTAATAAATGAATGGCTGTTATGCTTTTATACTCTAAAACCATGTTATCCTTCAAATGAGTATATTTTAAAATAAACTATGTTGGTCTTTTACTCAATAAAAGAAAATGTCATGGGAAAGACCTACTGGTCTATAGCGCTGGTGCCCTCTAGTGGCCAAATCTAAAAATGCATAATTAGGTTTAATTTTACTATTTTTTGTCTCCCCTTTTCATTTAACTGGGGGGAGGGGGGATTCCCCCCCCCCCCCCCTTAGTTTCTACGTCTATGTGTACATCAGTGAAGCTTTGAGCTATACCATGTAGGGTCATCCAAGATGGACAAATCATAGCAGAGAAGTAAGGCAAATTGTGGTCCACTGGAAAAGGAACTGGCAACCCACTCCAATATTTTTGCCATGAAAAACGTATGGATTAGCACAACCAGATTAGATGTGGCTGGTGAGCTGCTGTCCATAGAGTCACGGAGAGTCAGACACTACTGAACAACTAAATGACAACAGTGTGGATAGGTGAGTTGAAAGGGGGGCCCAAGGGATTTTGCTCTGCCACTGTAAAGTCTTTAAAAGAGTACATTATAAATATTAGGCTTCAGTGGTGCCCTATACAGATTAAGGCTTCAGTGGTGCCACATTAACTGATTAATATCAATAAAATGTAAAGGGTTTAAAGTGTAAGCTCCTTTTGTGATAACATGATGCACATCAGGAAACTCAAGAGTTACAATTGTATCAGCGATGAGCTGGGAGAAGATATGGACAGTGGGGGTCTTGTGATCAATGAGGCACTGAGCAGATAGATGAAGTGCTTGACGAACCAATCAATGGCGGCGCTACCCAAGCATATACTGATTTATGGGAATGTCACCGGATGCCATATTCTCAGTATGCTGTTTGCAAGATCTACAACATATATTTGACAAAACCTTAGATGGAAAATGTTTTATGTAAATTGTTTAACTGAATTAATTATTTAATCTTCTTCATTACACTTATGATATAAAATGTAACCCTCCCTCATGTCTAAGAAGTCTCGAGATCAGGGGCAGGCAAGTTTGGTCGTGGGGAGCCGCACACAGGACTGGATTTTAGACTTTTCTTTCTGTGCACAGGTGAGTCAATCAGGATGACTGAAGATGTGTATGCAGCAGGGATATCCTCAAATCATGTCCTGTGTGCGACTCTCCAGAACCTAACTCGTCTACCCCTAAGCTTTTTAGATTCTGGAGCATTTCTTTCTGTTCTACCTCATGAGAGCTGCCATCTTGCACATCTGTGACCTAATTTTCACACTAGCAGTTTCTCATGCTGCTTAGACACAGTCTGCTTTTTAGCGGTATGAGACACTTGTATAGCCAAATCCCTGTCTTTCGGGGATTGCTTTAGGTCACAGCAGTGCAACATGGCACCTTAAATGACAGAAAACAGGAAGAAAGTTGGAGGCTGAGTGAACTGTAAATTTAATATCACAATTACATTAATAAAGTCATTAAATTAAAATATTTCTATAAAACAAGTTGTCTTTACTCCTTTTGGAAGCAATGACTAAGTTATATGCCATATCTCCCTTATGAATATAAAAAGTCTCCCCCATCTCAAGAAGTAGATCAGCACTAAACTCTGAGAAAGGTGTGATAGTGGCGAAACGGTTGTCAGGCTCGATTTTGACAGTCACAGAAATATTCTCCATTCTATTAGCCATTATTAAATTGATTGTGATGATCCCTAATGGGCGTCAGCAATTTGGAAAGTTCAGTACCTATGTTAGCTGTTATGGCCTATGTATAATTACTCGGGCAATCATTTGTATATACAGTAAGAGTTGGAGTTGTAATTATGTCATTGTGTATAGTGTTTTTATCTGAATTTTAAACTGGATCCCAATGACTATATGTATATCTATGTAGGGATCTCTTATTTGGGGCGCTTTTTGTTCTTTGTAGTTACTATATTTTCAATACAAAGAAACCAAAATGGCAGCATAATTGAATAGAAAAGGTAATAAAGTATAGCCTATTTTTTTTTTCCATGATTAAGTTTAATTTAAATTGGATTACTGGTCCTTTTAAGGAAATATATAACTGTAAACATTTATTCGTTAGACATTTAAGTCACATGTTCTCGTTATATCTGTTGACTGGTGTTTAAATGTCCTGGAGGTAACATAATCAGTTTGATGACAAGACAACAGATTCGGCCGTTACTGTCAGTTTAAGCTGTTATTGCGCTTCTTGTCTCCAGGCACAAAGATATGGGGCCAAAACACAGATTTTAATTAACCTTATAACTTGTGTGCGCTAATGTACTTATACTGCTAATGTCTGCAAAGAAATCTTGTTTCCTTCTGAGATTGAGACACTGTCAATTTCCTTGAAATCTGGTTTAATACAAAATGCATTTAAACTAACAAACCCGCTCGGGGTAAAGTATCTTGTGATTTGTTTAAGCTTCTTAATTTATACAAGTGTCTGTTTTTTATTAGATTGCAATATTTGCACTGAAAGTCATTTTAAGTCTATTTGGAAACGTAAAAGAAGTGTAATTTGGAAATACATTGTATTTATTTTATTTGTTTTCTTTGGTAGAGATAATTTTTTGTAAAAACAATGTAATGAAATATTACTTTAACTATAACAAAAACTTGTTTCACTACAAGAATCCAGTTGCAGGAATATAAGCATTATTTATATACAACTTTAACATTTATTGTGAGTAAAAAAAGTTGACACATTGATCCATCATATTATTGTCCATATATATATATATATATATATATATATATATATATATATATATATATACAAAGGCTCCAGGTGCAGCACGGACAGATGGTAGATGGTGTGGTAGTGAGTCAATGGAAGCTTGGCAAGGGTATCTAGAACTATGCAGACTGCAGCGCATCCAACAGCTGCTGAAGAGTGTGTGGTGGATAGTCCAAAAGGGAAACATGATGATAGAGGTGGTCCCACAGGTGCTCAATGAAGTTCGAGGAATTTGGAGGCCAGGGAAGTACTTTTAAGTCTAAAAGGACTTTTTTAGTCTTGGTCGTGCTCCTCCAACCACTCTTGGACAATGCTGGCCGTATGACGTGTTGCATTGTCCTGCTGGAAGATCCCATCCTCTCCAGGGAAGATAGTCAACATGTATGGGTGTACTTGATCTGCAAGGATGGATAGATAACCCAATTGGTTGAGAGTGCCTTCCAGAGGTATGAGTGGATCCAGACAATGCCAAAAAAACATTCCCAGACCATAACGCTGCCGCCACCAGCTTGTATTCTTCCAACAATGGTTGCAAAGTGTTTGTTCTCGGAGGTTTCGCATTTGACCGTCCAGTTAATGGAGCAGAAAATATGACTCATCAAAGAATGCAACCCTTTGCTAATCAGAAGAGGTCCAATTTTGGTACTTTCGTGAAAAATTGAAGCCGTTTCTGAGGATGAATATATATAATATATAATAATTTATAAAATCTATCTATCTATCTATCTATCTATCTATCTATCTTTACACATATGTTTATACACATTTAGATAGATTGATGGATAGATTAATATATATATATATAGGGATATTGAAGGCTCACTTCTTATTTTAGTATTAAGAAGAGGGAACCTTCCAGGTCCCTGTATGGGGCTGTATTTATTTTTTAATTTTCTAAAGATATGTTGCTTATTATAAGTTTTAGTTTAGCAGAACAATACCCATATATAAAATACAGAAGGTAAATAGCATCGTGCTGAGGTTTCACCCCCGTGGACCTTCCCTGCAGCCCTACGGCAAATTCTTATCACTGTCAGCAAATCAGTGATTAAATTTCATTAGTGCCAAAGCTGTATTAACTCTCTGGTGCATTCGAGGATTAACAATAATGTATTCCTGACCCGGCTGTCTTTAGGGGTCCGAAAAATAGTGGTTGGTGTTTATGAAAAACAAGAAAATCTCTTGTCTTTGGGGATCCAATGACTGGCAGGTGAATATAATGCACCCTGACAAACTATGGCTTGGAATATGCCGAGTGTCCGTGTGGGAGGTCAAGAGTCACCAATGTGCCAGGAAATCCACTGCGAGAGGCCGGTTTGTAACATGTACTGTAAGGTGACCAGGATTTAAAGGTATATAGGAGGTTCCCGGGTGTTACTTGGTGTATTCTATTCCTGTGTATCTAATTGCCTTAATGCACTTTATTTTATTAAGAAGTTCTTATATGTTCTGTTTTTACTCCCAAAAATCAGATAAATAGGTACTGTATGGATCCTCCCACTACAGTGTATACATCCAGACTCGGTAGGGCTGGATGTGCAATGCAGTGTCCTAGCCTATCAGGGTTCACGTCGCAGCAGAATGTTGCAGATTGTTGCTGAGAGATGGTCACTGATTGGTTAGTATGAGGCACAGCAGACTCCTTATAAGCCACAGAGGGCAGACCAACAGGCTCAATGTGCTGGTGGAGATGAGCGCCATAGGCGCTCATCCCTATAACCCCGCACAACTTAGGCAAAGAAAATAAAAAATAAATAAAAAACATCACACACAGCACGGGGGGACAGGCAGGACGCCTGGGACTGAGGTTGGACTCGAAAATCGCATAAGCGAGAAAAATGATGGACGAATAAAATGAAAACGAGGCTACACGACCCGCAAAACACCGCCAAGCACATAAGTCTGCAAAGCGGGACTTACTAAAAAACAAATACGAGCCGTAGGACTTATAAAAAAAATATGAGGTAAAAAAACCCGAAACAAGGCTACATGACCCCTAACCATGGAAAACACTGTCATGCATATAAGACTTTTACCCAGGACCGTACAAAGTACAAAATACACTATTAGGAAGTATGGAAAATGCTCCAGACCTGCGTAACACATACACAATCGCCGCCATTTTACACTATCTTGAAACTAATAACATTACCAATCTAAAATGGCACTTTACACAACTAAACAAACACTTTGGCCTTGTGCATGCAGCCTGTTTACACTGCACACTTGAAACATTGCTGACACTTATACCTCAGGTCACCAACAGTGCAAATGTACATTGTATGCTGCAGCACAATACAAACAGATTGTTAGCTCTTCAGCATATTGATTGCTGCATATGTTAATTAAAAAAAGGTAAAGTATATTAATTTATGATTTAATTAATTAATTATTATTAAAACATATATATATATATATATATAACAGCAGGGGAGAGGCTCACAATGAGCGCCAAAGGCGCTCATTGCGAGCCACGCGATGACCACCGAAGGCGCTACGCGCGAGGCCCGCAATGAGCGCCGATGGTACTCAGAGGACCAAAACACTTACATTGTGTGACAAACAGCATTACCTGCCTTACAATTTTATGACCGTCATTTTTTGACGGCAATTCGCTAGTATATATATAGAATGAAGAGTGAGGTAGTCCTGAGTGTCCAGTAATCCAGATGAATAATCAGAGTATTGCAGTATATAGTGATACCTTTGTTATTGGACAAACATATTTATAAATATTTGACAAGCTTTCAAGCTTCCTTTCTTTCTCAAGTCCGGAGCTATACTGATATTACATTCCAACTAAAACCTAGAAATTACAGGTTTAAAAATAAATAAATAAATAAATAAATGTTCTGTTTGGTCAGCTGTGAAGAAGACTCCATGAGTGTAGATCAGAGAAAATAAACATGGTCGTAAATATTTGCAGGTTATAGGGAGTAAGGAACCATAAAGCTATAAGGAGACAGAAACAGACCAGAAGGAAACCAGAGGGAAAAAATCATATCAGGAATATAGAAGGTTATAAGAAATTGAGATAATATGACAAAAATTCCATATTTACATTCAGTCCCGTATTTTTTGTATTAAAGTGTTTTATCACTTTCATTTCAAACGTTCTTTCTTGTGTGTTTTTAAAATGACCTCTGAGTATTTTAATTTTCAAGTTCTGGATGGAGTGGTTATTTTGTGAAAAGTGGTGTCACACTGGGGTACAGTTCCTGTCTTCATTGTGATTTCTGATGGAGAGTCTGTGCAGATTTATCCTTAAATGTAGTTTCTGGCTGGTTTCTCCAATGTAGCATCCCCTCTCACATAAACTACATTGTATCATGTAGACTACATTGGAGGATATACATGAATATGACCCTCTGATGTTATAGGTCTTGTTGTTATGTGTGGCTGTGTCCTCTTTACAGATTTGTTGACATAATCTGCAGAATTGAAACATATATTTCCCAAACCTGGTGAACAGAAGATCGGCCAATGAACAGCACCATAGAGAGAATGGCACCAAACCTTGAAACAAAAATTGCTGCAAATTATGTCAGCACATCCGCAAAGAGGACACAGCCATGCATAACAACAAGAGCTATAGCATCAGGGGCTCATATTCATATTCTGCACGGACTCTCCATCAGAGATCACAATAAAAAAAACATCTAAATTTCAGTTAGAAACAAGAATGGTAATGCTGGGCTTTGGAGGCATCCATGATACTTTAGTTAAGGTTGCATGTATGAGAAAGGAGTTAAGATTTAAAATTAATTAAATATTGGGATATTTCAATATAGATTCTTATTTCCATTTCTTAAATAGTAAAATATTCCAATTTTAGTTCACATAATCTTACCGTAAAATGTGCAGCTAAAGAACGTTTTCTATACAGGGACATATGAAAGAGAATTTACCCATAAAGCCTCGGGAAAAGAAAATGTAATAATTGCCCTATGACATGTGACACCAACATTACAATTATATATGAACAATTACCCAAATAAGGAACTGCGCCATCAGGGAATCCATTGTGCGCCTGGATATCTCACTATAACCTTCCACAATGAATTATGGGACTCACCTTGAAAATATGTCTCATATTTCCTTAAGAGACATTATATAAGATTTATCACAAAAGGGCAGAGAACTTCCAAGGACGTGTCTCTAAGGAAATATATGGAGAAAAAAGCATTAACTCTCAATAGTCACGGTAATGTTATCTTTATAATTACAATTATCAATATATATTTCCGATGTTAAAGGGATTTCTTAGCTCTTTAAAAGTATAAACATTTTAATTAATGTCTTAATGTTATAAAACTAATCCGAAATTATATAGATTAAGCACCTGATTCCCAAGCGAGACCTCCCCACGTTGGTCCATGCCATTATATCACCCTGATTGGACAACTGCAACTATCTACAGTAGACTCTCAGTTAACCAGAACATTCAAGCAACCAGAAAAAAATGTAATACTGTAGCTTACATAAAAATTAAATGTACAGGGCTCAACAAATGCCAGGAGCCAAGTTGTCCGGCCACAAAATGCTTACAGGCACTTAGATTTCATCTACTGTCTCTGCAATGCAGTGTTACTTGGAAGCAGACAGGCATGAGCGACTGAGCAAGGGCAGTGTTGGGGTTACATTCCCCGGGCATGAGTGACTGAGCCAGGGCAGTGTTGGTGTTACATTCCCCGGGCATGAGTGACTGAGCCAGGGCAATGTTGGCGTTACATTCCCCGGGCATGAGTGACTGAGCCAGGGCAGTGTTGGGGTTACATTCCCCGGGCATGAGTGACTGAGCCGGGGCAGTGTTGGGGTTACATTCCCCGGGCATGAGTGATTGAGCCAGTGCAATGTTGGGGTTACATTCCCCGGGCATGAGTGACTGAGCCAGTGCAGTGTTGGGGTTACATTCCCCGGGTGTGAGTGACTGAGCAAGGGCAGTGTTGGGGTTACATTCCCCGGGCATGAGTGACTGAGCCAGGGCAGTGTTGGCATTACATTTCCCGGGCATGAGTGACTGAGCCAGGGCAGTGTTGGGGTTACATTCCCCGGGCATGAGTGACTGAGCCAGGGCAGTGTTGGCGTTACATTCCCCAGGGTCAGCACCGCACCCTCCAGCCGAACGTACCAGTGTGTAAGTGAGGAGTGAAAGCTGCTGCTGCTAGAACAGCCCTCACTGACAAATATACATAAGAGAGTCCACTCTAGGGACATTTTGTATCATATTATGCTTATCCATAAGGTAATCTTAACCACCTGCCTAGTGCTTTGTGATTGTATATTGCAAATGTTTTTATTTTATTGTAGTCTTGTAGCATTATGGAGCAGTACATTGAGATGGGAGGATGGTCAAAGCAATGGTTATAGATATAATTTGTGGTTGTTTAGCTGTGCAGTCATGTCCGACTCTCGGTGACCCTATGGACCACAGCACACCAGACACACCTTGTGTCTGGTTCTGCTCATCCATGGCATGGATAAGGTAGTCGTTTGCCAGTTCCTTCTCGAGCAGATTTGTCTGACCTCTCGGCTATGACCTGCTTATCTTGGTTGACCCTACATGGTATAGCTCACAGCTTCATTTAGGTACACAAGCCCCTTCACCACAACAGGGTAGCGATCCAGAAGCGGCATTAGTACATCACTGGGCTAATAAATAAGTAAAATACAGAACTTCTTCACAAAACAATCTGTATCTTTAATTTGTTACTTCCTCAGCAGTGATTGTATATTACATTGTTTTCTAGTTTTCTAGATGAGATACATCAGTACTCCTGATACTGGTTACTCATAATGTATTCAGGAAATCGGATGAGCAGCATTTATTTCAGAATCTACAAGAAAAACAACAGAAAGACGTATCCCACCACGCGGCGCTCTGCACGGAGCATCGAGCTCACCTCCCTGACACTGAAAACAGATAATACAATAAAACACAGCAGAGGCGCGAGGAACAAACCATAACTCCAGGAGAGATTTACGCCTTGAGGAAGAGTCCAAGGATTTGCAGATGTATCATTCGGAAGCTTAGGTGGCTCATGTGATCACATACGGCATCCTTGGAACTTTCTATAAGTATTATCAGTCTTGATATAATCTGAAAAGATTCTGTAATTCTACAGTATGGTGTAGTCTGTAGTAAGATAAACAACTTTGCACTATGTTTGTTTGACTATGTGTCGTAATATATATGGGAGTATCTTCAACATGCCCCTTCTGGATCACTTCCTTGTCATGATAAAGGTGCTTGTGTACCTAAATGAAGCTGTGAGCTATACCATGGATAAGATGGGCAGGTGATTTCTGAGACAAATCGTGGTCCACTGGAGAAGGAACTGGCAACCCACTCCAATGTTTCTGCCATGAATACCAATTGAGGGAGCATGACCGTAGACATAAAGATGTTCTGGTGTGTTACGGTCCATGCGGTCAGGAATATTGAAGGTTCCTGGATGTTACTATATAATATCCTTGTGTATCTATTTAATTTTATGTGCTTTATTTTATTAAGAAGTGCTTATAAGCTCAGTTTTTTATTGTCTAAAACAAAACAAATAGTCCCTGTATGGGTCTGCCCTCTGCAGCTCATGAAGACATAGACTATGTAGGGATAATTGTGCTGTGTAGTATCCTAGCCAATCACGGGCCAAGTCTCACCGGAATGTTGCTGATTGCGCTGAGATACAGCAAAGAATGTACAGCAGAGTCTGTGTCTTCATGAGCTGCAGAGGGCAGACCCATACAGGGACTATTTGTTTGATTTTAGGCAGTGAAAACAGATCTTATAAGCACTTCTTATAAAATAAAGTACATAAAAGTAAATAGATACACAAAGATATTATATATCTAGTAACATCCATAAACCTTCTTATCCATTTAATATTTGAATGTATTTATTTATTTACTTATTTATGTGTTTATTTATTTTACAATTTAAATAAACATTTTGCCCAATTATAGAATTTAGTTCTTCAAAGGAGAATTCTGTAAATATGACACTTCATTACAGCTGAAGGATAACCTCTAAATCCAGACAAAAAAAAAAAAGATCTAACGACAACTTTACAAAACTGGAAATGCTATTTATTTCTGTGCGCACAAAGACTCTCGTATGGATAGCGCTTTCGGAACAAACGATTTCTCACAAACCTTGTAGTAAATCACGTATCCCCAGGTGCTTCATTATAATCCGTGATTGATATCGCAGTCACAGAGCTCGAACTCTCGTTTGTATCACACAACTCTGCAAATAGGGACAAAAGTTAAAAATATTTATTTGCAAAACGTTAAATCTTTTGGGAGTAACCCCGAGCGGGACGAGGACCAGACAAGCACAAATTTACCTCGTTGATCAAATTCATTGACCTTGTTTAAAATTTGGCGTTAATTGTATCTTTGCTGCGAGATAACAGGAAAATGCAGATTTATTTGCTATTACACAATAATAAGATTTATGAATTGATCATATATAAAGGTGCAATATTGTATGCGTATGAATGAACTCAAATATGGTATAATGTAATGAAATATGTACATTTTTTGGATTTTACCAGGTAAATAATATATCTGTGTATTTATTTACTTCTATGTACTTTATTTTAATGAGAAATGATTATATATATGTATAAGGAGACACAGGGATAGTTTATACTGGTTTATTTCTGAGCAATCCCTGTGTCTCCATACAGTTTTATGGCACATCAAACTCACAAGACGTACAAATATTTACGACCCTGTTTATTTACTTTTGACCTACACCAATACAGACCTGAGAACAGCCCACTGAACAGGACATGTTATTTTACATGAACATAAAACTGTTATTTGTATTGAAATGGGATTATATCAGAAATGCTTCAGGACTTGAAAAAGAGAGGTTCGCTCTCGAAAGCTACCCATGAAAACTATTAATATGTTAGTTCAATAAAAAAGGTATCACTATATAATGCATTACTCTGATTATTAATATATATATATATATATATATATTTTTTTATATATATATATATATATATATATATATATATATATATATATGTAATTAAGTATATAAACATAAATACACACATATATTTATGTATATATATATATATTTTTTTTTTTTTACTGCCTAAAATTAACAATAGTACCTGTATGGGTCTGTCCTCTGAAGCTCATGAAGGTACCAGCTCTCTAGTACTTGTGCTTGTGTTTTGTCTCCTAATAACCAATCAGTGACCATCTCTCAGCAACATTCTGCAACATGGTCCCTGATAGGCTAGGACACTACACTGCACATCCAGTTGTACAGAGTCTGTGGCCCTCATTCAATTGCGATTTGGCCAATTGAATAGGGCTCTAAATAAGCACATAAGCATATTTTTTAAAAGAAGTGTTTAGTTAGTAAACATCTATCCAAAAGCAAGGTTTTCACTAACTAAAAACTTATTTAAAAAAAATATGCTATGTGCTTATTTATAGCCCTATTCAATTGGCCAAATCGCAATTGAATGAGGCCCTGTGTCTGCAAATGCTGTAGAGGGCAGACCCAAACAGGGACTATTTGTTTGATTTTAGGCAGTAAAAACAAAGCTTATAAGCACTTCTTAATAAAATAAAGTACATAACAGTAAATAGATACACAGGGATATTAAATACCCAATAAAATCCAGGAGCCTTCCATATTCCTTTAATTACATGAAGTAATTCTCCTTCAACCAATAACATGTAATTATGTCTCTCAGTCAGGTGCTCTCTGAAGCTGCAACTGAAACTTATAAAATGAATGACGTTATCAATAAGACAGACACATTTATACAAATTATTTTTTTAATTTTTAATTTAATTTTATATAAACATACAAAAATGACATAACAGTACATAATGTTCAAATTCTATACATATAATGCATTATATTGATGAGTAAAAACATAGTTTGCTTATGGAAAAAAAAAAAAAAAAAAATTGCCATCTTTCATACTATTCATTCTACTACTGAGGTTTATCTATTAGTTTTACTTGTTTGTTGCTAATTATGTTGCATATAGCTACTGATCTGTATAAGAGTAATAAAGGGGGGATCAGTCTTGGCTTGTTTATATATTTTTCCCAGTTGAACCAATATGGAGATTCTTTTTTGTTGGCCAATCTTTTTCTAGATCATAGTTTCTTGAGTCTATGGTTACCACTTCCTGACAACTTGAAATCTGGGTATTTTTCCAATATTTTAATATAGCCTTTTTTGCCATTAACAGTATATGAGATATCAAATATTTAAGACTTGGAGGAGAGGTGTTTACTTCCAAATGTAATACCATGTAATCAATTTTGAATAAAATCTCAAATCCCTTTATTTTTGTTATTTTTTTCACAATCCCACCACATGTGTGGAGAGAGCCCTGTCTATCACAACCTCTTAAAAAATAATTTGAGAAGTACTATGAAATCTATTGATGTCCACGGGAGTTAAATGCCATCTTTGGACAATTATAAAAAAACATTTTGTTATATGCTGGTTTTAAAGATGATTTTTAAACTAATTTGAAAGCTTCTTTCCAAGTATTTATTGCCCATTCTTTATTAAACTCTCTCTCCCAGATCCTAATTTTTGTTGTTTTTTCCAGTTTCTAGAATTATGGATAATTTTTTGGCATTTTGATATTAAGTGAGGTTTATTATTAATTAATTTCTCAAAAGGATTCTGTTTGTTTATATTATTCAATTTATATCCTGTTAACAACAGGATATTCTGGAGCGTTGAATAATACAGCCAGTTAAAGCTTTTAATATTTCATTTCTTGGTATTGTTACTCTATATTGGATGGAAAAGGTATTACTCTAATGGCCATATATGCCAACCCAATCCCAAATTGTTTTGGAAATTTGTTAAAAATTATCCTTTTCTTACATGTAACAAATTGGAGGGTATGATTGTGTCAATTTAAAAAAAAAAAAATTGCTTGCTTTTTCCTTGTGTTTGTATATATGTGAAATTTAAATAAATATTTGAAAGCAAAAAAAAAAAAAAAAAAAGTGGTATTATTGCTGAAATCGCCATATTAATCTTTCAGATTTAATTTGTAGGATCGTTTTAATCTGTAGATTTATTTTATTAATATTTTTGGTAAAACTTTTGTTGGGTTTAATTTATTTTGTTTTTGTAAGACATCTAATTCTAAGTATAATTTTCTAAGAGGTTTACATTTTTTTATTCTAATAGTCGCCATTTTGGAAATCAATATTCCCCAAATAACGGCCTTATGGGCACACCAGATAATAGATGGAGATATCAGAGGATTAACATTGTCTTCAAATAATGTATTAATTTCTTCTTTCATATCTTTAATTTGGTCTTGATCTCTAAATATATAGGTGTCTAATTTCTAAGGTTTTCTTTTTTTATAAAATTGATTATCCTTAATACTTAGACTGATCAAGGAATGATCAGACCATGGAACTGGTGTTATATCAGCTGAAAGAGTAATATTGATAATTGTATTGTCTGTAAAAAAATAATCAAGTATCAACTATGTCTTTTTGAAAAAAAGTATAATCTCTAAATTCTGGGTTAAGTAATCTCCATATGTCAAATCATTCGTATTCTAATAATTCTCTATATAATTTATGAGCTGAATTGTTTATATTTCTATCTGATTTGAGTGTTTTTTCAGAGGATCTATCTTTTTTTGGGTCAATAATATTAGGTTCTCCACATATTATCATTGCTCCTTTCTTTACCTTAAATGCCTTTTTTAGAATCTTTTTCAAGAAGTTTATTTGTTTCGTATGGGGTACGTATATATTAACTAAGGTTATATCAATAGTATTTACTTTCCCCATCCAAATAATAAATGGGCCTTCTGTGTCGATTATTTTCTGTTCTTCTTGAATTTGTATATGTTTATTAAATATAATAGACACTCCTCTAGTTTTATTTCTATAACATGAGTCAATTGAATCTGAGAAATGGTTATATCTAATTGTATATGTTGTATCAATCTTCCAATGAGTCTCCTGAAGACATATTATGTCTGATTTAATTTTTAGGAGATTAGTCATAATTATATATTTTTTTTTAAGGAGAATTAAGACCCTGCGTTTTCACAGATACTATTTTAACCACCATAATCTTTTCGAGTGTATTCTATAATTATATATCTTTCTAAATTATAATGTTCTTTGTTCAGTATGACCTCATTCCTCGTATCTATTTTCTGAATTTTTCCCAAAATAACCTCTACTAACACATTCATACTCACACACATTCTCCTTCTATTTTGGGAATTTAACTCTCAGTTTACCTCTCCCATAGCGGGTATGTTACTTTAACAAAGGAAATGATAGGACCTCCTTTCAAGGTAGCCTGCTTAATAAAATAGCGCTATAACCTGAGACAGCTAGACCACCTCTCAATCTGTATCAACCCGAAAGGCAGTCATAACAATATAAAATAATGGGAGAGAATGAGTGGAGAGAGAAATTATTTCTTGTTAAGCACTTTACAATATTAATAAGAATTTTATAAACTGACTTGTCACAAACTGTTATTGAAATGTTATGAATCGCTGCGGCGCAATGGATGCCATTATATTCTTATAGTGACAAAGTACACATCCTAGGGCCCTATGCTAATCCCTGAAAAATAAATTGCGAGTGCCTTAGCAGTATAAAAAATCCTACCTAGCTATGTAAATCCTCCACCCCTAAAACATTGCAAGCAAACTGCTACGGGTCACTGCTACGAGTGAACTTCATGACACAGATGAAAAGCAAGGCATAAATCTCCATTGAGTTTTGCACTGACAATAAATTACGTGTTACTCCCTGACACTCTGACACCCAAACCCTATGCTAATAACATTTTATGGATCACTCGCAAATCAGGGCGCTGCCGTATTTGCAAAAAGAAGAAAGCTTTACATTTACTAAACACCACTCAGTGACAGCAGAGCACAAAAAGACACTACAAAATTATGAAATTTCAACATTATTTGACACTTAACAATCCAATATTAACATATGTGTAATTAAAAAATAAAAATATGTTAGTATTAAACACGTTTTATGATACAAAATACAGGGTAAAAAACAATCCAATACTTAAGGAGTTAATACACATCACAAAACCATTGCCTAGGAACAAACACCAATTTATTGTGTATAAATATATCATATTTTAACACAAAATAAACATATTTTTATTTATTGAATACAATTGTTACATCTTTTTAAAATCCAGATATATTAATAAAAAAAAAACAATTACTTTAAATAAATATATATATATATATATATATATATATATATATATATATATATATATATATATATACCGTATGTTTCCATGTATAAGATGACCTTTTTTCCCAAAATTTAGAAATTTAAAGTAGGGGGCTTGTCTTATACACGGAATACAGCTGTTTGAATAGAGGAGGAAACGGAGGAACAGCGCAGGCAGGAAGAGGAGAGCAGTGACTAGAGTGAGAGCAGAGAGTAGGGACTGTCTAAAAACCTCCTTAGCGGTAAGCCATGCTCGGGGTTACTGCAGTCGTGCTTGGTGGATTTGGAGGGGGCCCAGTGCTGCCTTGGCCACCTCCACACACAATTCCTACTCATCCTCCTTCCCCCCTTATCATTCTCTTCCTTCCCCCATAATCTCCTCTTCATTTCCTCCCTCTCCAATACCTATCCCCCTCTCTTCTTACTTGTTATTATGCTCCGATGAGCTCCTGCTGATGATGATGACCCCCTCAGCACATCTTCCAGTTATGAACGTACCAGCATTTGCTAATGACGTCATTGCAAGGCCCTAAAGATTTTGAGAAAGGCTGGCAATAAGCTCAGAAGGAGCTCATTGCCAGGCCCACGATGAGCGTTGAAGGTCGCAGGCCTTTGGCGCTCATCGCGAGGCCCGCAAAACTTAGAAAAAGGCTGGCAAGAGCACCAAAGGCGCTCATTGCTAGGCCCACTCATCGTGAGGCCTCCAAGTCTTTAAAAAAATTGCGGCTTTAATGGCCCCCATTTTTTTAAATCCCGTAACTCTGAAGCCATTCGGGGGTCGCCAAAAGACCCTAATTGATTACCAAATTACTTTACAACACCACAGGGGGAGAGTCAGAGAGCCTGTAAGTGAGGTTGCAAGCTAATTTGCTATTCAATAGGTGTTTTTTCAACAGTCAGAAAACGGCTATGCGAGAAAAAAAATGGCGGACGTAATCTTTTTTCAAGCACGGAAAACCGAAGCACATTTTGGGCTTGGGGAAAATAATCAATTTTCCAAGCTTGCAAAGGGTTTTTAGACCCGTACAGCACAGAGGGGAGAGAGGGAGGAGAAAGACACAGGGGAGGGAGAAGGGGGAGAGGGGAGAGAGAGACACAGGGGTGAGTGAGGGGGGAAGAGTCACAGGGTAGGGAAATAAGGGGAAAAAAGCAAAGGGCAGGGAGAGGGAGAGAAACAGACACATGAAAGTGAGATGGAGGAAACAGACACAGGGTTCAGAGAGTGGGTAGAGGCTCTCAATGATCGCAAAGTTGCAGGTTGGACAACACCTGCAATGAGCGGCGCAAACCGCAAAGCCTGTATCGTAGAGGGGGGAGAGGCCCGCAATAAGCACCAAAGGCGCTCATCGCGAGGCTCGCAAGTTAGAGGGGGGAGAGTCTTGCATCATGTGGCAAACAGCATTGCCAGGCTTCAAATTGTATTGTCGTTATTTTTGACGGGCAAGTTTCTAGTATATGTATAATAAAGATATATATCTGTTCCCTTGCCACCGTTAGTTATGGGCATTTGTTCCAGCACTTCCCACTAATTATAAGATTTATGACGTTCACTTTCCTATTGGTTCCTAGAGTCGTCTCATCTGTAAAGTTTGGTTTGGCTGCTCCCTGCACAGATATCAGTTGCGTCTAAAGCAGGATTTACGGCTGAGCTGTCATCTGGGGGAGTGAAAGATTTACATTTAGTGCAGACTTTTACTGCATTCCTTAACTTAGAGCATCTGACTTACATGGGGCTCTTAGTTATTAAATGAAAAGTACAAACATACAGCCTTATTAAATTGTGATTCGCTAAATTTAAAAGGGCTCTATTTAAGCACACAACCTATTATTTTTCCAGAAGTTTTTAGTTAGTGAACTTCTATCCAAAAGAAAGGTCTTCACTAACTAAAAACTTCTATAAATAAAATATGCTATGTGCTTAAATAGAGCGCTTTTAAATTTACTGAATCACAATTTAATAAGACTGATAATTAGATACAATTACAATTAACTTTTATTTAAATTTTAGAGCTGAAGTTTTAGATAATTGAGCCTTAAAATGTAGTATTTCAAGGAACTATTACCTGAAAATATCCTTAATCATAAAGGGCCTCATTAAAATCTCCCTCGTAGTTCTCTCGTTGCTCGCAAAAGGCAGTTTTTTGCTGTTTGCGAGTACCGAATCTCTTGCAGCCTGCTTTGCGATATGACTACGAAAAATGGCGGAGAATAGACTCCGAGAGAGCTACGTACTCACACGCAGACTTAAATCTACGAGTGATTCTCGCAATTCGGAAGAATCCCTACGGGCACAAAAAGTGCCCGCAAGGGATCCTAAAACCTCTACGTGCTGCCTCGGAGCAGCCCGAGACAGCCGTGTGAGGCTCCCCCCTGCTCCCTATACACATCCCCATGCTGCAGGGGTCTCTATCGGGACCCCTGCAGCACCCCCACAATAACCCCTTGCAGCGGGGGTCCCCGATCGGCACAGATCAGGCCCCCGCTGCATTTAAAAGTTTTAAATTCCCTGCCGCGGCTCCTTAAAGGGCCTGCTGCACACTATTAGCCAAAAACAAATGAACCCCCCTCTATGCTGGGGGTCCCCATCGGGACCCCCAAAGTGTCCCCACATAAACCCCTTGCAGCGGGGGTCCCCGATCTGCATAAATCAGCCCCCCTCTGCATTTAAATTTTTTAAATTCGCTGCAGCGGCTCCTTAAAGGGCCCGCGGCACACTATTACTAATCCCGTCCGCGGCACCTAATATTAACCCCCTCTATGCTGGGTGTCCCCATCAGGACCCCCGAAGTGTCCCCACATAAACCCCTTGCTGCAGGGGTCCATAGGGACCCCCGCAGCCCCCCACATTAACCCCCTGCAGCGGGGGTCCCCGATCGGCACCGATCGTGACCCTGCTGCATTTAAATTTTTTAATTTCCCGCCTCGCGGGTCCTTAAAGGACCGTAAAGGTCCTGAAAGGACTCCCACTAAAAAATATTAACCCCAGGCAACTACAATTAACCCTATAATTCATGGGGGTCAATACAGACCCCAATAAGGCCTTACTTAACCCTATAATTCATGGGGGTCAATACAGACCCCCATAAGCACTTAATTAAACCTATAACTCATGGGGGTCAATACAGACCCCCATAAGCCAATAATTAACTCTATAATTCATGGGGGTCAATACAGACCCCCGATAAGCCAATAATTAACCCTATAATCCATGGGTGTCAATACAGAACCCCATAAGCACTTAATTAACCCTGTCACTCATGGGGGTCAATACAGACCCCCATAAGGCCTTAATTAACCCTATAATTCATGGGGTTCAATACAGACCCCGATAAGCCAATAATTAACCCTATAAACCATGGGGGTCAATACAGACCCCCATAAGCACTTAAATAACCCTGCCACTCATGGGGGTCAATACAGACTGCCATAAGCACTTAATTAACCCTATAACTCATGGGGATCAATACAGACCCCCATAAGCCAATAATTAACCCTATAATTCATGGGGGTCTATACAGACCCCGATAAGCCAATAATTAACCCTATAATCCATGGGGGTCAATACAGACCCCCATAAGCACTTAATTAACCCTGTCACTCATGGGGACAATACAGACCCCCATAAGCACTTAATTAAACCTGTCACTCATGGGGGTCAATACAGACCCCCATAAGCACTTAATTAACCCTATAATTCATGGGGGTCAATACAGACCCCCATAAGGCCTTAATTAACACTATAATTCATGGGGGTCAATACAGACCCCCATAAGCACTTAATTAACCAGGTCACTCATGGGGGTCAATACAGACCCCCATAAGCACTTAATTAACCCTGTCACTCATGGGGGTCAATACAGACCCCCATAAGCACTTAATTAACCCTGTCACTCATGGGGGTCAATACAGACCTCCATAAGGCCTTAATTAACCCTATAACTCATGGGGGTCAATACAGACCCCCATAAGCCTCTATTTAACCCCATCAGTCCCATAAGGGTATATTATGACACCTATGGGGCTGTTAAAACCCTAACATTAACCACATAAGTGCCATGATGTCTTTCCTTTTCAGGTGTGTATTTTTTTTTTCTGTAGTGGGTGGGGGGGTTGTAATGTATTTTTTTATTTTCTGTACTGTAGTTTTTTTTATTTTCTGTACTGTAGTTTTCTTTTATTTTTGGTGACTTAGTGTTTGTAGTTAGTGTCATGTTGGTCCTTGTGGACCGTCATGGCACTTATGTGGTTAATGTTAGGGTTTTAACAGCCCCATAGGTGTCATAATATACACTTATGGGACTGATGGGGTTAAATAGAGGCTTATTGGGGTCTGTATTGACCCCCATGAGTTATAGGGTTAATTAAGGCCTTATGGGGGTCTGTATTGACCCCCATGAGTGACAGGGTTAATTAAGTTCTTATGGGGGTCTGTATTGACCCCCATGAGTGACAGGGTTAATTAAGTGCTTATGGGGGTCTGTATTGATTGTATGTTAGATAGATAGGGGGTATTTGATTTGTATTGTATGTAATGTATTGTATGTAATGTATTATATGTAATGTATTGTATGTAATGTATTGTATGTAATGTATTGTATGTATGTACAGTCAGGTCCATAATTATTGGAACATTGACACAATTCTAAACTTTTTGGCTCTATACACCACCACAATGGATTTGAAATTAAACTAACAAGATGTGCTTTAATTGCAGACTTTCAGCTTTAATTTGAGGGTATTTACAAATCAGGTGAACGGTGTAGGAATTACAACAGTTTGTATATGTCCCTCTCACTTTTTAAGGGACCAAAAGTAATGGGACAATTGTCTGCTCAGCTGTTCCATGGCCAGGTGTGTGTTATTCCCTCATTATCCCATTTACAAAGAGCAGATACAAGCTCCAGTGTTCATTTCAAGTGTGCTATTTGCATTTGTTGCTGTTAACTCTCAATATGAGATCCAAAGAGCTGTCACTATCAGTGAAGCAAGCCATCATTAGGCTGAAAAAAAAAAAAAAAACATCAGAGAGATAGCAAAAACATTAGGTGTGGCCAAATCAACTGCTTGGAACATCCTTAAAAAGAAAGAACGCACCGGTGAGCTCAGCAACACCAAAAGACCCGGAAGACCACGGAAAACCACTGTGGTGGATGACCGAATAATTATTTCCCTGGTGAAGAAAACACCCTTCACAACAGTTGGCCAGATCATGAACACTCTCCAGGAGGTAGGTGTATGTGTGTCAAAGTCAACAATCAAGAGAAGACTTCACCAGAGTAAATACAGAGGGTTCACCACAAGATGTAAACCATTGGTGAGCCTCAAAAACCGGAAGGCCAGATTAGAGTTTTCCAAACAACACCTAAAAAGCCTTCACAGTTCCAATGGACAGATGAGACTAAGATCAACTTGTACCAGAGTGATGGGAAGAGAAGAGTATGGAGACGGAAAGGAACTGCTCATGATCCAAAGCATACCACCTCATCAGTGAAGCATGGTGGTGGTAGTGTCATGGCGTGGGCATGTATGGCTGCCAATGGAACTGGTTCTCTTGTATTTATTGATGACGTGACTGCTGACAAAAGCAGCAGGATGAATTCTGAAGTGTTTCTGGCAATATTATCTGCTCATATTCAGCCAAATGCTTCAGAACTCATTGGACGGTGCTTCACAGTGCAGATGGATAATGACCCAAAGCTTACTGCAAAAGCAACCAAATAGTTTTTTAAGGGAAAGAAGTGGAATGTTATGCAATGGTCAAGTCAATCACCTGATCTGAATCCGATTGAGCATGCATTTCACTTGCTGAAGACAAAACTGAAGGGAAAATGCCCCAAGAACAAGCAGGAACTGAAGACAGTTGCAATAGAGGTCTAACAGAGCATCACCAGGGATGAAACCCAGCGTCTGGTGATGTCTATGCATTCCAGACTTCAAGCTGTAATTGACTGCAAAGGATTTGCAACCAAGTATTAAAAAGTGAAAGTTTGTTTTATGACTGTTAATCTGTCCCATTACTTTTGGTCCCTTAAAAAGTGGGAGGCACAAATACAAACTGTTGTAATTTCTACACCGTTGACCTGATTTGGATGTAAATACCCTCAAATTAAAGCTGAAAGTCTGCAGTTAAAGCACATCTTGTTCGTTTCATTTCAAATCCATTGTGGTGGTGTATAGAGCCAAAAAGATTAGAATTATGTTGATGTCCCAATAATTATGGACCTGACTGTATGTATTGTATTGTGTATGTCTGTCTTTCCTTTTCAGGTGTGTAATTTTTTTTTTCTGTAGTGGGGGGGGGGGGGGGTTGTAATTTATTTTCTGTACTGTAGGTTTTTTTATTTTCTGTACTGTAGGTTTTTTATTTTTGGTGACAGTTCTTTATATTTTCTGTAAGGTATTTTTTTTTATTTTTTGTAATTAGAGTGTTGGGAAGGTTTATTAGGGGGTAGGTAGTATAGGTAGGTAGTGTGAGTGTTAATAGATTAGTGTAGAGGGGGGTTATTTTAGATTAAATGGTTTATTGGGGGTTATAGTGTAGTGTTTGTAGTTAGTGTCATGATGGTCCTTGTGGACCGTCATGGCACTTATGTGGTTAATGTTAAGGCTTTAACAGCCCCATAGGTGTCATAATATACCCTTATGGGACTGATGGGGTTAAATAGAGGCTTATGGGGGTCTGTATTGACCCCCATGAGTTATAGGGTTAATTAAGGCCTTATGGGGGTCTGTATTGACCCCCATGAGTTATGGGGTTAATTAAGTGCTTATGGGGGTCTTTATTGACCCCCAGGAGTGACAGGGTTAATTAAGTGCTTATGGGGGTCTGTATTGACCCCCATGAATTATAGGGTTAAATATAGTAGCCTGGGGTTAATATTTTTTAGTGCGAGTCCTTTCAGGACCTTTAAGGTCCTTTAAGGAGCTGCGAGGCTGGAAATTTAAAAATTGAAATGCAGCAGGGTCATGATCGGTGCCGATCGGGGACCCCCGCTGCAGGGGGTTAATGTGGGGGGGCTGCGGGGGTCCCTATGGACCCCTGCAGCAAGGGCTTAATGTGGGGACACTTCGGGGGTCCCGATGGGGACCCCCAGCATAAAGGGGGGGTAATTTTTTGGCGGGGAATTTTATTTTTTAAATGCAGCGGGGGCCTGATCTATGCAGATCAGGGACCCCCGCTGCAAGCGGTTTATGTGGGGACACTTGGGGGGTCCCGATGCGGACCCCCAGCATAGAGGGGGGTAATTTTAGGTGCCGCGACCGGTATTAGTAATATTGTGCCGCGGGCCCTTTAAGGAGAATGTAAAAGTATTAAATGCAGAGGGGGCCTGATCGGTGCCGATCGGGGACTCCCGCTGCAAGGGTTTAATGTGTGGGGGCTGCGGGGGTCCCTATGGACCCCTGCAGCAAGGTGTTAATGTGAGGACACTTTGGGGTCCCGATGGGGACCCCCGCATAGAGGGGGGTTAATTTTAGGTGCAGGGGGGGTAGTTGGAGTACCCCCCACAGCAGGGCTTATGTGGGGGACTGCCGCGGAGGTCCCGTTTAGGACCCCTGCACTACTTGTTGAGGTGCGGGAGCCTGCGAGATCATCATGCAGGCTGTCACTTCTCATGTACATTTTCGCAGTGTTGATACGTACGGCAGCGCTGCGTAGCTCATACGTTGCTCGCAGCAGGGCGATTGTAATAGCATTGTAAGTTAGAGAAAATTTGCAGTACGTAGGGCTTAAGTAGAAGCCTCCTATTTACGAGGCTGGAATTTAATAGGGCCCTAAGTTATTAAAGGGACATGGAAGGTTTCTGTATTTCACTAGGAATATACAGCCTTATTAAAATGCGATTCGGCAAATGTAAAAGGGCTCTATATAAGCACAGAGCATATTTTTTTTATAGACGTTTTTAGTTAGTGAAGTTAGTGAAGACCTTGCTTTTGGATAGAAGTTCACTAACTAAAAACTCCTGTAAAAAAATATGCTCTGTGCTTATATAGAGCCCTTTTCAATTGGCCAAATCACAATGTAATGCTGATAATGTACATGTGTATCTATTTACTTTTTTGTACTTTATTTTATTATTTTTATAATTGTTTTTTAAGTGATCTCAAGACAAGGTGAGATTCACAAAGCTGTCTCTAAAGGTCACAATGGCCTCTGATGGTCAAAAATAGGCATTGCAGCCCTTCACAACATTCACTAATCTCTGTGTCCTGTAACCACGCATATCATAGTAAGCTATTATAGTTGCGATGTCTTATGAATGTGGTCATCATTGTGTGTAAAACTCTAGCAATGATGACCAACACAGTATGTACAGCATGACCATCGCAGTATTTACTAAGCATTTCTCTATGCTATACCACCATTATTCAGTATTATAACCTGAAGCCGTGGCATGTGCTGTTCCCATAATTAATTTTATAATCTATTATTTACTAAATATGTTTATTATCAAATTATATTTGCTAACCACTGCAAGATTCCTATTATAATAGAAACTGCCATGGTTTAAACATCTATTAACTTATTTTATTCTCACAGTGAATAATTGCACTGATTTTTACTTGAGCTTGCACCTTTTGTTACTAAATCCTCTTCACAATAATCTACAGGTATATTTTTCTATAGATACAATATAAAAACCAATATATATATATATAGGTTATCTGATAAAATTTCTATATAAATAATTATCTGCCATTCTCCTAAATTAACCAAATAAATAGTACATCTGCGCTCACTTTTGAAAAATGTATTTCCGGCTTAGAAATACAGTTGTTGCACTGCACTCTGGGAGTTTGGGCGGTGATGTGTAAAGGAGTCCACAATGCAAAGTAAATAAATAGCACCTTTGTGGTCAAATTTGGACTTCTATAAATAAGTTGAAAAATGTATTTCCTTCACAGAATACCAAGCAATACAGTTGTTGCACTGCACTCTGGAAAATTGGGCAGGGATATGTAAATGAGTTACATTTGCTCGCTTTAGTCCAATATGACTTTATACATGATGCCGGCTAATAAATTAAGAGATACCTTTTATTCCAGGTAGCAGAGCCCGCCTACTTTGTTCTGGGCTGCAGTGCTTTGCACCTGCTGCACCGGCTCCACTTATTTGCGTAAAAAAACATATATATTATTTCATAAAAAAATATATAATTAAGCTAATTCAATATATGTAAAAGTAAAATATAACTCTCAGATTAATCTTTTTTAACCTTTACAATATCAGGTTTTATTTAAAAAATAGCTCTATTAAAAACATCTTATTTTGAGCATATTACTAAAAACTTAAATACTATAATTGATTTCAGAGGACAAAGACTTTAAATACTATGTAGTGCCAATAATTTGTCTTCTTTACTTCCTTTTATTGTCACAGATGTGCACATTGATCCCAAACAAAAGATCTGGAAACTTTTAGGAACAAAAATGTAAATATGCAGATGTAGCCGCCATTACTGAGGAATATTTTATACTCACTTTCAGCTGGTGATTTGTGTTTTTGTGGCGTGTTGATTTTATAGGTTGGGACGTCTTATGATTGGAGTTTGCTAGAGTGAAAAAAAAACAAGGTATAAAGGGGAAATAAAAATCTTATTTCTACAATGCCAAGTCGTAATGGTCTAAGGGCAGCAATACAAAGTATAGACTGGGACAAAGAACTGACAGGTAAAAACACTGAAAATAATTGGACAGTGCAATGCGGGGCCTAGTGCAATCTAATTTAATTTTTTTGTATGGCATTTTTTTTTTCTCAGTAGTGTAGGGCTCCAGGGCTGTGTTGTTGTAAATGGAACATATTTGGATTGGACTAATGTGGTAAGTGGGGTTCCTCAGGGATCCGTATGAGGTAGTCTCCTTTTTAACATATTTATTAATGACTTAGAAGTAGTATTGGAAATGATTTGCTGGTAACACTAAGTTGTGCAAGGTAATTAAATCAGTAATGATGGTATCAGATATTGAAAAGGATTTGTTTGCTTGTGAACAACCACTTAGGTTACAGTGCTCAATGCCAAGTAGCAGCTGCAAAGCAAAGTCAAATATTATCATGTATTAAGAAGGGTATAGAAGCCAGGGAAGCAAATATAATTCTGCCACTATACACATTCCTAGTACACCCTTATTTGGAATATGGGGGACACATTTGGGCACTACTTCATAAAAAAGGACATTTTAGGGGTTGAAAATATTAAGAATGGATTATGAACACCTTATATGAATACATCCAGGGTCAATAAACAGCTTTGTCAAGGGAGCTTTTTGTATTAGGCGCTTTTCAACTGACAAAAGGACGGAGGTTAGAAGGGGCCTCTGATGACTGAGATGTAACAGTCTCATTAAACATGCGTTGGGCGCATACTGATGATGTCACAACCAGGAAGTAGCCAAACAATCTAATACAGAGAAGCATGGTCTAACAAACGCAGCAAAGAGATAGCTAAAAGCAGTTAGTGTTAGTTAATTTAGTAGTTAGTTGGTTAGTTAGTTAGTAGTTAGTAGTTTAGCAACAATTGCACAAAATCATTATTATACCTCAAATACTTACTATAAAACCCTACCTAAAAACATAGACTGTAGCTAATATATGAAAGATAGAGGAATTATTCCCAACTAAGAATTGGGAAAGTTGAGACGTCATCACAATTGAGTTAAAAACTAATTTTTAGAAGTGAGAATTTGAAAAGAAAATAGATTTTAACGAAGTTATAATAAAAGTTAAATTTTAAACAAATTAGTTGTGGTATATAACAAATATGATAACCACAAAAGGTGTTCTACTAATTTTTTAGAGTTGACTGTATCAACCTAAAAGAATATGAGAATTTAGGTCGTGGACATGGTTAATGAGAGGGGGGATTACTGCCAGAAAGCAGGTGAGCATCTATAATGGCACATTTTGGTTGTATTATCTGAAAACATCAGACAGAAGACTACTGGAGTAATAATTTGGCTTTACTATAAAACCACAGTATTTGGCATCACCAACTTGCCTTTACTTACAGCATGAGCAGCGTATTCATTCCTCATCTAAACACCTAATTTATCTTCCTCTACGAGCTTGAACTAATGAATTGTCCCAGCATTGTAATGAATATGGTAAAGCTTAAAATCTTGTAAAAGTCTAATTTACAGAAAAAGAGTTAAAAAGAATGAAATACCCTACTTTTGCGCACATATGTTTTATGAACTTCATACATTTGAATTAAATTAGGCCTGCAGATATTCATTTATAATAAATTATCCCTGGCCCAGAAAATTACCATACCAAACTGCTGCCGTGCTTCAGCTAGTATAACGACAGAGACTGTACATTAAACAAGAAAAATAAGAAAACCACATGAAAAATTAATAGATTCTCAAATAATTGGGTAAGAGAGGAGTGAAATATAAGCATCTCGGTTTAGTGGATTTACAAAATAATATTATATTGTCAGTTTTTGATAGAATGTGAGACTGAGAAATATGTAGATTAACAGATATCTAGATGACAATAGATATACAAATATAGATAGTGTCATAGATAGGTAGATAGATAGATAGAGACAAAGATAGATAGATAGATAGATAGATAGATAGGTGGGTAGATAGATAGATAGATAGATAGATAAATAGATAGATAGATAGACAGATAGAAAGATAGATAGATAGATAGATAGATAGATAGATAGATAGATAGATAGATAGATAGATAGATCATCTTCCGTACACAATGTTCAGTGTCGGCATCACCTCTCTGTCAATCACTCCACTGGCTTCCCTTAGCCTCAAGAATAAAATGTAAAATCATGACCCTAACTTACAAAGCCCTCAACAATAACACTCCCCCTTACATCTCTGCTCTCATCTCCAAATACTCCCCCACCCGCCCTCTTCGTTCTGCTAATGACTTTCTTCTTTCTACAACTCTTGTCACCTCCTCTCACTCCCGCCTCAAGGACTTTTCTCATACTGCCCCTAGTCTCTGGAACTCCTTGCCTCGCTCCACCAGATTATCCTTTTGTTTAAAAACATTTAAATCCTCACAAGTGTATCACCTTACACCCTAACACACTTATCACCTCTCTCTCCCTCTTTTATCACTCACTATACCTTTTATTGTAAGTCTGTGAGCGCTATGGAATATGTTGACGCAATATAAATGAACTATAATAATAATAGATAGATAGATTTCAAACACACTAAAACTCAACTGTTCAAACAAGCTTACAACCATGCTCCCTAATATCAATTAAACAAAACCATTACACCATTACATGCTCCCTTATTTGTCTCTAAAACCCGCTACACACACATGGGCATGGCTTTAGGTCACAGCTGTGCAAGATGTATACTTTTATGAGACAATTGTCATTCTGTTACTCTGGGGGCTTCTTAAAAGTATAATTAAATGTAACTTTATTTCATAATTGAAATTAGGTGGATGACATTACTTAATTTATTAATTAACTTTTATATCTCTTTCTGGATTGCTATCTTGTCCTAGTGAAGGGGCTTCACCTCAATGAAGCTGTGAGCTATACCATGTAATGGGCAGGTCATAGCAAAGAGGTCAGACTGGAGAAGGAAATAGCAACCCACTCCAGTATCTTTGCCATGAAGACCTCATGGATAAGCACAACCAGACACAAGATGTGCCTGGCATGCTGCAGTCCATAGGGTTACAGAGCATTGGACACAACGGAATGACTTAAAAATCCTGTTATATAAAATAAAAAATGCCTAGAAAATCCCTTTTAGAAAAATGGATTGTTTGATTTCTAAATTTTACAATTATTTTAGTCCTATTTATTTATTTTTAGATAATAATTTTGGTTTCAAAAAATATAATCATATGCTGCAAATTTGGACTTTTTATTTGTTTCAATATTTTTAATTTCTAAAGACAAATAACATGGCTGACAACCTGTCACAAGAACAAATACACTCATGTTGCTTTCTGTCTTGTGATGGCTTATTTTTCAGACAAATCTTATTTTTACAGAAATATGAGTTTATTAGTCTTTCTGCTGAGCAGTGAACGGTTCATAGACATGTCAACGTTAAAGGATATGTCCGAGTGTAAGTAGACTGAATGTCTCCAATCCATCACTATGGCCACTAACCACCAGCGTCCGGCTTCAATGTGTTACTATGAAAGCTCTGTGGGGACATGTCAGTTTCGGGAGTGGGTGACTGATAGAAGTTCTGTAGATCTGGCTGACTTGGTGGAAAATAAGAGCACAAAGTTACTGAAGCTGCTCATCGTAGACGTGCAGGAGATCTGAGATGAATGATCAAGATTAGATGATGAGGAAGATGGTGTAGCAGAATAAATAGCGAGAAAGAGAGAGAGAGAAAAAAAGAGACAGACATGGACAACAGGATCTATCTATCTATCTATCTATCTATCTATCTATCTATCTATCTATCTATCTATCTATCTATCTATCTATATATCCATCTATCCATCTATCCATCTATATATCCATCCATCTATCTATCTATCTATCTATCTATCTATCTATCTATCTATCTATCTATCTATCTATCTATCTATCCATCTATCCATCTATGTATCAATCCATTTTGTTGTTGGGTCATACAGTATGCAACACTTAAAAGTTTGTCTCCAGTTGACATTGATTTGTCTGATATCTCTGCTATGACCTGCCCATCTTCGGTAGTCCTACATGGTATAGCTCACAGCTTCATTGAGGCACACAAGCCCCTTCACCATGACAAGGTAGAAATCCATAAGGGAACCCAACCTTCCAACGTCTAATCATGGCATCTCGTCATTGCATTCTTCTTATTCTGGATGAAACTTTCTTTCTGAACCTAATTAAATCATTTGATAGGTCTGAAGGTTTCTATCATGTCACCCTTCGCCATTATGCCCCTCTAAGCACTACATATAAATCAGATCTATTTGTTTATATATTTATCTACCAACTGTCTGTCTAGATGTCTGTCCCTCAGCTGTCTGTGTAGATGTTTGTCTCACTGTATCTCTACCTGTCTGTCTGTTCTTCAGTTATCTATTTCTCTGTCTGTCTAGCTATCTGTCCATCAGTTGTCTGTCTAGATATCCATCTCACTGTCAGTCTTGCTGTCTGTCCATGGGCATAGGAACTCAAAAAAATGTGTGTGTGTGTGTGTGTGTGTGTGTGTGTGGGGGGGCGATAATTCAACTCTACTCCCAGGACAGGAAGTAGGGGCAGATCTAATGCCGTTCACCTGGTGCAATGCTCTGGGGGTCCCATTGCGACAGTGCCCCTCAAAAACGTTTTATTTTTATTTGTGTGTTTAAATTCTCAATGCCCCTGCCCCCCAATATAAAATATATATATATATATATATATATATATATATATATATATATATATATTTATATATATATGCCGACGTATTGTATATATATATATATATATACATATATAAGATAAATTATGTCTCAAAGCTTTCATGGGGAAATCATACTGTTCCTAGTGGCTAACTCTAGTCATGCATGATTAAGATTAAGTTTGCTATTTTTTGTGTCCCCTATTCATTTAATGTCTATATGCCAATTTATTATATATATATCACATATGCGAGTTGTCATTACGCTTGCGAAGCTCACGAAGCGAGGTGAGCTGTTGAGGCATTAAAGCCTTCAGAGCTCGCAGGAATTAGGCAATGAGCGTCAAACAAACTGAAAACGAGGCCGAAGGACGTAAAATGCAGCCGAAGGACAGAAAAGGCAGCCGAAGGACGTAAATACCAGCCCTAAGCAATAACAATTAATGCAAAACAGTAAAACTTAATACAAGGAAGTAACATTTAACTCAAGCCAGTAACACTTAATCAAAGGCAGTAACACTTAATTAAAGCCAATGACCCTTAACCCAAGGTAGTAACACAGGGAGAGAGGCTCGCAATGAGCACCAAGGGTGCTCAAGTGCAAGGCCTATAAAGTACACATGGGTAGAGGCTTGCAATGAGTGCCGAAGGTTAGCAAGTTGTGACTCGCAATGAGCGCCTAAGATGCTCATTGTGAGCCACGCAATGAGCGCAGGGCTCGCAATGAGCACCGAAGGTGCTCAGAGCGGCCATAACCTGACATTCGCCGGCAAACAGCATTACCATGGCTTCAAATTTTATTGCCATCATTTTTTGACAGGCAAGTCACTAGTACATATTTATATATACCAAAATATTATGTATCACATATATAGTTGTGAGCAGGCGAGCCAGCCAGAGCCATTGCTCACGCTTGCGGACTCGCGCAGCGAAGGCGCTCCTTGCCAGCAACTGCGACCCTCGCAAACTTTACGTTGTAACGCAAACAACACGACACACCAACTGCGACCCTCGCAAAGTTTACCTCGCAACGCAAACCACATACGAGACACGTTAACACTCATTATGACCTCGCAAAAATCGGCTGCAACTCGCGAACATGAAAAAAATCAAAACACAATAAATACACACAGCATATACATAAAAAGCTTACCTACAGCAAGAGGGAGCATCCAGGACCTCAAAAAAGCAACTTACACCTTTAACTTTAACTAAAAATAAAAGAGTTTAGACACTAAAAAATTCTCTAAGCGAGAGAAAAAATGGCCGCCGAACAAAACGAAAACGAAGCTACAGCACTCTAAACACGCAAAACACCACAAGAAACTCGCAAAACACCACAAAAGACCTACGGATATTCTTCTAGGACGCATACCACACATTACCCACCATTTTACGACAATGTGGAAGTACACAACTACGCTAACGGTTTGGTCTCGCTCACGCACACTATTACACTGCACACGTTCATCACGCTAACACAGCAGCTCCACACCACTGATGCTGCAGCAACATCAAAACAGATTGCCAGCTCTTCAACACAATGCTTCAAAATACGTAAAGTATATTAATTTATTAATGCATTATAGATTTCATTATTATACACCAAACAGCATTAGCTACCGTACAATTTCATTGCCGTCATTTTTTGACAGGCAATTCGCTAGTATATATATATATATAAGATAAGTTATGGCTCAAAGTTTTCATGGGAAAAGCATTCTGCCAAATCAGATAATTTATGATTACATTTAATTTTGCTATTTTTTTTCCCCCTATTCATTTAATCTGGGGAGGGGGGTATATTTCTATATGCCAACCTATTATGTATATATATATATGTATATATATATATATATATATATATATATTACATATAAGTTTTCATGGGAAAGGATTACTAGTGGTCAAATATGGTAATGCATGATTACATTTAATTTTGCTATTTTTTGTCCCCTTTTCATATAATCTGGGGGGGGGGGGGGTGTTTGTCCCCCCCCCACCCCAGTTCCTACACCCCTGTGTCTATCTATCTATCCTTCAGCTTTCTGTATCACTGTCTGCCTAGCTATATGTCCCTCCATTGTCTTAGATGTCCATCTCCCTGTCTATCTGTCCCACAGCTGCCTTTCTTGCTGTCTGTCTAACTGTCTTTCTAAATTCAAAAAAGAAAAAGAAAGAGGGCGCTTAGCACCACAGTAATCAAAATACAAAAAAAGAAAAAAAGGGGAGTGTCTCCCTACAAGCAGGAGTAGCAAAGGGGTTCAGGAAAGGACTATGCCAAAGTGTAACACCATAAAATAATGGTGTACAAAAAAGGTTAGGAGCACTAGGTAAGCAACGCTTAGCATGGCTTATACATCCTAGTATCCTATGAATAGAGTCCTCATAGGTCTGTTGGAACAATCATAGGACTATATATAGATCAAGAACAGTGAAAAATAAGTAGAAAAAAGGAGTGATATAAAACACCAGAAAAATACAAAAACACTCTATAGGGTATATAAACAAAGGAAAAATACAGATAAATGGCCTATGATATCCTGAAAAGTACTGAAGCATACAGGGTAAACACAGAACAGGGCAACAATGGTGAACAGTGCACCGATGCACAGCTAGGAATAATAGCTGCGCTGTATCATGGAAGGAAAAAGGTCCTGCTCCACCTGCTCTTACCTTGCTGCTCCAAGTACATACCAAAATGCTCCTGGATACTCCAGACAGGGAGGAGAAAGGATACAGGAGGGTATCAAGATATGATCTTGGCCTAATAATAATGCAAAAAGGAAAAATAAGATTAAAAGCCGACCGGTTTCGATAGTTGCAGCACTATCTTTATCAAGGCACTTAGAGTGAGTGAATGGGTTGGTAGTTCACGGGGTTTATATGCATTGATTGTTGTACACCTTTATAAGTGATTGGCTGGGACCTGTAGTCACGCCTCTGTGTCTCATGTGTATATATAAAGCAGGGGGGGGGGAGGGGAGATTCCCTACCCTGATGTTTGCTTGATTACTATAGGGGCGTGCCATTCAGCTAATACGCCAGCGTATATAACGTAATTACGGCGTTGCCTAGGCTTGTAATCCCGCCCCTGTCACAAGTATGTGTGATGAAAACATAGGAGGAAGGGGGATTCCCTTCACAAGTATCTGTGTACTTACAGCGTGACCGCTTCAGTACGCTCGCGTGACGTCATTACGTTGACGCTCGTGACGTAGTAGCGTCAGGTCTCCCTTACGACGCTGTATAGCGTGCTATATCTACAATTATTCAGTTGGAGCAACGGGGACTGGAAGAAACACAGGGAAGTCCCGCGAGAGTTTACCTCCGGGAACTGCAGCATATGATTTATAATACACTCCATTTTTAATTCATAAACTTTATTGTCCATGTAATACATAACCCTATTTCTAAGAGAGGGAATCAATAACTAAAACCTAATGAGGACATACCCTTACTCACTCCTACTAGGAAAGGGAGAACTACAGAGCCACTACTAAGTAGAATTAGAAAGGAAGGGGAATAATATTGAAAGTAGTATATAGAATTAAAAAGAAATACTGATTAGATGATAATTTAAAGAAGTGTAATAAAGTTAAACTTCTATTATTTCTACTGGTCCTAAATAAGACAAACTCGGAGTTCTGTGTCATATTACAAAATAAAATAAAATAAAATAAAAAGGTTAGAAGATGGATAAACCATTTGAATTATTTTATTTTATTTTATCCCCCCCTAAGAAAGAATTGTTTAAATATATCTTAGACAGAAGAACTATATAAATGGACTGAAGGTGAACCCCTCATTGAGGCCCCATGGGCCCTGGGCCCCCATTAGATATATCCATTTACATTCTTCCTGCATCAGTTTTTGGTCAATATTGCCTCCTCTTATTGTAGTTTTGATGTCTTTGATAATATGGAATTCCAGGCTTTTAATGTCACCTTGATGGTAAAGTCTAACATGTCTGGAGATCGGGGTATCAAGTTTGTTGGTAATCGAGTAAACATGTTCCAGTATTCTTCTCCTTATTTGTCTAATAGTCTTGCCCACATAGAGCTTATTGCATTTGCAGACTATAATGTAGACAACGTGGGTAGATAGACAGTTAAAAAATGAATTAATAGGGTATAACTTGTCTGTCCATGGGTGATGGAACGATTTTTCGGGTTTTATATAGTCGCATGCTTTGCAATTTCCACATCTAAAGAGACCTTTGGTCTTTGCCAACCAGTTTTTACTTTCTTCTTTTTTATTCCTGAAGAAGCTATTAACAAACTGGTCTCCTAGGTTCACTCCTCTTCTATATGTGATGTTCGGGTGATCTGATAATGTATTTTTAAGTGCTTCATCTTTACTTAAGAGGTACCAGTGTTTCTTGATGATTTCATTGACTTGTTCACTATCTGTACCAAAGGACAGGATGCATCTCGTTTTCTCATCTTCCTTCCTTGAGTCTCTTTTGTAAAGCAGTTCAGTTCTATCTTTGTTCAAAGCCTTTTTATAGGCATTCTTTAGCACTCTGTTAGGGTAACCCCTATGTCTTAATCTAATTTTAAGTTCAGATGCTTTTATTTTGAATTCATCCACTGTATCACAGTTACGGCGTAGTCTTAGATATTGACCAAACGGTATGCTTGATTTTTGTGCTATAGGGTGTTGACTGGTCCATTCCAGAATGGTATTGGTTGATGTTTCCTTTCTGAATAGGGTGGTGTGGATTTTGCCTTCGATGGATTTTGTGATCTTTAGATCAAGAAAGTTGATTTCATTCTCACCTGCTTCCCATGTCAATTTTATGTTCATAGTGTTTTTGTTAAGTTGAAGCACAAATGTTTCTAGTTCTTTCATTGTTCCTTCCCAACATAGGAGGACGTCGTCGATGTATCTTTTCCATAATAAAATCTTATCAGTGTCAATTTCATCACAAAAAACTCGAGTATTCTCCCACATTCCTAGAAATAGATTAGCGTAACTTGGTGCACAGCTTGTGCCCATAGCTGTACCTCTTATTTGGTGGTACCATTTTCCATGGAAGAAGAAGAAGTTTTTTGTAAGGACAAATTCCAGGAGTTTTAAAATAAAATCATTTCTTGTCTTCTTTTTTAGGCTTCCCATATCAAGGTAGTATTTCACAGCTTTCAGACCTTGGTCATTAGGAATACTCGAGTAAAGTTGCTCCACATCGACTGTCCCCAGTATGGAAGTTGGGGGTAGCTCTAATCCTTCTATATTTTTGAGCGTGTCCATGGTATCTTCTATGTGGGATGGTAAACTTTTGACTATTTCTTTGAGTTCTTGATCGATGAACTGACTCACTTTTTCGGTTAAGCAGTTAGTGCTGGAGACTATCGGTCTTCCCGGAATAGGGGTTCGTTTTTTATGTACTTTTGGTAGTGCATAAAATGTAGCAGCCGTTGGAACCTTGGGGAGGAAGTATTCATAATTTGCTTTTGTTATTATCCCTTCTTCCATTGCCTGTAGAAGGAGCCTTTGTAATTCCATAGCATATTCCTCTGTTGGGTTTCTCTGAAGGATTTCGTAGGTATCAGAATCTGTTAGAAGAGTTAAGCACATCTCTAGATAGTCCTCTTTGTGCATTAGTACAATGTTACCCCCTTTGTCTGCTTTCTTAATTTCTATATCAAGTTTTTTTATTTCATCAATCGCTCTTCGTTCTTCTTGCGTAACATTATTTTTCAATACCACAAGAGCATTAGACTTATTGATTTGGTCCAGGATTTCGAGATCTTTAGTGACTAGTTCTAAGAACATTTGTAAATTACCATAGTATTTTAATTCTGGGGTAAATCTGCTGTTCTTTTTGAATGACTTCTGTTTTTGGTCATTCGCATCTTCTTCTTTTAATAGAGACATCAGGTTGTCTAGGGTATCTTTATCTTCAATTGTCAGCCCCATTTCTTCAAGTCTTCTTTTATCTTTGTCGAAGAAGAATTTTTTAAGCGCCAACTTTCTTACAAAGAGATTAATATCTTTGATGTTTGTAAACAGATTCGTGTAGTTGGAGGGTATGAACGACAATCCTTTAGATAGGATCTTTTTTTGTGTTTCACTTAGTGTGATATTTGTAAGGTTGATGATCAGGTTTTCATTGTTTATGTCATTTAGAGGATCTTGATGTTTAGAAGATTCTCTTTCTTTGATCTTATCCTTCCCTATTCCCATCTCGTTGCTAATATTCAGATTTAGAGTTCTAAAGTCTCGTTCTCTTGATTGTTCTTCTTTGTCCTGGATTGTACTCTTGAATTTCCTCTCCCTCTCCCTTTTATTTTTGGGCTTTGCCCCTTGTCTAAAAAAGTGTCTATTGAGGCTTGGTTGAATCTTGTGTTTACTGCTGATGTTGTGTTATTGGATTTAGATCTAATTCTTCTATCTCGATCTTCTGTATCCAGTTGCCCGTCTGCTTCTGAATATTCTGATGAGGGGATATCTACAGTTTCTGCAATTTTGCAGATACTGGTGATTTTATATACTTTTCTTTGTAAGAAGTCGTTCTTATCTCTATTAAATTTGGTTTGCTTGCGTCTTATTAGATCTCTTTTGTATTTATCTAGGTTTTCATTCATTTTGGTGAGCCATTTGTCATAATCTTGGCTTCCTTTGAACTTTTCAAGGTCTAGATTGCCTTCTTTTACCTTTTTATTCAATGCGTCTAGATTCTTATGTTCTTGTTCAACTATTATTTTCATAAGCTCTATTGAGCAATTTGTCACTATTTCAGTCCATCTCTTTACAAAATCTGTTTCCAATAGATGCTGGGGTGGTACAATTTGTATCCTTAAACCTCTAGGGATTAAATTGTTTTTAATGTAGTTGTCTAGGTTGCTTATCTCCCAGATTGATTTAATTTGTCTTTGCAGTTGTTTCTGTAGAATTTTAAAGTTGGTAAGGATATCCAATTTTTTCTCTTGAGCTATAAATGTTCCCTCCCAAATCGATGCTGATTTTGCTTCATTCACTAGTGTCTCATAATCCCATTTGCTAGTATCACCCATACTAGTATATGTAGTAAAAAATTACTATTTAGGGCAAATGTTTATAAAACTACTATTCTAGACAGTTATAGAATGGTATTAGATAATACAGTCATAAAGTTTATCAGAAAAAATAGATATTCTAAGTAGTGGCGATGTATGCAATGGATTAAACCAGGTAAATCAAAATTCAAAAAAGAAAAAGAAAGAGGGCGCTTAGCACCACAGTAATCAAAATACAAAAAAAGAAAAAAAGGGGAGTGTCTCCCTACAAGCAGGAGTAGCAAAGGGGTTCAGGAAAGGACTATGCCAAAGTGTAACACCATAAAATAATGGTGTACAAAAAAGGTTAGGAGCACTAGGTAAGCAACGCTTAGCATGGCATATACATCCTAGTATCCTATGAATAGAGTCCTCATAGGTCTGTTGGAATAATCATAGGACTATATATAGATCAAGAACAGTGAAAAATAAGTAGAAAAAAGGAGTGATATAAAACACCAGAAAAATACAAAAACACTCTATAGGGTATATAAACAAAGGAAAAATACAGATAAATGGCCTATGATATCCTGAAAAGTACTGAAGCATACAGGGTAAACACAGAACAGGGCAACAATGGTGAACAGTGCACCAGTGCACAGCTAGGAATAATAGCTGCGCTGTATCATGGAAGGAAAAAGGTCCTGCTCCACCTGCTCTTACCTTGCTGCTCCAAGTACATACCAAAATGCTCCTGGATACTCCAGACAGGGAGGAGAAAGGATACAGGAGGGTATCAAGATATGATCTTGGCCTAATAATAATGCAAAAAGGAAAAATAAGATTAAAAGCCGACCGGTTTCGATAGTTGCAGCACTATCTTTATCAAGGCACTTAGAGTGAGTGAATGGGTTGGTAGTTCACGGGGTTTATATGCATTGATTGTTGTACACCTTTATAAGTGATTGGCTGGGACCTGTAGTCACGCCTCTGTGTCTCATGTGTATATATAAAGCAGGGGGGGGGGGAGGGGAGATTCCCTACCCTGATGTTTGCTTGATTACTATAGGGGCGTGCCATTCAGCTAATACGCCAGCGTATATAACGTAATTACGGCGTTGCCTAGGCTTGTAATCCCGCCTCTGTCACAAGTATGTGTGATGAAAACATAGAAGGAAGGGGGATTCCCTTCACAAGTATCTGTGTACTTACAGCGTGACCGCTTCAGTACGCTCTTAGCCCCATGCCCGTAGTGTAATGGCGCGCGTGACGTCATTACGTTGAAGCTCGTGACGTAGTAGCGTCAGGTCTCCCTTACGACGCTGTATAGCGTGCTATATCTACAATTATTCAGTTGTAGCAACGGGGACTGGAAGAAACACAGGGAAGTCCCGCGAGAGTTTACCTCCGGGAACTGCAGCATATGATTTATAATACACTCCATTTTGAATTTATAAACTTTATTGTCCATGTAATACATAACCCTATTTCTAAGAGAGGGAATCAATAACTAAAACCTAATGAGGACATACCCTTACTCACTCCTACTAGGAAAGGGAGAACTACAGAGCCACTACTAAGTAGAATTAGAAAGGAAGGGGAATAATACTTTCTACTTATTTTTCACTGTTCTTGATCTATATATAGTCCTATGATTTCATCCAACAGACCTATGAGGACTCTATTCATAGGATACTAGGATGTATAAGCCATGCTAAGCGTTGCTTACCTAGTGCTCCTAACCTTTTTTGTACACCATTATTTTATGGTGTTACACTTTGGCATAGTCCTTTCCTGAACCCCTTTGCTACTCCTGCTTGTAGGGAGACACTCCCCTTTTTTTCTTTTTTTGTATTTTAACTGTCTTTCTAGCTATATTATCTGTCAAGCTGTCAGGTACAGTGTGTGTGTGGGGAATGGGCTTCAAGACCATCGCCAAGCAGCTTGGTGAGAAGATGACAACAGTTGGTAGGATTATTCGCAAACACAAACACAAAGAAACACAAAATAACTGCCGGTCTCCCTCGGCTCCATGTAAGATCTCACCTTTTGGAGTTTCAATGATCATTAAAACGGTGAGGAATCAGCCCAGAACTACACGGGAGGATCTTGTTAATGATCTCAAGGCAGCTGGGACCATAGTCACCAAGAAAACAATTGGTAACACACTATGCCTTGAAGGACTGAAATCCTGCAGTGCCTGCAAGGTCCTCCTGCTCAAGAAAGCACACGTACAGACCGGTCTGAAGTCTGCCAATGAACATCTGAATGATTCAGAGGAGAACTTGGTGAAAGTGTTATGGTCAGATGAGACCAAAATCGAGCTCTTTGGCATCAACTCAACTTGTCATGTTTGGAGGAGTATGAATACTGCCTATAACCCCAAGAACACCATTCCCACCTTTCAACATGGAGGTGGGAATATTATGCTTTGGGGGTGTTTTACTTCTAAGGGGACAGGAAAGCTGCGCAGCATCAGAAGGACGATGGACGGGGCCATGTACCGTCAAGTGTTGAGTGAGAACCTCCTTCCCTCAGCCAGGGTATTGGAAATGGGTCGAGGATGGGTATTCCAGCATGACAATGACCCAAAACACACAGCCAAGGTAGCAAAGGAGTGGCTCAGAAGAAGCACATTAAAGTCCTGGAGTGGCCTAGCCAGTCTCCAGACCTTAATCCCATAGAAAATTTGTGGAGGATCTGAAGGTTTGAGTTGCCAAACATCAGCCTCAAAACTTTAATGACTTGGAGAGGATCTACAAAGAGGAGTGGGACAAAATCCCTCCAGATATGTGTGCAAACCTGGTGGCCAACCACAAGAAATGTCTGACCTCTGTCATTGCCAACAAGGGTTTTGCCACCAAGTACTAAGTTGAAGGGGTCAAATACTTATTTCCCACTGTATATGGTAGTAGGGATTGCATGAAACCTGAACACCCCTGTTCTACTACCAAATTATCTCTCTGTCCTCATTCATGGTATATCATATATAAAAATTAACGACATCAGCTATGATAGCATTGATACCATATGATATCACAAGATGTTTTACTACATGTCTGCTACTTCAGTTGGACTTGGTAAAAACCTAGTTCAAACCTATCCAGCAGAACTGTGTGGTCCTTGTACACCTTTAATAGCAGAAGATGGACCAAACAAGGGAACCACAGCCAGGAGCTTGCTTCCACAGACCAGGATCTCAGGAACACCATATAATCTTTCAGAATAAGGATTAATGCACAGAATTACACTTACACCGTGTTTTAGACAACTGCCATACCTTTATTAATTGTCAAATTGTATACACTTTTCTGGCACACAGGCTGGCCAATCACAGTAAGCCCAATCCTTAGGTACATAGAAGAGGGACCATTTAACATAATAGGCTGCCCCTGCTTACAGGGAAACCCTGTACACCTGATGAGCTTATCCTGCTGATTGTATCACCATTTTGCTGTATACACTCTGACTTTTTACCAGCTCAAGACCCCCTGTGTTTCATTATTTATGTGGGGCTGAGTGATTCATCACCAGATAACCACACTGTAACATAATCACAATACATACAATTAATGTAATTTTAACCAAAAGTAATACAAAATCCATAACTATAACAATAGAAAAGGGTAACTTCTTGACAGCTCAGGCCAAGGCCGTGGTCCAAAACAGTCCAGTCAGGCCCTGTGCATGACAACTCCCCCCCCCCCCCTTCTTTCTAGCGGAGACATCCTGCCGGATAGCTTTCCAGCTCTACGGCCGCCACTTGTCCACTGAGGTTTAAGCTATGACACAGTACCAACAATCTCCAGGGTCCAAGAAACCGATCCCAGCTGTTAGTGGTAAGTCTAGAGACTGCAGGAAGCATCCATTGTCCTAACTGCCCTTTCTGTGGCTCAATCCTGGGGTTGCAATGTGGCCTTTCCATGTTACTCCACCTCTCCAACCCCCTAGAGAAAATTCATCCAAGTGAAAAATTCAGTGCCTCTCTGGGCACCCCACCTCCTCCTGTACAGGGTAAATTCTCCTTCCTTCCCAATTTCTGAGGAATGGAAATGCTTTCTTTTGGAAGCTGCAGAGGAGTCAATGCAGTGGGGGCATGGGAGAAACCACACCCTGGGGTACCTTCTTTGCCAGTCCATGAAATGTGGCCCATCCAGGCGTGAAACAATCTGGGGTAGTCCTAGGCAAACACCCTCCTCCCCAACCATGCACAGCTGTCCTGATGTTTCTAATACAGTCACTGGTCCTACAGGGTCACAAGTGGGAAACACTTTCCCCCTCCCCAGATCGTCTCCCTCTCCTGACCAGTGCTTGAGTTCAGAGGTATCTATTGGACCTTTTGGTTACCCCAATCCAAACAGTTCCCTGGGGGTAACCAGTTCAGGTGACTGCTCACCAGGTGTTATCACCACCCCATTTACCAAAAGCCAGTCCACCATTGGTTCTCTCCTGAACCCAGAAGCATGGCAGCTCTCCTCCAGGCCTTCCACTTGGCCTGACAATGCTGTGAGTAATCCCTTCCTCTATGCCTCTAACTGGGAGAGGTTCAGCCCCCTAAAGCTAGGGACTAGTTCTTCCTCCTCCAGGTCAAGCCACAACATCAAGGCAGCTTTGCTAATGTTAAAATCCATGAGGCCAGAATTCTTCCCACTGCCCATGCCAACTCTCCCTGGACCTCTTGATAATTTTTATGGTCCTCTGAGGGCAAGTCCACGGCTGTCCCAAAGTACAAACAGTTTCCCTCTGACCCAGACATGGAAAAACTAGCTGGGCCCGCTTTGTCTCTGGAAGGTGATTCTCCTCCATGCCTGACTGTCAGGACCCCTCCCAACTTGGTGACCAAAACCCCTCTAGAGATGCTTCATCTGGTAGGTCTACATAATCCACCTCGTGCTGTAACTCCTGCGGGATCAAAGGCCAAAGTAAGCTATCTGCCTGGGAGCATGTCTCCGGTGCCAGCATTTGACAGTGCTGGCAAACAAACATAGCTGTCTTTTCTCTGTCCCCAAGCCACAATCTGGAATCCCATATACAATGTCCCCAAGTGCCTCTTCCAGCCCCAGTTATAAACAGGGCCCCCATGAGGTATCCCAACAGCCCCCCCCCCCCAATTAGCATATTGCTCCTCCAGGGCTACCTCCTCACATACCAATTCTTCCAGCCATTCCATTAGCTTGTGACCTGGCTATAGTCCCAGGAACGCCATCCATTTGTTTAGAAGGCCCATTCCTTGTTAGTCCTTTCCAGCAACCACAAAATGATCTGTCTCTACTGGCGATAAACATTTCTCCTCCACAGGAGCTGAGACAGGGCAGATGCTTACCCCTCTCCACTTCTCCTGTACCTCCTGTATGATCTGTGTCCAGAGGACTTTATGTTGATCCTTGGTTAAATCTGCAGGGATTACCTCTATCCATCTTTGGTACAATCTGTACACTTCCTCCTCCTCTGTTGCAGACAGCCTCGGCCCAGGTCCTGGAGTTGGGATCACTAGTAATGTGCTTACCCCTTCCTCCAGACCTCCTTCTACTAGGCATAGCCCATCTTTTAGGTGCAACTCCTTGACCATTATTGATTTAGTCATCCCTGCTGTTCTGTTCAATCCTCTGAGCCTGAAGATCTCTCTTAGCTCTATCATAGTCATCTCTCCATATGTTGCCATCTTACTGTATTCCACAGAGGTCCCACGACTGGCAGCCAATTGTTATGATCTGCTACTTCAATTGGACTTGGTAAGACTCTAGTTTGGACCTATCCAGCAGAATTGTGCGGTCCTTGTACACCTCTGATAGCAGAAGATGGACCAAACACAGGTACCCTGACCAGGAGCTTTCTTCCACAGAACAGGATCTCAGGAACACCATATAATCCCTTAAAATTAGGATTAATGCACAGAATTACACTTACACCTTGTTTTATGTAAGTCCAGACACAGCTGTCATCTCTTTATTAATTGTCATATTGTATACAATTTTCTGGCACACAAGCTGGCCAATCACAGTAAGCCCCATCCGTAGGTACATAGAAGAGGGGCCAATTAACGTAATAGGCTGCCCCTGCTTACTGGGAAACCATGTACATCTGATGAGCTTATCCTAGTGATTGTATCACCTTTTGCTGTAAACACTCAGACTTTTAATCTGCTCAAGACCCCCTGTGTTTGTTTATTTAGGTGGGGCTGAGTGAGTCACCACAAGATAACCACACTGTAACATAATCAAAATGCATACAATGTATATGTCATTTTAACCATAAGTAATACAAAATACATAACTATAACAATTAAACAGTGTAACATCTTGACAGCTCAGACCCAGGCCATGGTCCAAAACAGTCCAGTCAGGCCCTGGGCATGACACCATATAATTCCATACGTAGTTATATATTTTAAAGGGCCAGTGTAAATGCCAGTTAGGGCTGGGGACATATATTCAAGAAATTTGGGTTCATAAAATTAATCTTATCTGCCATAATACTGCATGTTGTAGGAGCTTTGTTAATATGAATTCCTTTCACCTGGTAGCTATGTTAAATAACTAGGACTTGTGACTTATCTCCCCTGAGTATATGTGTGACCCCTCCAGTGTTGGCAGCTTTTTATTTTTTTTATACGTTTTTTTCTAAACTATGAGAATTTAATATGTAACTCAATAATCAGTTAAAAAAGAACACCTATCATTATATCTCCTACAACTACAATGTGAGTCCAGCACAGGAATGGAGCTGGAGATAACCCTAGGAGCTCAAGCAGATAAGAAGCCTTTTCAATTACTTTTTATTAGAGATGGCATCATGCCTGGCTTTATAAACACACAATCACTGTCCAAAATCAAACAAATAGTCCCTGCATGGGTCTGTCCACTTCAGCATATGCAGACACAGTCTCTGTAGGGCTGAATGAGCAGTGTAGTGTCCTAGTCTATCGGGGACCACATCTCAGCAGTATGCTGCTGAGAGATGGTCCCGGATTGGTTAGTATGAGACACAGCACAGAAACTACAGCTATGCTAATATGAGTTGCTTTAATTTGTATGACCACTCCCTTTAAATTAAATAGTTAGTGATGTCAGCTTTTTTTGTTTTAGTTAAATGATTTTCCTAAGAAATTAAAAATGAACACATCTATCAGTTGAAAAGGAACACCACCTATCACCATGGCTCCCTCAACAACAACGTGAGTCCAGCACAGGGATGGAGCTGAAGACAACCCCAGCACCTCAGGCAGATAAAAGTAATTTGCAATTATTTTTTTATTAGAAATGGCTTCAAGCTTGGCTTTATAAACCTAAAATCAAATAAATAGTTCCTGTATGGTTCTGCCCACTGCTGTATATGTAGATACAGATTCTGTAGGGATGCATGTGCAGTTTAGTGTCCTAGCCAACCACGTCTTAGCAGCATGTTGCTGAGAGATGGTCACTGATTGGTTAATATAACACAGCACAGCAAATACAGTCTGTAACTATTTGCACGATTTTAGGCATACAAACAGAGCTTATAAGCACTACCTCTACAAGAAGTTTTATATTATAAGGGAGTAGCATATTCTTTGGAAATAGCTAAACATGTATTAATTTCTATATTTTTTCTGTGCTATTGCCCTATAAACATATTATTTATCATTTTCTAAAACATCCATTCGCACAATCTTCTGTGCTATTTAAATTTGTTTTTACTTAAAATGCCTGATTTTACCATTCTTACTAGTGTAACATCAAATATCATTGCACTGGCATTTTAAATAAAAAAATATATATATTGTGACAAAGCCACTTTTAAAATATTAGTTTAAAAAGTGATATCAGCTCTCGCTCTCAATCTTTCCTGACATTTGCTAGGAGCTATAAATACAGGGAATTAATTTTATGTGATGGATTACCGTTCAACACTCAAGGGGAATTTTAACATGGAATAATTAAACTGAAACTAGTTTTATGGATAAATTAAGGGCGTTAAACCATATGTTTTATTGCACATTTAGAAATAATTTTGTTAATTGGGTATGGAAGACTCCTGGATTTTATTAGGTATATAATATACCTGTGTATCTATTTACTTTTATGTACTTTATTTTATTAAGAAGTGATTATAAGCTCTCCCCGAATTTAATCATATAGTCCGTGTATGGGTATGCCCTCTGCAGCGCATGAAGATATACTGCAGTGTCTCATACTAACTAATCTGTAACCATCTCCCGGCAACATTATCCAATTATAGAAACCATGAACACTGCTAATAGGGAGTTAAATCTCAACAAGTCAATAAAAAACAGCAGTTTTCATAGTGTGGTTTATTGGTAAAATGATATATAAATGTTCTCTTTTTTTTAAATGCAAGAAGAGATCGATATCTGTCTGAGAGACGCGACCCCTGACCTTGTTATGCAATTAATCAATAAGCTATTATGTCATGAGTCGCAAAATAAGCATCGCATGAATACACAATAAATGATTATTATGGGGGGGCGGTATAATCAAGGGTTTGGGACTCTTGAGGATACCAGAGACATGATATCAAGATGATTGTGTTTGGTAATGTGATAATTTAAAAGGACTGGGATTTCCCCAGACAATAAATGAATCAAAATAAGCTGATATATATGATATACATATATACAGTAATATATATATATATATATATATATATACAAAATAGCTATATATATATATATATATATATATATATATATATAAATATATAAATATATATATACATATATATATATATATCACATATATAGTTGTCGTACTGCAAGTTGTTGTCGTGCTTTGCGGGCCTCGCAAAGCAAGGCCTGCAATTGAGGGACACCTGGCGCTTGTACATGCTGCAATGAGCTCCGTATGTGCACATTGAAGGGCTCGCGATGAGCGTCATAGGCGCTCATCGCAAGGCCCGCACAGCTCGCCCTGCCACACTGTTGCTCGCGATGAACACCGCAGTACAACGGCCCACATCACCCCCCTGGCTGCAATGAGCGCGGTACCCATAGGTGACAGGGTCTGCAATGAGCCCCTGTGTCTCCTAGAAGAAGAGGGATAAGCTAGCCATCAATGATCATTTGGGGTAGGTAAGTATTGCTGATTTTATTTTTATTTTAAAGGTTTAATTTGTTTTTATTTTACTGTAATTTTTTTTTTTTCTGTTATTTTAGGTTTTATTATTTTCTGTACTTTTAAGTTTTTTATTTGATGTATTTTATTGTTTTTTTTTATTTTCTGTAATTCATTGGGGGTGGTTGCAATGTTTTTATTTTTATTAGGTGTAGTGTTTTGTATACATGGAGTGCCATGGGAGTCTTAGAAGATCCCCATGGCAACTCAGCGGTTAATTTTAGGTTACCTTGGATGTCTATATATATAATATGGATACCATGGGGGTCCAGGGGGTTAATCTTTAGATGCCACAGAGGATTTCTGCGGCAGGGTTTTATAGTTGGATGCCGTGGGGATCCTTCTAGGAGCCCCTGCAGCATCGGGGTTAAAACTCAATGTGGTATAGGGGTTAACATTTAGGTGCCACAGGGGTCTTTTTAGGATCCCTGTGACACAGGGCTCATATTTTAGATGCCATGGGAGTCTCAATGGACCCCCATGGCTATGTAGATTGATTCCCTTCAACACATGCATGGATGGAGAGAATCCCCAGGCATTCTTGTTGTAAATGTGGAGATTGACCAAAGTAACTTTGCTCAATTTCTAAATTTTGCGTTAACTTGTGCCTTGTGCTTTATTGACAAGACATGAGCTTACGAGGTGCAGGTGGTATATGGCTTGGGAACATTAAATGCCTGTGTAAAATTACTGAAAAAAACTTCTGCAGCCAAAATTAGGTAAAAAACCTTGTTCAAATTGAATGAGGCTCTACGAAGGTGAGTGCACTACAAATATGATTTTAGTTGTGGATTAAATCTTTTCTTTTCCTATATTATTTAAGTGATAAACTAAATTCTCTGTATTAATCTCTTGTAAAAAGCAAATATATTGTGAGTGTCCAGTCCCCCCTATATTTGACAGGATGATCTATTCATGTCCTCAACTGAAATAGAGTAACAAGGTATTGACCAGAGGTTCCTGTAGATCAATGAGACACCACTTTCCTCTACACTTTGAGATTTGTTCAAGGTCAAGTTATTGAAGGGTAAAACCGTCTAATATCACTAGATGAAATTATTGGTATAGGTGTATATATATATATATATTGTTTTTTTTTATTAATATATTTTATTTAAACAATCACTGTACAATGAATTTTTTTTTACAGATTTGATGATTTCAGTCTAAGAACTTAATTAGACAGTAAAAATGTCTACTTTAGAAAAATACAGGACCCTGGAGTCTTTCATGATACTTTAGTTAAGGATGCATGTTGGTTAGGGGCGTTTACATTTTTGCAGGAAAGAAATTGCATTGATTGGAAGTTGCTTGTTTTTAAATATGTACAATTTTAAATAATCCAATGATTTGACAAATTCAGTTTCCTTCTCTCCCTTTGTCACCCCTTTTCTGTAGATAAAAATTGAACTTGGAGTCAAACTCTCAGATTTGACACTATGGATATATTATATATATATATATATATATATATATATATATATATATATATATATATATGCAAAGAGTGCTAGATTAGTGGAACAGGCCACAGAAGTGATAGATGCAGCTTCCATAAAGGGATTCAAGCATGTCCGAACTATGAATAAAGTTCTCTGGGGAAATTAGTCAAGCCATTCTTTTAAGGTAGTTTGTGGATTATTTAATCAATAACATTTTTTTAATTGAGTGCTATTATCATTGTCTAGGGAAAATATTTAGAAAGGTATTTAAATCACTGTTTTTCATATGATTTCAATATCCCTGAAGAAGTCATATCTGCATGAAACGCATAGGTTTCCAATTTCTCATTTTTATTGAATGTCTTCATCTTGTAAGTAGGCTTCTATCTTTCTCATAATTAATTTCATTTTCTTACTATTGTCCTGCCTTGTCTCTTTTTAAGTGAGGATTGAACCAAATTCAATGGGACTAGTCTTTTATTTTCATTCTGTGAGAAGAACAATAACATATTTTTTTCTCTCGGTGGACGTTAAAATTATTTAAGTGCCCTTTTCTGTAGTGGTCATAATGCAAAAAAAAAATATTTTTGTGGATTTTCCTCTTGTTTTTTTTGTGCTAGATGGAGATACTTGTTAATATATTCAATCAAAAGCTGTGCTGCTAACTTATTTCTTGGTATTTAGTCATTCAGTTGTGTCCAACTCTCCATGACCCTAAGGACCTCAACGCACTAGGCACATCTTGTGTCTATCTGATTGTGCTAATCCAAAGGGATTTCTTGAGAAAAATACTGGAGTCGGTTGCCAGTTCTTTCTCCAGTGGACCGTGATTTGTCTGACCTCTCTGATATGACCTGCCCATCTTGGGTGACCCTACATGATACAGCTCACAGCGCCCCTTCACCACAACAAGGTAGTGATCCAGAATTGTATATTTATTTATTTAGATAGATAGATAGATAGATAGATAGATAGAAAGAAAGAAAGAAAGATATAAATAAATAAATAAATAAAATAAAATAGATAGATTAATGGATAAATAGATAGAAAGATAGATAGATAGATAGATAGATAGATAGATAGATAGATAGATAGATAGAAAGAAAGAAAAAAGAAAGAAAAGAAAATATATAGATTAATGGATAGATAGATAGATAGATAAATAGATAGATAGAAAGGTAGATAGATAAATAGATAGAAAGATAGATAGAAAGAAAGAAAGAAAATAAATGTATAGATTAATGGATAGATAGATGGATAAATAGATAGATAGATAGAAAGAAAGAAAGAAAGAAAGAAAGAAAAGAAAATATATAGATTAATGTATAGATAGATAGATATGTATATAAATGCGCTGATTTTATTTAGTACACTGATTCCTCTATTTTGTTAGATACATTTGCTAATTCAAAGTGATTGCAGGGCCCATTTCAGTTAAAAAAATATTTATTGATATCAAATACAACTTATCTAAAATATTTTATCTTATAAATATATGACATGTTTATAAATTATAAGACAACCTTATGTTAAATGGCAAAGATTAGAGCTTAAAGGGTCAAATGATCCATTCTAATTTGTGCTAAAATCTTATTGACATCCCTGCAAATAAAATACAGCAGGGCAACAAGATCAAAATGTCTTAAGAAATTGTGTTTTCTTTATACTGGCTGAAAAATGTAAAACCATATTTCAAATAAAACCTGACATTAATTTAATAGCTGATATAACAAAAAAACAAATGCAAGAGCAGAGGAAACTTTGAACCATTAGGTTGGACAAATTCATTATTTATGCTTGTTTTACGGTTGCTTGTTTAAAATGCGCCGTGTTGTTTGGGAGAACTGTACATTTATACTTGACAGCGTGCCCAATGTTTTTTGCAATCAAAGCAGAAATGTCAGTGTGAGTTGTTCTTGCAAACAGATCTGGAGGCAAGTTCAGAAAACAGGATGCATATTAATGAATATTGTGCCGACGTGCGTTTCTCCGGGTTCTTAATGCAAAGTACAAATAAGCAAATAGGAGGTTTATTAAAGTATCAACAATCCATTACTAGATTTGCTAAATCCTTATTTATAGTGATTAGTCCTATATCTGAATTAAACATTTTTGACGAATTATACTTGTGCATCTAATTAATTATTTTTATATGCAATTATGCTGCTATGGAATCTACCCTGTTGGGTTTTGATGATCAACTTCCTGAGATGAGAGGAGACTTTGACTGAAGAGAAGAAGGTTATCTGCACATTAGTGCCAGTGCTTTAATAAGGACTATTGCAAAGCTCATTAGTTTATAAGGATATGCCCATTTGAGACAGAAGGCGCAAGAATGTGTCTAATAAAGACAATTAATTCCTTTGCTTCAATGACCACATCTATCCATCTCCACCCCTGTCACCCCCTTTAATCTGTTCCCACACCAGAATCTTCTATAGGGAATCCTGCCGTCTCATGATATGGACAAAATAAATATTTGATCTTCAGCCTCATGATCAAATCTTCCAGTGAACAGTTTGTCTTGATTTCCTATAGTACTGATTTTTTCATGGAGAGCTTTTCAATGGCTATCCACAGGCTCAAAGCCGATTGCCACAACACCCATCACATATATAAGCCCTCTAAGTATCACAATGATATTGAAAAGTAGTTTTTGTAGGTGGAATCCTTCCAGGCCACCATGGCACAGATCCGTATACAGTATGCCTTAGTAAACTATGAGATGGCTCTCGGTGTGATGAGCCCCAACCTATCTTAGCTCATCTCACCAATTTTTTGTAAATCCCCTAGTAAAATAGTAGTAAAGTAGCCATAAAATAAAGTTTCATTAGATTTCAAATTAACAATAAAATCAATATATCCCTTTTAACAATTTTGATTTGCATTTAGTTTTTGTAAATATATCCAATAAACAACTCACAAGAACACTTCAGAACTCTCTTTTTTATCTCAAGCTAATGTTTTGAAGTATCTAATTACTTATCAGACATTTGCATCCTGCTTCTAGTAAATTATTTATTAGTTCCACCACAGAAAGTGGCACAGTGACAGATCACTTGGTAGTCACATTATTTTATTTTCCAAGCTGTAAACCTAAGATAAAGACGTGGGATAGAAAGAGACAAATTAAGAGGGAAATGTTACTATTTGTTAAAAAAAAAAAACTTGGACATTGTGATTTAGTGCATAATTTGGACAAAAGGGAAAGAAAAGTATGGAATCAAACCAAGAGAAATTAATACAATATCCCACAAAGGACTTGATCATTTTTGTTTAGTTGTTCAGTCATGTCCAATGCTCTGTGACCATATAGACCGCAGCACGCCAGGTACTTCTTGTGTATGGTGGTGCTCATCCAGAAGGTGTTCCTGTCAAAGATACTGGAGTGGGTTGCCCCACTGAACTGCAATTTGTCTGACCTCTCTGCTATGACCTGCTTATCTTTGGTAACCATACATGGTTTAGGTCACAGCTCCATTGAAGTACATGATCCAGAAGGGGACCTTATGGAATATCATGTGCCAAATCACAGTTATAAAAATAGCTACAAAGTATAACTTATGGCAAGTTTATTGTGTGCTCTAAGAGCTTATTTTGCTCAAAGAAAAGTAATCGACTCAGTGGCTACTGGCTTTATATTAGTACCAATCACATATTATAATTGTCTAACTCCGATTCGTCGTCACGCTGCGTTGCGTAGTGCGTACGACTTAGCGATGAGCGCCGCAGGCGCTCATCGCCTGGCGAGCCTCGAGCAGCGAGGCGAGCCGTTAAACCGCTCTGTTGCGTAGTGCGTACGATGCAAGCGCTCATTGCTGGCGAGCCTCGCGTAGCGAGGCGAGCCGTTATGTTAAACCGTAGCACTTTGGCAATGAGCGCCACAGGCGCTCATTGCAGGCGAGCCTCGCGTAGCGAGGCGAGCCGTTAAACCGTAGCACTTAGAAAAAAAATACGGGATGAAACAAATTACGAGATAAGCGGCGGAACCAAAACAATAAAAAAAACACTAAATACACACTAAAAAATAAAAGAAAGGTCACTTACAGCATGGGGAACCAGGCAGGACGTCTGGAAGTGAGTTGGAACTCAAATTTACAGCGATTTAGCCGAGTTACAAAGATCGAAAATCGGCTAAGCAAGAAAAAAATGGCCGCCGAAAAAAATGAAAACGAGGCTATGCTACTACGAACTGCGTAAAACACAGCCACAGACGTATGTGTTAGAAAAACAACGAGATAAAGGATGCGGATAAACCGCACAATGAGTAAAAAGACAGTAGAGAGTACATTTTACGAAACCCAATTACAGATTTACTCATTGACACAGATTTAACGCCTTTGTCTCGCGCAACAACGGATTTCCCGCCTAAACCAACGCATTTGATGAAATATAAGTTGCAAGTTACAAAAAAAAAATGTAAATTATTTTTTTTTAAATTTATTTTAAGAAAAAAAAAAAGGGACAAATGTAGCGTCATGTTGTGTGGCAAACAAATTTCACAACATTTAATTTTTATTGACCGTCATTTGACCGTTTGACCATATTTACTGTTAAACCGTAGTACTTTAGCGGGCTTAGCGATGAGCGCCGCAGGCGATCATCGCCTGGCGAGCCACAGGCAGCGAGGCGAGCCGTTAAACCGTACTACTTTGGCAATGAGCGCCGCAGAAAAAATGCCGGATGAACAAAACGAAAACGAGGCTACAGCACTATAACCACGGAAAACACATACTGATAATCCGCTAAGACGCATACCACACATTATCCGCCATTTTAGGATAATGTGGAAATACACAGCTACGTTAACGGTTTCGGCACGCGCACGCACACTATTACACTGCACACATTCATCACGCTTACACAGCACCTCCACACCACTAATGCTGCAGCAACATCAACACAGATTGCCAGCTCTTCAACACAATGCATAAAAATACGTAAATTCATTTATTAATTTGAATTCTATATTTCAGTAGTACACAGAAAACAATATTAGCTACCTTACAATTCCATATGTATATTAATAACTAAACAACTTTTAAAACATACACATCTCATTGCCGTCATTTTTTGACGGGCAAGTCGCTAGTCACATATATCGTTTCTAAAGTGTGTGTAACACTCCAGAGGGAGCTCATGCGCACTTTAAAAAGTATATGTACGAATTCTGTACAAGCTGCATATTCGAAGTGTGGCACCAGCAGTGCACATGCGCGGCACCAGAGGGGTAGGGGAGACAGAAGGGGAAACGGGGAAAGAGACAATGGGGAGGGAGGGAAGAGGGGGGAAAGAGACGCAGGGGAGGGAGGAGGGGGGAAAGAGACAGGGAAAAGGGGGAAAGAGACACAAGGGGAAAGAGACACAGGGGAGGGAGGAGGGGGAAAGACACGGGGTGGGAGAGACACAGGGGAGGAAGGAGGGGGGAAGAGACAGAAAGGGAAAGGGAGAAAGAAACACAGGGGAGGGAGAAGGGGGAAAGTGACAGGGGAAAGGGGAAAGAGACATCGGGAAGGGAGAGGGGGAAAGAGACACAGAAGAGTGAGAGGGGGGAAAAGAGACACAGGGGAGGGGGGAGGTAAGAGACACAGAGGAGGGAGAGGGGAGAAGAGATGCATGTGAGGGGGAAGAGACACAGGGGAGGGGGCAGAGACACAGGGGGGAGACATACGGGAGAGTGGGGGAAGAGACACAGGGGAGGGGTGGAGAGACACAGGAGAGGGGGGAGAGACACAGGGGAGGAAGAGGTGGAGGAAAGAGACAGAGGAAGGGGGTGGGAGAAGAAAAAATTATCCTGTCATTTATGACGGGCAAAGGACTAGTATTTTATAATGGGTACCTATTTCCTGACATTAATCTTTTTTATTATCCTAAACTCAACTCACTGATTAGCCATTAATGTATATAGACATTCATTACTTGATATTGAACTGCAGTGGACATCGTTGACCCACTGAGTGTTGCTATGGAGTTTAAACACGTTTCTTTCATACTGATATTGACACTTTACTTATTGAACAGTGGTTGCTCTTAGCTGTAATACTGAAAAGACCACTCTACAATTAAAAAATAGTATATATGTTTAAAAAAATCATAAGGATATTATATTATACAGAATGATACACAATGATCATGCTGGACTCTGGAGGTATCCAAAACACTTTGGCGAGATTGTGTGTATGAGAAAAGCATTTACATTTCTGAACAGAGTGGCGTGCATTTATTGATTTAGGGGTATGTACTGGGGAATGGGTAGGTGTCAAATTCTAAAAGCTTAAATATTTAACACACACTTCGATTATTCTTTTTACTCCTCCTCCATCTCTTCTTCTACTATTAAATAAAGATAAACAAATCTATAAGACTTCAAGCCGTCATGAAGTGGTGCAACACGACAAGATAGAGTATAAATAAATAAACAAGTTTATCAATCATTTTCACACATCTTGATTCTTTCTAAAATGTTTTTATGTTCATAACTTGAAAATCTGGAAATGCTGTTACTTTGCTACTTATTTCACAAACATGTTACATTTTTCTTAAGCTACAGTGATCCTTTTACATTACCTGATAAAGAATAAAGTGTTAATACTACCACATATATAAATTTATCTAAAAGGGTTTCTTATAGCTGTGTAATAGAGTGTACAGATTCCCTGGTCCTCCAGTGGTTAGGATTCGGTGCTTTCACCACTGCGACCTGGGTTTGAATCCAAGTCAGGGAACCAAGAGGTCACACCATCCTGAAGCCATGATGTGTTGGGCCTGGTCAGTACTTGTATGGGAGACCACTTATGAATACCAGCAGCCATATGCTGTGGCCCACTGGAGAAGGAACTTGCAACCCACTCCAGTATCTCTGCCATGAATACCAAGTGGATCAGAATAGACATAAAGATGTCTGAAACACGCAAAAAATAGAGTGTACAGACGCATCACTGGTGTAAAGAGGCAGTTCATGCAGGAGGAGGGGTCAGTGAGGGTGAGTACCTGTCCATCATGTTCTACCTTTGCTGAACACACCCTTGACTTTTCTCAGTTCATGGGCAGTTATTTTGCGCCTTGGTTTTTCCACACGCTTCTTGCGACCCTGTTGACTATTTTGAATGAAACGCTTGATTGTTCGCTGATCACGCTTCAGAAGCTTTGCAATTTTAAGAGTGCTGCATCCCTCTGCAAGATATCTCACTATTTTTGACTTTTCTGAGCCTGTCAAGTCCTTCTTTTGACCCATTTTGCCAAAGGAAAGGAAGTTGCCTAATAATTATGCACACCTGATATAGGGTGTTGATGTCATTAGACTACACCCCTTCTCATTACAGAGATGCACATCACCTAATATGCTTAATTGGTAGTAGGCTTTCGAGCCTATACAGCTTGGAGTAAGACAACATGCATAAAGAGGATGATGTGGTCAAAATACTCATTTGCCTAATAATTCTGCACTCCCTGTAGTATTGTGTAATTTTCCCCTCAGGTTCTGCATGTGCTGCATCTTCTGACATGGCCAGCACATGATGGGGGTTAAACAGTCAGTTGGAACTGTGTGACGTAATCAGTAACTGACATGTGAGTTTCAGTTAATAAAGTTTGCTCTGTTGGATGGTACATAAGCAAAGTGTATCTGTAATTTTACAGAAAAAAACTTGTTTTTAGTATTTTGCCGAACGCTGAGGTTGAACGCTTGTGGTGAAAAAGAGGTAGTGCAGGCAAAAAAATATTCCCCCCTCCGACGTGGCTCAACTCGATGGTGCTGATTTGACAGTGAAGCCATTGCTATGTTCGGCGCAGGCACATGGCCTTCGGGGGGTCGGGCGCGCCTCTCATAGCTCAAGGCCTTTTCTGTCGGCGCCCCTTATGCGCCACGTCGGAGGGGGGGGGGGGGGATATTTATTTGCCTGCACTACCTCTTTTTCACCACTGTGAGAAAAATAATGCAAAAGGATCCCTGCTTGTATGCAGTGTTCCTGCTATGTGCTACTCTAAATGGCCTTACACATGTTCCTGACCCTGTGTTCCTGGTGTCCTGAAACAGTTCCTGACGTGGAGAAGCCAACTGGGTGCTGAGATTACCAGAACCCTGATAATCTAGGGGTGTTCCTATAGCTGAAAGCAGGAGGGTTTGGTTCCCAACACCATTCGGTCGTGACAACTACATTTTGTCTTTTGGCTTCACTAAACCCTACATTTGCAGCTTTTTGGCCCTTTTTGGTCACCCGTAAGGGTATTTATATTGCTGGAGAGCTATGGCCTCTAATGCTTTTTTTATAAGTTCTAAATCAGCTTCGCTAAACATCATTTTGTTGACTTCGGCCCCATTAGTGTCCCTGCCCATACACAAGGACATCTCTTTTTCATCACCAAGAGGTCACACCATCCTGAAGCCATGATGTGTTGGGCCTGGTCAGTACTTGTATGGGAGACCACTTATGAATACCAGCAGCCATATGCTGTGGCCCACTGGAGAAGGAACTGGCAACCCACTTCAGTATCTCTGCCATGAATACCAAGTGGATCAGAATAGACATAAAGATGTCTGAAACACGCAAAAAATAGAGTGTACAGACGCATCACTGGTGTAAAGAGGCAGTTCATGCAGGAGGAGGGGTCAGTGAGGGTGAGTACCTGTCCATCATGTTCTACCTTTGCTGAACACACCCTTTCCCTGCCAAACAAATAATTAATTAGGCCGGCGCCTGATTTAATTAGAGAGTTATATTAGGCAGCTTGCTGAGGCTCAGAGTGGCCAGTGTAGTCTCAGGCATGGATGTGTTAGGCCCCTGTGTACTGTATATACATGTGCTGAAAGCAATGCTACTATTTGTTATATTGTATCACTGACAAGAAAAAGTGAGTTATTAATAAAGAATGATTTGAAAATACATCCCTGAAACAATGTATCTGTTGATGTTTTGTTCAGTAGTGCTGGGATCCAGTTGTTTATTTGCTATATATCAGCCGTAATATACTAGATACACATGTAGATAGAAAAACCTGCTCTTTTCTTGCTCATATCACCAACTGCCAATCAAGTATCCTCCTGGATGCCTGCCATCAACTCAAACTCAACAGCTCTGAGCTCCTAATCCCCCCCCCCCCCCCTGTCCTTTGCCGGTGGTGTATTTAATATCTGTGTTGCCATCGACTTGATAAGTGAAAGTGCCCCCTGCTTATCATGACAATTAAAAAATAATTTTTATATATATATGACCAGGTGTTACCTGGGATTGTGGGAGGGGCCTCTCCTGTCACGCCTTTTCCTGTGGGAGGAGCTCTCTCAACCTTCATAATCACTTCCTGACCACCTCTTTGTTGCACACCCCAGTACATTTTTGAGTTTGTGTCTGGAAGGTGATTTTTTCTGTGCTCCTTTGTCTTTTGACTTCACCAAGCCCTAAGCTTGCAGATTTTTTGACCATTTTTCCATTTTTTTCGGGCCCTTCTGCATTTAATGTCCATGGGGGCATATACACTGCTGGAGAGTTATGGTTTCAAGGGTTTTCCATAAGTCCTATACATTTTTGCTAAGCACTACCGTGATAATCAGACTCTCAGGGTCAAGGGCGGACCCATTTGGATCACTGGCAATAGTTAATACTGTGTGTTGTTATATACAGGGAGTGCCGAATTATTAGGCAAGTTGTATTTTTAAGGATTAATTTTATTATTGAACAACAACCATGTTCTCAATGAACCCAAAAAACTAATTAATATCAAAGCTGAATATTTTTGGAAGTAGTTTTTAGTTTGTTTTTAGTTTTAGCTATTTTAGGGGGATATCTGTGTGTGCAGGTGACTATTACTGTGCATAATTATTAGGCAACTTAACAAAAAACAAATATATACCCATTTCAATTATTTATTTTTACCAGTGAAACCAATATAACATCTCAATATTCACAAATATACATTTCTGACATTCAAAAACAAAACAAAAACAAATCAGTGACCAATATAGCCACCTTTCTTTGCAAGGACACTCAAAAGCCTGCCATCCATGGATTCTGTCAGTGTTTTGATCTGTTCACCATCAACATTGCGTGCAGCAGCAACCACAGCCTCCCAGACACTGTTCAGAAAGGTGTACTGTTTTCCCTCCTTGTAAATCTCACATTTGATGATGGACCACAGGTTCTCAATGGGGTTCAGATCAGGTGAACAAGGAGGCCATGTCATTAGATCTTCTTCTTTTATACCCTTTCTTGCCAGCCACGCTGTGGAGTACTTGGACACGTGTGATGGAGCATTGTCCTGCATGAAAATCAGGTTTTTCTTGAAGGATGCAGACTTCTTCCTGTACCACTGCTTGAAGAAGGTGTCTTCCAGGAACTGGCAGTAGGACTGGGAGTTGAGCTTGACTCCATCCTCAACCCGAAAAGGCCCCACAAGCTCATCTTTGATGATACCAGCCCAAACCAGTACTCCACCTCCACCTTGCTGGCGTCTGAGTCGGACTGGAGCTCTCTGCCCTTTACCAATCCAGCCACGGGCCCATCCATCTGGCCCATCAAGACTCACTCTCATTTCATCAGTCCATAAAACCTTAGAAAAATCAGTCTTGAGATATTTCTTGGCCCAGTCTTGACGTTTTAGCTTGTGTGTCTTGTTCAGTGGTGGTCGTCTTTCAGCCTATCTTACCTTGGCCATGTCTCTGAGTATTGCACACCTTGTGCATTTGGGCACTCCAGTGATGTTGCAGCTCTGAAATATGGCCAAACTGGTGGCAAGTGGCATCGTGGCAGCTGCACGCTTGACTTTTCTCAGTTCATGGGCAGTTATTTTGCGCCTTGGTTTTTCCACACGCTTCTTGCGACCCTGTTGACTATTTTGAATGAAACGCTTGATTGTTCGATGATCACGCTTCAGAAGCTTTGCAATTTTAAGAGTGCTGCATCCCTCTGCAAGATATCTCACTATTTTTGACCTTTCTGAGCCTGTCAAGTCCTTCTTTTGACCCATTTTGCCAAAGGAAAGGAAGTTGCCTAATAATTATGCACACCTGATATAGGGTGTTGATGTCATTAGACTACACCCCTTCTCATTACAGAGATGCACATCACCTAATATGCTTAATTGGTAGTAGGCTTTCGAGCCTATACAGCTTGGAGTAAGACAACATGCATAAAGAGGATGATGTGGTCAAAATACTCATTTGCCTAATAATTCTGCACTCCCTGTAGTATTGTGTAATTTTCCCCTCAGGTTCTGCATGTGCTGCATCTTCTGACATGGCCAGCACATGATGGGGGTTAAACAGTCAGTTGGAACTGTGTGACGTAATCAGTAACTGACATGTGAGTTTCAGTTAATAAAGTTTGCTCTGTTGGATGGTACATAAGCAAAGTGTATCTGTAATTTTACAGAAAAAAACTTGTTTTTAGTATTTTGCCGAACGCTGAGGTTGAACGCTTGTGGTGAAAAAGAGGTAGTGCAGGCAAAAAAATATTCCCCCCTCCGACGTGGCTCAACTCGATGGTGCTGATTTGACAGTGAAGCCATTGCTATGTTCGGCGCAGGCACATGGCCTTCGGGGGTCGGGCGCGCCTCTCATAGCTCAAGGCCTTTTCTGTCGGCGCCCCTTATGCGCCACGTCGGGGGGGGGGGGGGGGATATTTATTTGCCTGCACTACCTCTTTTTCACCACTGTGAGAAAAATAATGCAAAAGGATCCCTGCTTGTATGCAGTGTTCCTGCTATGTGCTACTCTAAATGGCCTTACACATGTTCCTGACCCTGTGTTCCTGGTGTCCTGAAACAGTTCCTGACGTGGAGAAGCCAACTGGGTGCTGAGATTACCAGAACCCTGATAATCTAGGGGTGTTCCTATAGCTGAAAGCAGGAGGGTTTGGTTCCCAACACCATTCGGTCGTGACAACTACATTTTGTCTTTTGGCTTCACTAAACCCTACATTTGCAGCTTTTTGGCCCTTTTTGGTCACCCGTAAGGGTATTTATATTGCTGGAGAGCTATGGCCTCTAATGCTTTTTTTATAAGTTCTAAATCAGCTTCGCTAAACATCATTTTGTTGACTTCGGCCCCATTAGTGTCCCTGCCCATACCCAAGGACATCTCTTTTTCATCATCACATGCCTTCCAACAAGATTTGGCCTATATCTACTAAACACTGTCCTTGGCCATGTTTCAAGGCATAGCTTTCAGCTTTCGCTAAACACTTCATTGCTGGTTTCAGACTCTATCAATGTCCTTGTCCATGCCCAAGGACAAACCTTTTTTCATCTGCACTTGGCTTTCAACAAGCCCTCATTGTAGATTCAGCCCATGTCTACTAAACTGCGTTCTTGGCCATGTTTCAAGATTATGCTTTCAGCTTTCGATAAGAGCCTCATTGATGATTTTGTCCCCCTATCAGCATTCTTGCCTATGTGTGGCCCTGCTTTAAATTGTTAATAATTTATTAATAAAAATGTTAATACACCGTCTCCAGATCTGGACACAGTATCTAGTTGAAGTGATATTGAGGATCCGTTGGGTGGTTTTAAAACCAAGTTACTTTGTATTTTGACACAGTTTGGTTCAATATGCGTTTCATCTTATTTGATGTAATGTTCTTCCATACCAGATTCTGGTTCTTTTCTGAGAAGACACAAGACCTCCATATATTATAAGCCAAAAACAACAAATCTTCGAAAAATCACATGGAGTTCCTTTGGGATAGACTGAAAAAAAAAAAGAAATGTTTAAATATTTCATCATAAACAATAGTTCATCTGAAGTTGAGAAGCAGAAACTTTGGATGTTCCTCCGGGATGGCTTTAGATGGAGAGTTGAGAAACAAAAAGTTGTCTACATAAAGGGAATATATTACAAATAAATATATATAGATAAATATTGTAGCACAATCTTTATAAGGTGATTTAAGGAGCTATCACTGACACTTTGTAATTCATAGACAGCATTGTGTATAGAAAACATACATTTGAGAATAGATAAGATATAAAATAAAAATACAGCCTGTAATAGATTGCATGTTTTATGCAATGTGGTATGCTGTGGGATCTACCATTTTGTTTTTTGTGATCTACTTTCTAAGGTGGGAGTGAACTTTAATTTAACCAATTTAACACCACACCAGCCAATAAAAAGCATTGATTCCTGTCTAAACACAAGCTTGTATCTGACCATATAGAACTGCCTCCTAGTCAGAGTTACTGTCACCCATTGATGATCTCATATGGGTGGAGTCAAGCAACTCCAATGAAAGTTGTTGCTTGAAAGTAAGTTTAATATTGAATATTACATTTCTAAATCATTGATAAAAACATAGGACATGATAGTGACCCTTAATGATTCCAGCTACATTGCATATCATGACTAATTCATTTCATGTTTTTGCTTATATTATTTTTTGCCTTTTTTCTTTTGCATTTGTTACAATTGTTTAAAATAATGTAATGATGTTTGGCTATCTCTAGAGCAGCCATGATCCTCTGATGATAAACACTACTTTATCCAATTGCTAAAATCACTATGAGCATGTGCTGGCCCATTGGTCTTCTATTGGATAATAACACTTATCAGTAGTAGATAAGAAGCAGGGGCAGGCTGATTCAGGGACATCAAATATTTTATTCAATATACTATTTTTTATTAATTATTTTAACCACATAAGTATTTGATGCCGTTTTCTTCCATTGCAGATGTTGGTTCTTTTGTGTATAACTTTAATTCACTGTATGAGTGAGCATCAAATGCAAAATATTATGGAAGCCACTATAATGACATATATGCGCAGTGTAGTACTACTGTGATAAGGCTAGCAGTAAGGGGACGCTGTCACCCCAGCAATGGCGGAGCTGGTGAATGGAGGGCCCCAGTGCAAAATAATTTAGTGCCCCCTCAAACACATTGGCATGTGTCTGTAGGGCTTAAAAAAACAGCCGCAAATATATGTAAAGTAATTATCTGCCTCTTTAACCAAATAAAGTAAGAGACACCCAGGCAACAGAGAGCCTGGTGCTTTGCACCTGCTGCACCAGCAATAGCTCCACACCACTGCACCCCAGCATCAAGTGGATTCCATCTTAAACGACACAAAAAAAATTGGCTATACATTGTTTTAGCTGGCTTTCTATATATTTTGAGATATTCAGCATTGTTTGTGCAGCTCTGTTATGCTAATGTGTGGCTCCATATGCAAATGTGCTGCTCAGAGTGCCAGAGATGATCTAGCTGCATGATAACATTGAGATACATTGTTTTGTCTCCACAAAAACAAACACGCACACTGTGCCACAAGTAAGCTGCTAATCGGGGTTCCAGGGTCACTAATTTGCATAATAATGTAGCACACAATGTTGAATTGAAAGGCTAGTACTATATACAGGCAATAGTCATACTCTTTTTTTGAACAAAACAACATATTAACAGTTACAAAAGTGCTCCCAGTATGTAAATTCTTCACATCTTTCTCGTGTCTTCAGATATTATTTTGCTCCCTGTAGGATCTCTTGGTTCTTGAACACTTGGCTGAGCTCCATCCTACCAGCTACAAATCTGAATTATCCCGATTTCCCCTTAAACAAGGGAACGTTGCTCAGGCTGGTTTCATGTCAGTTTATATCGGATCACATTTGTGCCTAATGCAATTATCTCATGGAGTCTCCCTTGAAAATAGAGCTAATGGCTTTTTCTTTTCTTAGCAGTTACTATGTTTCAATTTCAAAGAGTAAATTGATCATTTTAATTCTTTCAATGGATACAAAGTAAACAAGGTTGATTAAAGGTGAGAGTATTGATTGTTTTTGGATGTATGGATTTCGTATTTATGTTTTTTTTAATCATTCCTGACCACATTAGCAGCTGTGTTAGCCATGAACACCAAACATATTTTTAGAGAAATATCTTCATTTTAGCAGACTCTGTTGGCTGCCATGACAGTAATAGTTCCTGTTCAAGGCATGATGGGGCAGGTACAGAAAAGGATTTGCAATTTTAAAATGATACAACAAAATTCCAAATATGGTGTTGGTGTACAATAATTTTTTACTGTAAACTCCCGGTTCTGCAGCACCTAACCAACCGGCACTCTCAAGCAACCGACATCGGCATCAATTCCCCATTTTAAATCTACTCTACGCTAAACCAGCATAACCAGCAGTATCTGGAGTTAAAAAGAACAACAACTTCTTTTCTAATTATTTTTTCTGGGCCTAAATGGCTCATTTTCGGTGCTAATGCCTTTTTAAAAGCATTTTGAGGGGTTTTGGGGTATTTAAGGGTTGTTTAGACCCTTATATTTGGGGACTCGCGATTAACCAGTAGTTACACTTATCCGGCAATAAAGAGTCCCCATAGGTGCCGGATAACGGGGAGTTTACAATATTTTAATTTATTTATTGGCGTATAATAATGAGTTAACTTTGTGCTATGCTAAATTGCCTTGCACAAATAACTATTATGGGATGTGCACTGTAGCAGAAAACTTTAGTTTTGTAACTATGTGATTGTTTCACTATCTGATACTTTTTCCCTCTATGTAATAATTACGAGTTATAATGGAAAGTGCTTATTGCGGTGGCAATTAGCCAAATGCTTGTATCCTAATGGTTTGTAACCATCTGTGACATTCAACTGTTTCTGAAAAGGAAATGTGCAGTTCTGCACATACCCCAACTGATGCAATGAGTAAGTGGGATTATGATTTATATAATGCTAAGCTTTCTATGCAATAGACAAGACATTTCGAGTCTACCCTTTTGGCTGTGATCACTTTGTCTCCAGAGTACTCGGATCAGAACGGGAGAGGTGCCATGAGTGGGTGAAAGGTCCCACGGGTGGGGTTGGGCGCTCATTCCTGGCAGTGTGTTTCCTGCCCTAACATATGATATTATTTGAAATGATAGATTATAAAAAGTACATTATCAATTAAATGTTATTTACAAACCAATACATTTCCCTGCAGTATATTAACATTGAGGTTTCCATAATCAGTCAGACTTTCAGATCACCCACAGAGTGTCTTTTGTAAATAAGTGATTTTTGGAATTAATTACTGATTAGTCCTGAGGGTCATTGTCTTGAGTGCAGTTGCCTGTACACACTTGGAATGGTCAGTCTCAAGACTATTAACTCAAAGTCTCAAGGGCTAAACTGCAAGACCAAATCCTCCTTCATCCTCCAGGAATCCAAATCGAAATAGATAAAACAATTCTCAAACACACCCCTTAAGTAACTGAGTCAACAGGGACTGTTGGGGACGGGGCTGTTATGATATTGGTGGTACAAAGTTTGGAGTCCAGTAGCCAGATCAGCAAAAACTCCCTGCCAGAGATAGCCACTCGTTACCCAGGTGGTTGAGCCCCTGAGCCTTGAGTGGCTGTCTGCTCTGAAGCAGAGATGGGAGTCAGGAACAGAAGGATAATAATCTTAGTGAGGCAAGCCGAGGTCAGTGGGAAGGAGAAGCAGCAAAGTCAAAAACGATCCAAGTTCAGCAACAGGTAGGAGAAACAGGAACAAGCTTGATTAGAGAGTTCAGGAACACAATAATCTGGCAAGGATACAGAGACAGGAAGTGCCTTATATAGGCCAAGAACCGGACAGCTGACCAGACACAGCTAAAGAGAGTTGTCACTGATTACATTGCTTTTAGAGTCAAGGTATCAGGTCTCAGGCAAATCTGCAAGAGGCAGGCTGGTGTACAGGTAGGGAAAAGGTTTAGCAAGCATGCAGACCAGGGCTCGAATTTCAGCAGAGTCATTTCCTCACAGGGGCAGTCCTATGGCACAATAAATCCCATTTTTTTTATAAAAAACAGCTTAAAGCTTACATAGCAGGTAATTTTGTACTCTGCAACAGGAATTTTTTTACAGAACTGCAATGCTCCATTAAAGGGATATGGAAGGCTTCTGGATTTTACTAGGTACATAATATACCTTTGTATCTATTTTCTTTTTTGTACTCTGTTTTTACTTCCTAAAATCTGGGTCTGTCCTCTGCAGCTCATGAAGGCAGAATCTGCTGTGTCTCATACCATCTCTCAGTAACATTCTAGAACATGCACTGAGACATGGTCCCTGATAGGCTAGGGCACTGCACTACACATCCAGCTCTATAGACTGTGTGTCTTCATGAGCTGCAGAAGGTAGACCTATGCCGGGATTATTTGTTTGATTTTAGGCAGCACAAACAAAGCTTATAAGCAAGTTTTGATAAAATAAGTACCAGGATACACAGGAATATTAAATACCTAGTAAAATCCAGAAACTTCCCATATCCAATAAACTGTGAATATTAACAACTTGTGTCTAGTTCAAGAGTGCTAGAGAGTGAAGGTGATTTTTTGAGATGCTAAATGCCGCATAAAATAAAAGGAATTTAGAAATTCTGCAACACTACATCAGTTGTCACCCTCCTTAGGTTGCAAAGCACCCCAGATCCCAAGAAGTGCCATAGGTAGAGACAACATATAAACTAAGCATATACATGTTATATGTCTGTTAAAGGTACATGTAAGTGAGCTGGATTATGAATGCATTTGATAAAGGAGAATTATTAGTGTATGAAAACATTTTTTGCATGAAAACATCCCAAAATAAACATTAATCAACTTTCCTTGAAGTTAGCAAAATTTCCTATGCTATTTGGCATTTGCATTTTATCGTGTACAACCCTAGAAAACCTCCATTAGCATAACATTCAAATTTAGAATCAGACTGATACAGTGTTTCATTCTTCACCTCAGTGGCTTTTGGCATGTGCTCAGTACAAGAACTGCAACCATTACTTCCTGTCCTCTGTACCAGAAAGGTCAAAATATGTACCCTGCTGTATTTCCTGTGGGTACACTGCTGCATTTCCTGTGTGTACCCAGCTTATGTAAGCGTCCTGTGGGTGTGACCTACTGGATTTTAATTTTGTGCACATAACTTTCTAAGTAAACTGAACTTTTCTATGTAACACATGTTTTCATACACTACTAATTCCCCTCTATCAGATGCATTCATAACCCAGCTCACTTGCATATCCCTTTTAATGTTGGGTGGTTATGTTTTATCCTGCTGAATTATATGAACTCTAAAATTAATTCATTGTCAAACTGTCTTTACTCAGTGATTACATTAAATACACTACATTCGTAGATTAGATCAATAAAACAATCTGTTTGTAACAACAAAATACATTAATTATTTGTTTAATTGCAACAAATAGTTCCATGTACTTTGGCTTTGTGTTATTGCAGTACATTTGGTATAAGAAATGTATCAAGTAGGTTTTCATACTGCTGGTGTGGACATGTATAATGGGGTGATAAATCAAAGTCTCTTGTTTCAAGCCAGTAAATCAAATTAAGAACAGAAACCTATTGTTTTTGCTTCAGTTGATATTTTTTGAAGCATTTTATTTCAACACTGTAAATGATCCGTTGTATCACCAGATTATATTTTGGGGGCTTTATACTGCAGTACACGATGAGGATTGTGTGCCCTCGGTGGGACCATTATTTATAGTTATTAGAGTAGAGGGTACAGTAGAGAAGTTGTGTCCTACAAAATCCAGCACATAAAGGGATACAACAAATAAGGTTGGAATGAAAACTCTACCAATAAATAAGGTTATTGGGAATTGGTTATTATTAAAGGTAAATTGAAGTTTCCTGAATTATAAGTGCATCTCATAGAGGAGAATCAGTAGTGTATAGAAACATTTTTTGTATGAAAAAATCCCCAAATAAACACTAAACAACTCTCCCTAAAGATTGCAAAATTTCTCCAGTTGATTTTGAGAAGGAAAGCCCATGAAAATCCAAGTTAAATTAGCATACAATTTATAATTAGCTGTGGCCAATCAGAGGCAAATACAACAATGTATCTGTTTACCTCTCATTGGTTGAGATAAAGCTTATCTGGAGGCAGCTGTGATACTGACAGCTGATTTGTTAGGATACAACTGCCCACAGCTCATTGGCCAGGACGCTCTGCCTACATAGGTTCCTCGGGGGTGAAGCTCACACAAGAAGTTTCAAATGTTGTTTGAATTCCAAATATACAGAATTCTTCAATTAAATTATTTGATATGATCACACAAACATATATCCCATATATTTCCATATACCTTTAAGAAATATGTAATTAGTGGTAAAAGGCTCAGTGTAAGCTCCAGATAAACGGCTGTGAGTATTTATTTCCCTAAATGTTTGTTAATTTCTTCAACTAAATTAAACTAAATGAAAAGTGTGTTTCAACAATAAAGCTATCTGTCTGAGGTGCTGGGTCTGTCTCCACCTCACATTGTTTGGCAGGAAGTCATTGACATTGTGTAGCAGCTGTTTAAATAATCGGGATTTGTGATGCCCCCTCCCCCCTCCCTTCACCACTGTGTTGTGCTTATGTATGACCACCCTCATCTAATTAGTGAAGTCAGTGTTTGTTGTTAGTTTCCTGAATTTCCAAGCATTCCTTAATTAACAATCCTGCCAGATGAAGGAATGCCAATGTTACAGCTGTCAAATAAGTAATCAGCTGTGAAATAGCTTTAATCTTTTTCATACAAAGTTAAGTCGGCACATCAGGCAGGTAACACTCATTTTAAAATACTTGCAGTTACATTGGCTTTATTGCTGACTTTATTAACACACATTGATCTAACAAGTGTTGAACTGTATACTCACAGCCCTTTATCTGGCACACTTTGGACCACATAACAGTAAAGATCTCCTAAAAACATGTTACAATACTTATTAAACTTTAGAAATATGTGCATTTTTCACTGAGATATCAAATCAAAAAAAATCTGTGTTTACATGTGTAATAGACTGCCCACTTGCATTTGCATTACTACAGCTAGTCAGTAGGGGAGAGTGTCCCCCTGTAACGGATCTTCTGGCACCCCGACCGGGTACCTCCGTTGATGGACGCGCCCTAGTTTGCGCCGAGGACTACAAGCACTGCACCGGACACCACAACCACCACAGACTCCACAACCGCCGTAGCTTAACTGGAGCCGCGCCGTCTTCCTTCCACCCTGTATGAATCTCCAGCATCCACAATCGTGTGGGGAAGATAACAGAGAGGAGAGACAAGGAGAGTACATCAGGAACAAGGGTTCAGTAGTTACAGCTCAAGGGAGTATGCAAAAGCATAGCAATCCCCAGTATGATATAGCAATCCCCTCCAAGAACGAGACAAGGCTACGTTTTGAAGGGTCAATTAGAACTCTCTTGCTGGCACACCCAGACTGGTTTTTATTACAGTCAGGTAAACAGAACACACCCAGGGGAAGGTATAAACAACCAATAACACAATAGTAACGGCCCCAGTTTCCCTCCCCTCCTGCTTGGGAGATAATTGAGTTTATTACTGTATCTCCCAGCTAAAACTTACACATTTTTATCCATTGTTATAACTTTATGATTTTACATAGTACATAAATAAATCTTACATTTTTATGAACAACATAAATTGTGGAACAACATATAAAAAAATGGCATGAATCAGACCAGGGGTTCAAAAGTTAGTAAAAGTATCTTTTACACATAACACACAGACATTTCACATATTCCCCCCTAGTTGGCCACACAATACACATATAGGGACAATAGGTGGGTCACACCTCCCTGAGGCTACCTGGCACCTTTGATACAATCAGACATTGATTAGATCATCCTTCTTTGTTCTTATGTCTGAGAATGAAAACACTTTATACAATAGACTTCCTTATCTTATGAGGAGTCTCTGTAACAGGATTATCTCCCATGCCAAGGTCTGCAGTAGTCTGGGCCAATATTCTGCAGAGCATAAACCAACACACATACAGTATAATAGTAGGATCATATTTTAACCATAATAATCATAAAACAGGGTAAAACAGTGATGGGTTCCGTTACACCCCCATTTAAGTAAATAGTAAGACATTTCAAACTGTAAATGTAAGTAGTCTTATCATTGACTTGAATGGGACAAACAACTCTGTAACCTGATTGGCTGCAGTAATGCAGAAACAAGTGGGCAACCTATTACGCATGTAAACACAGATTTTATTTTATTTAATTTTTCAGTGAACAATGCACATATTTAAAAAAAATCTAAAAGTATTTCAGCATGCTTTTAGGAGATCTTGTGGTCTAAATCGTGCTTAATTAAGTGTCCCTTTAAAAAGTATACTAAAGGCTACAGTGAATAGAGTATTTAAGTATTACAAATATTGTAGTCCTTTCAGGTGCAGATATCTTTTTTCCCATACACTCAATATATTGGCCAGTGCAGCGTAGCTACAGGTAAGTAAACTGTATGGGTTGTAAAAGCCAACACTGTGGCGTTTAGAGCCAATTCTAAAACAATGAACACATCATCCAATTAAACTTCTTCTATTGTAGACATTACTGGCTGCTTTGTATAACTGGGCATATTATTATCTATGATATCAGACATATCGAGTTATGTACGCCATGTATAAGTTCTGCTTTTTTGGGCCACGGAGAAGCCCCGCGGGCTCCAGCCTCCCCCTTGTCTGCAGTATCCACCGTGTATGACAATCATTATTTTTATTCTGAGCAGCATAAAAAAAATAATAGGGGAAGTGATTAAGACCTGCATTGCAGTTGTTCAGGATACTTCATAAGACATAACAACACAATACTTGCCAAGGGCTAGCAGGGCTGCACTGTATAAGTGTTTAAAGCAGTTTCTGCTTCCAAAACCCAAAACCCTGTAACACCGACATAATCCCCCCCTCACAATGTTAGTGGAACTTACAGCTAAGTATGATTTATGGCAAGGCGTCCCAGGGATTTGTTATACACTGACTGGTGTGCTGACTCAGCAAACTGCGCCTTCCAAATATAGACTGAGAAGAGAGAGAGGGAGAGGGAGGGGGCAGAGAGAGGGACAGATAACAGAGAGAAGAGATAGTGAGGGACAGTGAGAGGGACAGAGAGAGAGGGAGACAGAGAGAAAGAGTAAGGGACAGATAACAGAGAGGGACAGATACCAGAGAGGAGATACAGTGAGGGACAGAGAGAGGGACAGCGAGAGAGAAGGGGCAGAGAGAGGGACAGTGAGAAAGAGAGAGGGAGGTGGCAGAGAGAGGGACAGATAACAGAGAGGATAAACAGTGAGGGACAGTGAGAGGGACAGAGAGATAGAAGGGGCAGAGAGAGGGACAGATAAGGGAGAGGGACAGATAACAGAGAGGAGAGACAGTGAGGGGCAGAGAGAGGGACAGTGAGAGAGAAGGAGCAGAGAGAGGGACAGTGAGAAAGAGAGAGGGAGGTGGCAGAGAGAGGGACAGATAACAGAGAGGAGAGACAGTGAGGGGCAGAGAGAGGGACAGTGAGAGAGAAGGAGCAGAGAGAGGGACAGTGAGAAAGAGAGAGGGAGGTGGCAGAGAGAGGGACAGATAACAGAGAGGAGAGACAGTGAGGGGCAGAGAGAGGGACAGTGAGAGAGAAGGAGCAGAGAGAGGGACAGTGAGAAAGAGAGAGGGAGGTGGCAGAGAGAGGGACAGATAACAGGAGAGGATAAACAGTGAGGGACAGTGAGAGGGACAGAGAGAGAGAAGGGGCAGAGAGAGGGACAGATAACAGGAGAGGATAAACAGTGAGGGACAGTGAGAGGGACAGAGAGAGAGAAGGGGCAGAGAGAGGGACAGATAAGGGAGAGGGACAGATAAGGGAGAGGGACAGATAACAGATAGGATAGACAGCGAGGGACAGTCAGAGAAACAGAAAGAGAAGGGGCAGAGAGAGGGACAGACAACAGATAGGATAGACAGCGAGGGACAGTCAGAGAAACAGAAAGAGAAGGGGCAGAGAGAGGGACAGACAACAGATAGGATAGACAGCGAGGGACAGTCAGAGAAACAGAAAGAGAAGGGGCAGAGAGAGGGACAGACAACAGATAGGATAGACAGCGAGGGACAGTCAGAGAAACAGAAAGAGAAGGGGCAGAGAGAGGGACAGACAACAGATAGGATAGACAGCGAGGGACAGTCAGAGAAACAGAAAGAGAAGGGGCAGAGAGAGGGACAGACAACAGATAGGATAGACAGCGAGGGACAGTCAGAGAAACAGAAAGAGAAGGGGCAGAGAGAGGGACAGACAACAGATAGGATAGACAGCGAGGGACAGTCAGAGAAACAGAAAGAGAAGGGGCAGAGAGAGGGACAGACAACAGATAGGATAGACAGCGAGGGACAGTCAGAGAAACAGAAAGAGAAGGGGCAGAGAGAGGGACAGACAACAGATAGGATAGACAGCGAGGGACAGTCAGAGAAACAGAAAGAGAAGGGGCAGACAACAGAGAGGAGAGACAGCGAGGGACAGAAAGAGAAGGGGCAGAGAGAGGGACAGACAACAGAGAGGAGAGACAGCGAGGGACAGAAAGAGAAGGGGCAGAGAGAGGGACAGACAACAGAGAGGAGAGACAGCGAGGGACAGAGAGAGAGGGACAAATAAGAGAGGGGGACAGATAACAGAGAGGAGAGACAGTGAGAGACAGAGAGAGACACAGAGACAGAGAGAGACACAGAGACAGAGAGAGACACAGAGACAGAGAGAGACACAGAGACAGAGAGAGACACAGAGACAGAGAGAGACACAGAGACAGAGAGAGACACAGAGACAGAGACAGACACAGAGACAGAGAGAGACACAGAGACAGAGAGAGACACAGAGACAGAGAGAGACACAGAGACAGAGAGAGACACAGAGACAGAGACAGAGACAGAGAGAGAGAGAGAGAGAGAGAGAGAGAGAGAGAGAGAGAGAGAGAGAGAGAGAGAGAGAGAGAAGGGGCAGAGAGAGGGACAAATAAGAGAGGGGGACAGATAACAGAGAGGAGAGACAGTGAGGGACAGTGAGAGGGACAGAGAGAGAGAGAGAAAAGGGGCAGAGAGAGGGACAAATAAGAGAGGGGGACAGATAACAGAGAGGAGAGACAGTGAGGGACAGTGAGAGGGACAGAGAGAGAGAGAGAAAAGGGGCAGAGAGAGGGACAAATAAGAGAGGGGGACAGATAACAGAGAGGAGAGACAGTGAGGGACAGTGAGAGGGACAGAGAGAGAGAGAGAAAAGGGACAGAGAGAGAGAGAAAAGGGGCAGAGAGAGGGACAAATAAGAGAGGGGGACAGATAACAGAGAGGAGAGACAGTGAGGGACAGTGAGAGGGACAGAGAGAGAGAGAGAAAAGGGACAGAGAGAGAGAGAGAAAAGGGACAGAGAGAGAGAGAAAAGGGACAGAGAGAGAGACAAATAAGAGAGAGGGACAGAGAGAGAGGGACAGAGAGAGAGAGGGACAGAGAGAGAGGGACAGAGAGAGAGGGACAGAGAGAGAGAGAGAGAGAGAGAGAGAGAGAGAGAGAGAGAGAGAAAAGGGACAGAGAGAGAGAGAAAAGGGGCAGAGAGAGGGACAAATAAGAGAGGGGGACAGATAACAGAGAGGAGAGACAGTGAGGGACAGTGAGAGGGACAGTGAGAGGGACAAATAAGAGAGGGGGACAGATAACAGAGAGGAGAGACAGTGAGGGACAGTGAGAGGGACAGAGAGAGAGAGAGAAAAGGGACAGAGAGAGAGAGAAAAGGGGCAGAGAGAGGGACAAATAAGAGAGGGGGACAGATAACAGAGAGGAGAGACAGTGAGGGACAGTGAGAGGGACAGAGAGAGAGAGAGAAAAGGGACAGAGAGAGAGAGAGAAAAGGGACAGAGAGAGAGGGACAGAGAGAGAGGGACAGAGAGAGAGAGAGAGAGAGAGAGAGAGAGAGAGAGAAAAGGGACAGAGAGAGAGAGAAAAGGGGCAGAGAGAGGGACAAATAAGAGAGGGGGACAGATAACAGAGAGGAGAGACAGTGAGGGACAGTGAGAGGGACAGAGAGAGAGAGAGAAAAGGGACAGAGAGAGAGAGAGAAAAGGGACAGAGAGAGAGGGACAGAGAGAGAGGGACAGAGAGAGAGAGAGAGAGAGAGAGAGAGAGAGAGAGAGAGAGAGAGAGAGAAAAGGGACAGAGAGAGAGAGAAAAGGGGCAGAGAGAGGGACAAATAAGAGAGGGGGACAGATAACAGAGAGGAGAGACAGTGAGGGACAGTGAGAGGGACAGAGAGAGGGAGAGAGAGAGAGAGAGAGAGAGAGAGAGAGAGAGAGAGAGAGAGAGAGAGAGAGAGAGAGAGAGAGAGAGAGAGAGAGAGAGAGAGAGAGAGAGAGAGAAGGGGCAGAGAGAGGGACAAATAAGAGAGGGGGACAGATAACAGAGAGGAGAGACAGTGAGGGACAGTGAGAGGGACAGAGAGAGAGAGAGAAAAGGGACAGAGAGAGAGAGAAAAGGGGCAGAGAGAGGGACAAATAAGAGAGGGGGACAGATAACAGAGAGGAGAGACAGTGAGGGACAGTGAGAGGGACAGAGAGAGAGAGAGAAAAGGGGCAGAGAGAGGGACAAATAAGAGAGGGGGACAGATAACAGAGAGGAGAGACAGTGAGGGACAGTGAGAGGGACAGAGAGAGAGAGAGAAAAGGGGCAGAGAGAGGGGCAGAGAGAGAGAAGGACAGAGAAAAAAAGAGAGAGAGGGGGCAGAGAGTGTGAGGGAGACAGTGAAAGGGACAAAGAGAGAAGAGTAGGGAGAGGGCAGACGGAGGGACAGAGTGTGTGAGAGAGAAACAGTGAGAAAGACAGATAAGAGCGAGGAGAGACAGTGAGGGACAGAGAGAGATGAGATTAAAGGGGCCGAGAGAGGTAGAATGAGAAGGACACAGAGAAAAGTCGAGAGAGCGATAGATACGAGAGAGAGAGAGAGAGAGAGAGAGAGAGAGAGAGAGAGAGAGAGAGAGAGAGAGAGAGAGAGAGAGAGAGAGAGAGAGAGAGAGAGAGAGAGAGAGAGAGAGAGAAGAAGAGAGACAGAAAGTGTGTGTGTGAGAGAGAGAGAGAACCGAGAGAAGAAGAGACAAAAAGTGTGTGTGAGAAAGAGAGGTGAACCGAGTGAAGAAGAGAGAGACAGAAAGTCTGTGTGAGAGAGAGGAGAACAGAGAGAAGAAGAGAGAGAAAGAAAGTGTGTGTGAGAGAGCGAGAGAGCGAGAGAGCGAGAGAGCAAGAGAGAGAGCGAGAGAGAGAGCGAGAGAGAACCGATAGGAGAAGAGAGAGACAGAAAGTGTGTGTGAGAGAGAGAGAGAGGAGAACCGAGAGAAAAAGAAAGAGACAGAAAGTGTGTGTGTGAGAGAGAAGAGAACCGAGAGAAGAAGAAGAGAGAGACAGAAAGTGTGTGAGAGAGAGAGAGGAGAACCGAGAGAAGAAGAAGAGAGAGACAGAAAGTGTGTGTGTGTGAGAGAGAGAGGAGAACCGAGAGAAGAAGAGAGAGACAGAAAGTGTGTGTGAGACAGAGGAGAACCGAGAGAAGAAAAAGAGAGACAAAAAGTGTGTGTGAGAGAGAGAACAGAGAGAAGAAGAGAGACAGAAAGAGTGTGTGTGAGAGAAAAGAACCGAGAGAAGAAGAGAGACAGAAAGAGTGTGTGTGAGAGAAAAGAACCGAGAGAAGAAGAGAGAGACAGAAAGTGTGTGTGTGAGAGAGAGAGGAGAACAGAGAGAAGAAGAGAGAGACAGAAAGTGTGTGTGAGAGAGGAGAACCGAGAGAAGAAGAGAGAGAAGGAAAGTGTGTGTGAGAGAGAGAGGAGAACCGAGAGGAGAATAGAGAGACAGAAAGTGTGTGAGAGAGAGAGAGGAGAACCGAGAGGAGAATAGAGAGACAGAAAGTGTGTGAGAGAGAGAGAGAGAGAGAGAGAGAGAGAGGAGAACCGATAGAAGAAGAGAGAGACAGAAAGTGTGTATGAGAGAGAGAGGAGAACGAGAGAAGAAAAAGAGACAAAAAGTGTGTGTGAGAGAGAGGAGAACCGATAGGAGAAGAGAGAGACAGAAAGTGTGTGTGAGAGAGAGATGAGGACCGAGAGAAGAGAGAGATAGAAAGTGTGTGTGAGAGAGAAAGGAAAACCAAGAGAAGAAGAGAGAGACAGAAAGTGTGTGTGAGAGAGAGAAGAGAACTGAGAGAAGAAGAGAGAGACAGAAAGTGTGTGTGAGAGAAAGAGGACAACAACGAGAAGAAGAGAGACAGAAAGTGTGTGTGAGAGAGAGATGAGGACAGAGAGAAGAGAGAGACAGAAAGTGTTTGTGAGAGAGAAGAGAACCGAGAGAAGAAGAGAGAGACAGAAAGTGTGTGTGAGAGAGAGAGAGAGGAGAACCGAGAGAAGAAGAAGAAGAGAGACAGAAAGTGTGTGTGTGAGAGAGAGAGAGAACCGAGAGAAGAAGAGAGAGACACAAAGTGTGTGTGAGAGAGAGGAGAACAGAGAGAAGAAGAGAGAGACAGAAAGTGTGTGTGAGAGAGAGAGAGAGAACCGAGAGAAGAAGAGAGACAAAAAGTGTGTGTGAGAAAGAGAGGTGAACCGAGTGAAGAAGAGAGAGACAAAAAGTGTGTGTGAGAGAGGAGAACCGAGAGAAGAAGAGAGAGAAGGAAAGTGTGTGTGAGAGAGAGAGGAGAACCGAGAGGAGAATAGAGAGACAGAAAGTGTGTGTGAGGGAGAGAGGAGAACCGAGAGAAGAAGAGAGACAGAAAGTGTGTGTGTGTGAGAGAGAGAGAGAGAGAGGAGAACCGAGAGAAGAATAAAGAGACAGAAAGTGTGTCAGTGAGAGAGAAGAGAACCGAGAGAAGAAGAGAAACAGAAAGTGTGTGTGAGAGAGAGAGGAGAACCGAGAGAAGAAGAGAGAGACAGAAAGTGTGTGTGAGAGAGAGAGAGAGAGAGAGAACAGAGAGAAGAAGAGAGAGACAAAAAGTGTGTGTGAGAGAGAGAGAGAACCGAGAGAAGAAGAGAGAGACAAAAAGTGTGTGTGAGAAAGAGAGGAGAACCGATAGGAGAAGAGAGAGACAGAAAGTGTGTGTGAGAGAGAGATGAGGACCGAGAGAAGAGAGAGATAGAAAGTGTGTGTGAGAGAGAAAGGAAAACCAAGAGAAGAAGAGAGAGACAGAAAGTGTGTGTGAGAGAGAGAGAGGAGAACCGAGAGAAGAAGAGAGAGAAGGAAAGTGTGTGTGAGAGAAAGAGGAGAACCGAGAGGAGAATAGAGAGACAGAAAGTGTGTGTGAGAGAGAGAGAGAGAGAGAGAGAGGAGAACCGATAGGAGAAGAGAGAGACAGAAAGTGTGTGTGAGAGAAAGAGAAGAACCGCAAGAAGAAGAGAGAGACAGAAAGTGTGTGTGAGAGAGAGAGGAGAGCCGAGAGTAGAAGAAAGAGATAGAAAGTGTGTGTGTGAGAGAGAATAGAACCGAGAGAAGAAGAGAGAGACAGAAAGTGTGTGTGAGAGAGAGGAGAACCGATAGGAGAAGAGAGAGACAGAAAGTGTGTGTGAGAGAGAGAGGAGAACTGAGAGAAGAAGAGAGAGAGACAGAAAGTGTGTGTGAGAGAAAGAGGACAACAACGAGAAGAAGAGAGACAGAAAGTGTGTGAGAGAGAGATGAGGACCGAGAGAAGAGAGAGACAGAAAGTGTGTGTGAGAGAGAGAAGAGAACCAAGAGAAGAAGAGAGAGACAAAAAGTGTGTGTGAGAGAGAGAGAGAGGAGAACCGAGAGAAGAAGAAGAAGAGAGACAGAAAGTGTGTGTGAGAGAGAGGAGAACAGAGAGAAGAAGAGAGAGACAGAAAGTGCGTGTGAGAAAGAGAGGTGAACCGAGTGAAGAAGAGAGAGACAGAAAGTCTGTGTGAGAGAGAGGAGAACAGAGAGAAGAAGAGAGAGAAAGAAAGAGTGTGAGAGAGAGAGGAGAACCGAGAGAAGAAGAGAGAGACAGAAAGTGTGTGTGAGAGAGAGAGAGGAGATCTGAGAGAAAAAGAGAGAGACAGAAAGTGTTTGAGAGAGAGAGAGGAGAACCGAGAGGAGAATATAGAGAGACAGAAAGTGTGTGTGTGTGTGAGAGAGAGAACCGAGAGAAGAAGAGAGAGACAAAAAGTGTGTGACAGAGAGAGAGGAGAACCGAGAGAAGAAAAAAAGGGACAAAAAGTGTGTGTGAGAGAGAGGAGAACCGAGAGAAGAAGAGAGACAGAAAGAGTGTGTGAGAGAGAGAGGAGAACAGAGAGAAGAAGAGAGAGACAGAAAGTGTGTGAGAGAGTACAGAGAGAAGAAGAGAGAGACAAAAAGTGTGTGTGAGAGAGAGAGAACCGAGAGAAGAAGAGAGACAAAAAGTGTGTGTGTGAGAGAGGAGAACCGAGATAAGAAGAGAGAGACAGAAAGTGTGTGAGTGAGAGAGGAGAACCGAGATAAGAAGAGAGAGACAGAAAGTGTGTGTATGAGAGAGAGAGGAGAACCGAGATAAGAAGAGAGAGACAGAAAGTGTGTGTGAGAGAGAGAGAGAGAACCGAGAGGAGAATAGAGAGACAGAAAGTGTGTGTGAGAGAGAGAGAGAGAACCGAGAGGAGAATAGAGAGACAGAAAGTGTGTGTGTGAGAGAGAGAGGAGAACCGAGAGAAGAATAAAGAGACAGAAAGTGTGTGTGAGAGAGAGAGAGAGAACCGAGAGGAGAATAGAGAGACAGAAAGTGTGTGTGGGAGAGAGAGAGGAGAACCGAGAGAAGAAGAGAGAGACAGAAAGTGTGTGTGTGAGAGAGAGAACCGATAGGAGAATAGAGAGACAGAAAGTGTGTGTGAGAGAGAGAGAGAGAGAGAGGAGAACCGATAGGAGAAGAGAGAGACAGAAAGTGTGTGTGAGAGAAAGAGAAGAACCGCAAGAAGAAGAGAGAGACAGAAAGTGTGTGTGAGAGAGAGAGGAGAGCCGAGAGTAGAAGAAAGAGATAGAAAGTGTGTGTGTGAGAGAGAATAGAACCGAGAGAAGAAGAGAGAGACAGAAAGTGTGTGTGAGAGAGAGGAGAACCGATAGGAGAAGAGAGAGACAGAAAGTGTGTGTGAGAGAGAGAGGAGAACTGAGAGAAGAAGAGAGAGAGACAGAAAGTGTGTGTGAGAGAAAGAGGACAACAACGAGAAGAAGAGAGACAGAAAGTGTGTGTGAGAGAGAGATGAGGACCGAGAGAAGAGAGAGACAGAAAGTGTGTGTGAGAGAGAGAAGAGAACCAAGAGAAGAAGAGAGAGACAAAAAGTGTGTGTGAGAGAGAGAGAGAACCGAGAGAAGAAGAGAGAGAAACAAAGTGTGTGTGAGAGAGAGGAGAACAGAGAGAAGAAGAGAGAGACAGAAAGTGCGTGTGAGAAAGAGAGGTGAACCGAGTGAAGAAGAGAGAGACAGAAAGTCTGTGTGAGAGAGAGGAGAACAGAGAGAAGAAGAGAGAGAAAGAAAGAGTGTGAGAGAGAGAGGAGAACCGAGAGGAGAATAGAGAGACAGAAAGTGTGTGTGAGAGAGAGAGAGAGAGGAGAACCGAGTGAAGAAGAGAGAGACAGAAAGTCTGTGTGAGAGAGAGGAGAACAGAGAGAAGAAGAGAGAGAAAGAAAGAGTGTGAGAGAGAGAGGAGAACCGAGAGGAGAATAGAGAGACAGAAAGTGTGTGTGAGAGAGAGAGAGAGAGGAGAACCGAGAGAAGAAGAGAGAGACAGAAAGTGTGTGTGAGAGAGAGAGAGAGGAGATCTGAGAGAAAAAGAGAGAGACAGAAAGTGTTTGAGAGAGAGAGAGGAGAACCGAGAGGAGAATATAGAGAGACAGAAAGTGTGTGTGTGTGTGAGAGAGAGAACCGAGAGAAGAAGAGAGAGACAAAAAGTGTGTGACAGAGAGAGAGGAGAACCGAGAGAAGAAGAGAGAGACAGAAAGTGTGTGTGTGAGAGAGAGAACCGATAGGAGAATAGAGAGACAGAAAGTGTGTGTGAGAGAGAGAGAGAGAGAGAGAGAGGAGAACCGATAGGAGAAGAGAGAGACAGAAAGTGTGTGTGAGAGAAAGAGAAGAACCGCAAGAAGAAGAGAGAGACAGAAAGTGTGTGTGAGAGAGAGAAGAGAACCGAGAGAAGAGAGAGACAGAAAGTGTGTGTGAGAGAGAGATGAGGACCGAGAGAAGAGAGAGACAGAAAGTGTGTGTGTGAGAGAGAGAGAACCGATAGGAGAAGAGAGAGACAGAAAGTGTGTGTGTGAGAGAGAGAGAGAACCGATAGGAGAAGAGAGAGACAGAAAGTGTGAGAGAGAGAGAGAGAGAACCGATAGGAGAAGAGAGAGACAGAAAGTGTGAGAGAGAGAGAGAGAGAGAGAGAGAGAGAGAGAGAGAGAGAGAGAGAGAGAGAGAGAGAGAGAGAGAGAGAGAGAGAGAGAGAGAGAGAGAGAGAGAGAGAGAGAGAGAGAGAGAGAGAGAGAGAGAGAGAGAGAGAGAGAAGAACCGAGAGAAGAAGAGAGAGACAAAAAGTGTGTGTGAGAGAGAGAGAGAACCGAGAGGAGAATAGAGAGACAGAAAGTGTGTGAGACAGATAGGAGAACTGAGAAAAGAAGAGAGAGACAAAGTGTGTGTGAGAAAGAGAGGAGAACCGAGAGAAGAAGAGAGAGACAAAAAGTGTGTGAGAGAGAGAGAGAGAGAGTAGAACCGAGAGAAGAAGAGAGAGACAGAAAGTGTGTGTGAGAGAGAGAGAGAACCGAGAGAAGAATAGAGAGACAGAAAGTGTGTGTGAGAGAGAGAAGAGAACAGAGAGAAGAAGAGAGAAACAGAAAGTGTGTGTGAGAGAGAGAGGAGAACCGAGAGAGACGAAGAGAGAGACAGAAAGTGTGTGTGAGAGAGAGAGGAGAACCGAGAGAAGAAGAGAGAGACAGAAAGTGTGTGTGAGAGAGGAGGGAGAACTGAGAGAAGAAGAGACAGAAAGTGCGTGTGAGAGAAGAAGAGAGAGACAAAAAGTGTGTGTGAGAGAGAGGAGAACCGAGAGAAGAAAAGAGACAGAAAGTGCGTGTGAGAGAAGAAGAGAGAAACAGAAAGTGTGTGTGAGAGAGAGTGGAGTACTGAGAGAAGAAGAGAGTGACAGAAAGTGTTTGTGAGAGAGAGAAGAGAACATAGAGAAGAAGAGAGAAACAGAAAGTGTGTGTAAGAGAGAGAGAGGAGAACGAGAGAAGAAAAAGAGAGACAAAAAGTGTGTGTGAGAGAGAGAAGAGAACAGAGAGAAGAAGAGAGAAACAGAAAGTGTGTGTGAGAGAGAGAGAGAGGAGAACGAGAGAAGAAAATGGAGACAAAAAGTGTGTGTGAGAGAGAGAAGAGAACCGAGAGGAGAATAGAGAGACAGAAATTGTGTGAGAGAGAGAGGAGAACAGAGTGAAGAAGAGAGAGACAGAAAGTGTGTATGAGAGAGAGAGGAGAACCGAGAGGAGAAGAGAGAGACAGAAAGTGTGTGTGAGAGAAAGAGGACAACAACAGAAGAAGAGAGACAGAAAGTGTGTGTGAGAGAGAGAGGACCACAGAGAGAAGACGAGAGAGACAAAAAGTGTGTGTGAGGAAGAGAGGAGAACAGAGTGAAGAAGAGAGAGACAGAAAGTGTGTATTAGAGAGAGGAGAACCAAGAGGAGAATAGAGAGACAGAAAGTGTGTGTGTGAGAGAGAGAGAGAGGAGAACCAAGAGAAGAAGAGAGAGACAGAAAGTGTGTGTGAGAGAAAGAGAAGAACCGCGAGAAGAAGAGAGAAACAGAAAGTGTGTGTGAGAGAGAGAGGAGAACAGAGAGAAGAAGAGAGAGACAGAAAGTGTGTGTGAGAGAAAGAGGACAACAACGAGAAGGAGACAGAAAGTGTGTGTGAGAGAGAGAGAGGAGAACCTAGAGAAGAAGAAGAGAGACAAAAAGTGTGTGTAAGAGAGAGAGGAGAACAGAGAGAAGACGAGAGAGACAAAAAGTGTGTGGGAGAAAGAGAGGAGAACCGAGAGAGACAAAGAGAGAGACAGAAATTGTGTGAGAGAGAGAGAGAGAGGAGAACCGAGAGAAGACGAGAGAGACAAAAAGTGTCTGTGAGAGAAAGTGGAGTACTGAGAGAAGAAGAGAGTGACAGAAAGTGTGTGTGAGAGAGAGAGAGAGAACCGAGAGGAGAATAGAGAGACAGAAAGTGTGTGAGAGAGATAGGAGGACCGAGAAAAGAAGAGAGACAAAAAGTGTGTGTGAGAAAGAGAAGAGAAGCGAGAGAAGAAGAGAGAAACAGAAAGTGTGTGTGAGAGAGAGAGGAGAACCGAGAGAAGAAGAGAGAGACAGAAAGTGTGTGTGAGAGAGGAGGGAGAACTGAGAGAAGAAAAAAGAGAGACAGAAAGTGCGTGTGAGAGAAGAAGAGAGAGACAAAAAGTGTGTGTGAGAGAGAGAAGAGAACCGAGAGAAGAATAAGGAGACATAAAGTGTGTGTGTGTGTGAGAGAGAAAAGAACCGAGAGAAGAAGAGAGACAGAAAGTGTGTGTAAGAGAGAGAGGAGAACCGAGAGAAGAAGAGAGAGACAGAAAGTGTGTATGAGAGAGAGAGGAGAACGAGAGAAGAGAGAGACAGAAAGTGTGTGTGAGAGAGAGATGAGGACCGAGAGAAGAGAGAGACAGAAAGTGTGTGTGAGAGAGAGAGGAGAACAGAGAGAAGAAGAGAGAGACAGAAAGTGTGTGTGAGAGAGAGGACCACAGAGAGAAGACGAGAGAGACAAAAAGTGTGTGTGAGGAAGAGAGGAGAACAGAGTAAAGAAGAGAGAGACAGAAAGTGTGTATTAGAGAGAGGAGAACCAAGAGGAGAATAGAGAGACAGAAAGTGTGTGTGTGAGAGAGAGAGAGGAGAACCGAGAGAAGAAGAAGAGAGAGACAGAAAGTGTGTGTGAGAGAGAGAGAGAGAGAACCGAGAGGAGAATATGGAGAGACAGAAAGTGGGTGTGAGAGAGAGAGAGAGGAGAACCGAGAGAAGAAGAGAGACAGAAAGTGTGTGTGAAAGACAGAGGAGAACCGAAAGAAGAAGAGAGACAGAAAGTGTGTATGAGAGAGAGAGAGAGAGGAGAACCGAGAGGAGAATAGAGAGACAGAAAGTGTGTGTGTGAAAGAGAGAGAGAGAGAGAGAGAGAGGAGAACCGAGAGAAGAAGAGAGACAGAAAGTGTGTGTGAAAGACAGAGGAGAACCGAAAGAAGAAGAGAGACAGAAAGTGTGTATGAGAGAGAGAGAGAGGAGAACCGAGAGAAGAAGAGAGACAGAAAGTGTGTGTGAAAGACAGAGGAGAACCGAAAGAAGAAGAGAGACAGAAAGTGTGTATGAGAGAGAGAGAGAGAGGAGAACCGAGAGAAGAAGAGAGAGACAGAAAGTGTGTGTGAGAGAGAGAGAGAGAGAACCGAGAGAAGAAGAGAGACAGAAAGTGTGTATGAGAGAGAGAGGAGAACGAGAGAAGAAAAAGAGAGACAAAAAGTGTGTGTGAGAGAGAGGAGAACCGAGAGAAGAGAGAGACAGAAAGTGTGTGTGAGAGAGAGAGGAGGACCGAGAGAAGAGAGAGACAGAAAGTGTGTGTGAGAGAGAGAGGAGAACAGAGAGAAGAAGAGAGAGACAGAAAGTGTGTGTGAGAGAAAGAGGACGAGAGACAGAAAGTGTGTGTGAGAGAGAGAGAGGAGAACCTAGAGAAGAAGAAAAGAGACAAAAAGTGTGTGTAAGAGAGAGGAGAACAGAGAGAAGACGAGAGAGACAAAAAGTGTGTGTGAGAAAGAGAGGAGAACAGAGTGAAGAAGAGAGAGACAGAAAGTGTGTATGAGAGAGAGAGGAGAACCGAGAGGAGAAGAGAGAGACAGAAAGTGTGTGAGAGAGAGAGAGAGAGAGGAGAACCGAGAGAAGAAGAAGAGAGAGACAGAAAGTGTGTGAGAGAGAGAGAGAACCGAGAGAAGAAGAAGAGAGAGACAGAAAGTGTGTGTGAGAGAGAGAGAGAGAGAGAGAGAGAGAGAGAGAGAGAGAGAGAGAGAGAGAGAGAGAGAGAGAGAGAGAAAGTGTGTGTGAGAGAGAGGAGAACCAAGAGAAGAAGAGAGAGACAGAAAGTGTGTGTAAAAGATAGGAGAACCGAGAGAAGAAGAGAGAGACAGAAAGTGTGTGTAAGAGAGAGAGGAGAACCGAGAGAAGAAGAGAGAGACAGAAAGTGTGTATGAGAGAGAGAGAGGAGAACCGAGAGAAGAAGAGAGAGACAGAAAGTGATTGTGAGAGAATAAGAGAGAGACAAAAAGTGTGTGTGAGAAAGAGAGAAGCGAGAGAAGAAGAGAGAAACAGAAAGTGTGTGTGTGAGAGAGAGAGGAGAAACGAGAGAAGAAAAGAGAGACAAAAAGTGTCTGTGAGAGAGAGTGGAGTACTTAGAGAAGAAGAGAGTGACAGAAAGTGTGTGTGAGAGAGAGAGGAGAACCGAGAGAAGGAGAGAGACAGACAGAAAGTGTGTGTAAGAGAGAGAGGAGAACCGAGAGAAGAAGAGAGAGACAGAAAGTGTGTGTGTGAGAGAGGAAGGAGAACCGAGAGAAGAAAAGAGAGACAGAAAGTGTGTGAGAGAAAGAGAGAGGAGAACCGAGAGAAGAAGAGAGAGACAGAAAGTGTGTGTGAAAGACAGAGGAGAACCGAAAGAAGAAGAGAGAGACAGAAAGTGTGTATGAGAGAGAGAGGAGAACCGAGAGGAGAATAGAGAGACAGAAAGTGATTGTGAGAGAATAAGAGAGAGACAAAAAGTGTGTGTGAGAAAGAGAGGAGAAGCGAGAGAAGAAGAGAGAGACAGAAAGTGTGTGTGAGAGAGAGAGAGGAGATCCGAGAGAAGAAAAGAGAGACAGAAAGTGTGTGTGAGAGAGAGAAGAGAACAGAGAGAAGAAGAGAGAAACAGAAAGCGTGTGTGAGAGAGAGAGGAGAACCGAGAGAGACGAAGAGAGAGACAGAAAGTGTGTGTGAGAGATAGAGGAGAACCGAGAGAAGAAGAGAGAGACAGAAAGTGCGTGTGAGAGAGGAGGGAGAACTGAGAGAAGAAAAAAAGAGAGACAGAAAGTGCGTGTGAGAGAAAGAGAGAGGAGAACCGAGAGAAGAAGAGAGAGACAGAAAGTGTGTGTGAAAGACAGAGGAGAACCAAGAGAAGAAGAGAGAGACAGAAAGTAGGTGAGAGAGAGAGGAGAACAAGAGAGAAGAAGAGAGACACAGAAAGTGTGTGTGAGAGACAGAGGAGAACCTAGAGAACAAGAGAGAGACAGAAAGTGTGTGTGAGAGACAGAAGAGAACCGAAAGAAGAGAGAGACAGAAAATGTGTGTAAAAGAGACAGGAGAAGCAGAGAGAAGAAGAGAGACAGAAAGTGTGTGTGAGAGAGAGTGGAGAACCGAGAGAAGAAGAAAGACACAGAAAGTGTGTGTGAGAGAGAGAGGAGAACCGAGAGAAGAAGAGAGAGACAGAAAGTGTGCGTGAGAGAGAGAGGAGAACCAAGAGAAGACGAGAGACACAGAAAGTGTCTTTGAGAGAGAGAGAGAGAGGAGAACCGAGAAAAGAAGCGACAGACAGAAAGTGTGTGAGAGAGAGAGAGGAGAACCAAGAGAAGACGAGAGACACAGAAAGTGTCTTTGAGAGAGAGAGAGAGAGAGGAGGACCGAGAGAAGAAGAGAGAGACAGAAAGTGTGTGTGAGAGAGAGAGAGAGGAGGACCGAGAGAAGAAGAGAGAGACCGAAAGTGTGTGTTAAAGAGAGAAGAGAACCGAGAGAGACAGAAAGTAGGTGAGAGAGAGAGGAGAACCGAGAAAAGAAGCGAGAGACAGAAAGTGTCTGTGAGAGAGAGAGGAGAACCGAGAAAAGAAGCGAGAGACAGAAAGTGTCTGTGAGAGAGAGAGGAGGACCGAGAGAAGAAGAGAGAGACAGAAAGTGTGTGTGTGTGAGAGAGAGGAGAACCGAGAGAAGAAGAGAGAGACAGAAAGTGTGTGTGTGTGAGAGAGAGAGAGGAGAACCAAGAGGAGAAGAGAGATACAGAAAGTGTGTGTGAGAGAGAGAAGAGAACCGAGAGTAGAAGAGAGAGACAGAAAGTGTGTGTGAGAGAGGGAGGAGAACCGAGAGAAGAAGAGAGAGACTGAAAGTGTGTGTGAGAGAGAGAGGAGAACCGAGAGAAGAAGAGAGAGACAGAAAGTGTGTGTGAGAGAGAGAGGAGCACTGAGAGAAGAAGAGAGAGGCTGAGAGTTTGTTTGAGAGAAAGAGGAGAACCAAGAGAAGAAGCGAGAGAAAGAAAGTGTCTGTGAGAGAGAGAGAAGAACCGAGAGAAGAAGAGAGAGACAGAAAGTGTGTGTGAGAGACAGAGGAGAACCGAGAGAAGAAGAAAGAGACAGAAAATGTGTGTGAGAGAGAGAAGAGAACCGAGAGTAGAAGAGAGAGACAGAAAGTGTGTGTGAGAGAGGGAGGAGAACCGAGAGAAGAAGAGAGAGACAGAAAGTGTGTGTGAGAGAGAGAGGACAACCAATAGAAGAAGAGAGAGACTGAAAGTGTGTGTGAGAGAGAGAGATGAGGACCTAGAGAACAAGAGAGAGACAGAAAGTGTGTGTGAGAGAAAGAGAAGAACCGAGAGAAGAAGAGAGAAACAGAATGTGTGTGAGAGAGAGGAGAACAAGAGAGAAGAAGAGACACAGAAAGTGTGTGTGAGAGAGAGAGGAGAACCTAGAGAACAAGAGAGACACAGAAAGTGTGTGTGAGAGAGAGAGGAGAACCTAGAGAACAAGAGAGACAGAAAGTGTGTGTGAGAGACAGAGGAGAACCAAGAGAAGAAGAGAGAGACAGAAAGTGTGTGTGAGAGAGAGAGGAGAACCTAGAGAACAAGAGAGAGACAGAAAGTGTGTGTGAGAGACAGAAGAGAACCGAAAGAAGAAGAGAGAGACAGAAAATGTGTGTAAAAGAGACAGGAGAACCAGAGAGAAGAAGAGACAGAAAGTGTGTGTGAGAGAGAGTGGAGAACCGAGAGAAGAAGAGAGAGACAGAAAATGTGTGTAAAAGAGACAGGAGAACCAGAGAGAAGAAGAGACACAGAAAGTGTGTGTGTGAGAGAGAGGAGAACCTAGAGAACAAGAGAGAGACAGAAAGTGTGTGTGAGAGACAGAAGAGAACCGAAAGAAGAAGAGAGAGACAGAAAATGTGTGTAAAAGAGACAGGAGAACCAGAGAGAAGAAGAGACAGAAAGTGTGTGTGAGAGAGAGTGGAGAACCGAGAGAAGAAGAGAGAGACAGAAAATGTGTGTAAAAGAGACAGGAGAACCAGAGAGAAGAAGAGAGACAGAAAGTGTGTGTGAGAGAGAGTGGAGAACCGAGAGAAGAAGAGAGACACAGAAAGTGTCTGTGAGAGAGAGAGGAGGACCGAGAAAAGAAAAGAGACAAAAAAGTGTGTGTGAGAAAGAGAAGAACTGAGAGAAGAAGAGAGAGAGAAAGTGTCTGTGAGAGAGAGAGGAGAACCGAGAGAAGAAGAGAGAGACAGAAAGTGTGTGTGAGAGACAGAGGAGAACCGAGAGAAGAAGAGAGAGACAGAATGTGTGTGAGAGAGAGAGGAGAACAAGAGAGAAGAAGAGACACAGAAAGTGTGTGTGAGAGAGAGAGGAGAACCGAGAGAAGAAGAGAGAGACAGAAAGTGTGTGTGAGAGAGAGAGGAGAACCAAGAGAAGAAAAGAGAGACAGAAAGTGTGTGTGAGAGACAGAGGAGAACCGAGAGAAGAAGAGAGAGACAGAATGTGTGTGAGAGAGAGAGGAGAACAAGAGAGAAGAAGAGACACAGAAAGTGTGTGTGAGAGAGAGAGGAGAACCGAGAGAAGAAGAGAGAGACAGAAAGTGTGTGTGAGAGAGTGGAGAACCAATAGAAGAAGAGAGAGACTGAAAGTGTGTGTGAGAGAGTGGAGAACCAATAGAAGAAGAGAGAGACTGAAAGTGTGTGTGAGAGAGAGATGAGAACCTAGAGAACAAGAGAGACAGAAAGTGTGTGTGAGAGACAGAAGAGAACCGAGAGAAGAAGAGAGAGACAGAAAGTGTGTGTGAGAGAAAGAGGAGAACCAAGAGAAGAAGCAAGAGAAAGAAAGTGTCTGTGAGAGTGAGAGGAGGACCTAGAAAAGAAGAGAGAGACAGAAAGTGTGTGTGTGAAAGAGAGAGGAGAACCGAGAGAAGAAGAGAGAGACCGAAAGTGTGTGTGAAAGAGAGAAGAGAACTGAGAGAGACAGAAAGTAGGTGAGAGAGAGAGGAGAACCGAGAAAAGAAGCGAGAGACAGTAAGTGTGTGTGAGCGAGAGAGGAGAACCAAGAGAAGACGAGAGACACAGAAAGTGTGTGTGAAAGAGAGAAGAGAACTGAGAGAGACAGAAAGTAGGTGAGAGAGAGAGGAGGACCGAGAAAAGAAGAGAGAGACAGAAAGTGTGTGTGAGAGAGAGAAGAGAACCGAGAGAAGAAGAGAGAGACAGAAAGTGTGTGTGAGAGAGAGGAGAACCGAGAGAAGAAGAGAGAGACAGAAAGTGTGTGCGAGAGGGAGAGGAAAACGAAGTGAAGAAGAGAGAGACAGAAAGTGTCTGTGAGAGAGGAGAACCAAGAGAAGAAGAGAGAGACAGAAAGTGTCTGTGAGAGAGGAGAACCAAGAGAAGAAGAGAGAGACAGACAGAAAGTAGGTGAGAGAGAGAGGAGAACCGAGAAAAGAAGCGAGAGATAGAAAGTGTGTGTGAGAGAGAGAGGAGAACCAAGAAAAAAATGGAGAGACAGAAAGTGTGTGTGAGAGGGAGAGGAGAACTGAGAGAAGAAGAGAGACAGAAAGTGTGTGAGAGAGAGGAGCACTGAGAGAAGAAGAGAGAAAGAAAGTGTTTGTGAGAGAGAGAGGAGAACCGAGAGAAGAAGAGAGAGACTGAAAGTGTGTGTGAGAGAGAGGAAAATCGAGAAAAGAAGAGAGACAGAAAGTGTGTGTGAGAGACAGAGGAGAACCGAGAGAAGAAGAAAGAGTTAGAAAGTGTGTGTGAGAGAGAGGAGAACCGAGAGAAGAAGAGAGAGACAGAAAGTGTGTGTGAGAGAGAGAGGAGAACTGAGAGAAGAAGAGATAGACTGAAAGTATGTGTGAAAGAGAGAAGAGAACCGAGAGACAGAAAGTAGGTGAGAGAGAGAGGAGAACCGAGAAAAGAAGCGAGAGACAGTAAGTGTGTGTGAGAGAGAGAGGAGAACCAAGAGAAGACGAGAGAGACAGAAAGTGTGTGTGAGAGGAAGAGGAGAACTAAGAGAAGAAGAGAGAGACAGAAAGTGTCTGTGAGAGAGAGAGAGGAGAACCAAGAGAAGAAGAGAGACAGAAAGTAGGTGAGAGAGAGAGGAGAACCAAGAGAAGACGAGAGACACAGAAAGTGTCTGAGAGAGAGAGGAGAACTGAGAGAAGAAGAGAGAGAAAGTGTCTGTGAGAGAGAGAGGAGAACTGAGAGAAGAAGAGAGAGACAGAAAGTGTCTGTGAGAGAGAGAGAGATCCGAGAGAAGAAGAGAGAGACAGAAAGTGTTGTGAGAGAGAGAGAGAGAGAGAGAGAGAGAGAGAGAGAGAGAGAGAGAGAGAGAGAGAGAGAGAGAGAGAGAGAGAGAGAGAGAGAGAGAGAGAGAGAGGAGGACCGAGAAAAGAAGAGAGAGACAGAAAGTGTGTGTGAGAGAGAGAGGAGCACTGAGAGAAGAAGAGAGAGGCTGAGAGTTTGTTTGAGAGAAAGAGGAGAACCAAGAGAAGAAGCGAGAGAAAGAAAGTGTCTGTGAGAGAGAGAGGAGGACCTAGAAAAGAAGAGAGAGACAGAAAGTGTGTGTGAGAGAGAGAGGAGAACCTAGAAAAGAAGAGAGAGACAGAAAGTGTGTGTGATATAGAGAGGAGAACCTAGAAAAGAAGAGAGAGACAGAAAGTGTGTGTGATATAGAGAGGAGAACCTAGAAAAGAAGAGAGAGACAGAAAGTGTGTGTGATAGAGAGAGGAGAACCTAGAAAAGAAGAGAGAGACAGAAAGTGTGTGTGAGAGAGAGAGGAGAACTGAGAGAAGAAGAGAGAGACAGAAAGTGTGTGTGAGAGAGAGAGGAGAACCGAGAGAAGAAGAGAGAGACAGAAAGTGTGTGTGAGAGAGAGAGGAGAACCGAGAGAAGAAGAGAGAAACAGAAAGTGTGTGTGAGAGAGAGAGGAGAACCGAGAGAAGAAGAGAGACAGAAAGTGTGTGTGAGAGAGAGAGGAGAACCGAGAGAAGAAGAGAGACAGAAAGTGTGTGTGAGAGAGAGAGGAGAACCGAGAGAAGAAGAGAGAACAGAAAGTGTGTGTGAGAGAGAGAGGAGAACCGAGAGAAGAAGAGAGACAGAAAGTGTGTGTGAGAGAGAGAGGAGAACCGAGAGAAGAAGAGAGAAACAGAAAGTGTGTGTGAGAGAGAGAGGAGAACCGAGAGAAGAAGAGAGAAACAGAAAGTGTGTGTGAGAGAGAGAGGAGAACCGAGAGAAGAAGAGAGAAACAGAAAGTGTGTGTGAGAGAGAGAGGAGAACCGAGAGAAGAAGAGAGAAACAGAAAGTGTGTGTGAGAGAGAGAGGAGAACAGAGAGAAGAAGAGAGAAACAGAAAGTGTGTGTGAGAGAGAGAGGAGAACCGAGAGAAGAAGAGAGAGACAGAAAGTGTGTGTGAGAGAGAGAGGAGAACCGAGAGAAGAAGAGAGACAGAAAGTGTGTGTGAGAGAGAGAGGAGAACCGAGAGAAGAAGAGAGAAACAGAAAGTGTGTGTGAGAGAGAGAGGAGAACCGAGAGAAGAAGAGAGAAACAGAAAGTGTGTGTGAGAGAGAGAGAGGAGAACCGAGAGAAGAAGAGAGAAACAGAAAGTGTGTGTGAGAGAGAGAGGAGAACCGAGAGAAGAAGAGAGAAACAGAAAGTGTGTTTGTTATGTTATTGGTGGTACAAAGTTTGGAGTCCAGTAGCCAGATCAGCAAAAACTCCCTGCCAGAGATGGCCACTCGTTACCCAGGTGGTTGAGCCCCTGAGCCTTGAGTGGCTGTCTGCTCTGAAGCAGAGATGGGAGTCAGGAACAGAAGGATAATTATCTTAGTGAGGCAAGCCGAGGTCAGTGGGAAGGAGAAGCAGCAAAGTCAAAAACGATCCAAGTTCAGCAACAGGTAGGAGATACAGGAACAAGCTTGATTAGAGAGTTCAGGAACACAATAATCTGGCAAGGATACAGAGACAGGAAGTGCCTTATATAGGCCAAGAACCGGACAGCTGACCAGACACAGCTAAAGAGAGTTGTCACTGATTTCATTGCTTTTAGAGTCAAGGTATCAGGTCTCAGGCAGATCTGCAAGAGGCAGGCTGGTGTACAGGTAGGGAAAAGGTTTAGCAAGCATGCAGACCAGGGTTCGAATCTCAGCAGAGTCAATTCCTCACATTACCCCCACCGGTTTAGCAGGGTACTGTGCATGGAAAGACCAAAGAAGATCAGGAGCGTGAATATTGTCCACTGGTTCCCACGATCTATCCTCCTCACCATAGCCTTTCCACCGAACCAAATATTGAAGCTTGTTACGAAATATCCTGGAGTCAAGAATTTTTTCCACTTCATATTCATCTTCACCATCCACGAGGACTGGAGGTGGGGCAGGTAGGGCTCGGCCAGGGAAAGTATTTTCATGAAAAGGTTTAAGCAGTGCAACGTGAAACACTGGATGTATCTTCATGGAATTTGGAAGTTGCAAACGGAAAGTGACAGCATTGATCTGAGCAATGATCTCAAAAGGTCCCATGAACCTTTGACCCAATTTATGAGAAGGAATCCGAAGTTTAAGATTCTTTGTGGACAGCCACACCTTGTCACCAACATGATAGACTGGGGCCTCCTTTCTATTCTTATCAGCAGCTGTTTTGTAACATTCCTGAGCCTCCAAAAGAGTCTCTTTCAACAGTGTTTGGGAATCACGTAAGGCGGTCAGCCGGTCAGTGACTGCAGGAACAAGAGTAGTAATCAGGAGACTCACCAGAAAGGTCGGATGGTAACCATAGTTGGCAAAAAATGGGCTCAGAGAAGTGGAGCAGTGTTGGGCATTGTTATAGGCAAATTCCGCTGTGAGTAAAAAATCCAGCCAGTCATCCTGCAGGTAACTAATATAGCACCGCTGGAAACTGTGTTGAGGAGATTAGGTGAAAAGATATAGACTCATGGTGATTCACTTCCAGAATCAATTTTAAGGGCACAGTCTCATGTGTAACCGGGCCTGACGTAAGTGGAGAACCGTCTACTGTTTCCATTAACACAGGTGAAGATTTAGGGATAGACTGAATTTTATTTCCTGCTGCAAATTTAATGTCCATAAAGTTTCCGCCTGCTCCAGAATCTATCATAGCTGTAGTCGAAATTTTATTATCACCACATTGCAAAGTGATAGGCACCACCAAATGAGGATGTTGAGTCATCATACCCTCTTCACCATGAGACAGAGAAAACAAGGGTTGTGTGACAGAATCCAGTTGGTCTGAAATCTGGGATTGGGGTTGAATCTGCACACCCTCAGCAGCCATAGCTATTGTTCTCTTGGATTTGCTAGGGCAATTGATGGCATAGTGCCCTGCACTACCACAATACATGCATAAATTGTGAGTGCGTCGCCACTGTTTTTCTTCGTTGGATAATGGCCCTCTTATTAGATTTACCTGCATAGCCTCTGGCTCAGAGTCGGTAGGTGTTTGTGGGTTTGGGGTAGAACTTCTTGAATAGAAAGTAGGAGTAGCACTTTGTTTAAAAGAGCTCTGTCTTTCCAATTTTCTTTCTGAAAGTCTCCGATCAATACGGATAGCCAAACGCACAAATGCATCAAACTCAGCAGGAAGATCAACACGAGCAAGCTCATCTTTTATAGCCTCTGAGAGACCTTTTCTGAAGTGGAACCTCTGGGCTGATTGGTTCCAAGTAGTATCAGCAACCCACTGTCTGAATTCAGCAGAATATTCAGCCACAGAGCGCCTCCCTTGATGCAAATGAAGGAGAGTGGCTTCTGCTGTAGCACATCGATTGGGGTCATCAAAAACTAGGCACATGGCCTCAAGAAAGTCATTTAGATTACCCAAGACTGGACTGTCCTGTTCCAGAAGAGGGGAGCCCCAAGCCAGGGCTTCATCTCTGAATAGGGAAAAAATAAATCCCACCTTCTCTCTTTCAGATGGGAAACGATTAGGTAACATCATGAAATGCAAACGGCATTGATTTAGGAAACCCCTACATTTTTTGCGGTCTCCTCCAAATTTTTCAGGCAGAGGCAAGCGGGCATCTTGTGCAGGTGTAACATTAGTAGTAGCAGCAGCCGCAGCATCATGTGCCCTGTAGCTGGTAAGTTCACTATGCATTGATCGAACTTCATTTTGCAGTTCAGCTACTTGATCCTGCAGCACTTGAATGGTCTGTGCCTGGGTCTGCATAGTTCTTGTATTAAAAGCAACCTGCTGAGCAAATGCAGAATCTGATCCGACGGTCTCCATGATTAGGCCAGATTATTCTGTTATGATATTTGTGGTACAAAGTTTGGAGTCCAGTAGCCAGATCAGCAAAAACTCCCTGCCACTTGTTACCCAGATGGTTGAGCCCCTGAGCCTTGAGTGGCTGTCTGCTCTGAAGCAGAGATGGGAGTCAGGAACAGAAGGATAATAATCTTAGTGAGGCAAGCCGAGGTCAGTGGGAAGGAGAAGCAGCAAAGTCAAAAACGATCCAAGTTCAGCAACAGGTAGGAGATACAGGAACAAGCTTGATTAGAGAGTTCAGGAACACAATAATCTGGCAAGGATACAGAGACAGGAAGTGCCTTATATAGGCCAAGAACCGGACAGCTGACCAGACACAGCTAAAGAGAGTTGTCACTGATTTCATTGCTTTTAGAGTCAAGGTATCAGGTCTCAGGCAAATATGCAAGAGGCAGACTGGTGTACAGGTAGGGAAAAGGTTTAGCAAGCATGCAGACCAAGGTTTGAATCTCAGCAGAGTCAATTCCTCACAGTGTGGGAGAGAGAGGAGAACCGAGAGAAGAGGAGAGAGACAGAAAGTGTGTGTGAGAGAGAGAGGAGAACCAAGAGAAGAAAAGAGACACAGAAAGAGTGTGTGAGAGACAGAGGAGAACCGAGAGAAGAAGAGAGAGACAGAAAGTGTGTGTAAAAGATAGGAGAACCGAGAGGAGAATAGAGAGAGAGAAAGTTTGTGTGAGAGGGAGAGGAGAACCGAGAGAAGAAGAGAGAAACAGAAAGTGTGTGTGAGAGAGACGAGAACAGAGAAGAAGGGAGAGACAGAAAGTGTGTGTGAGAGAGAGAGGAGAAACAAGAGAAGAAAAGAGAGACAGAAAGTGTGTGTGAGAGACAGAGGAGAACCGAGAGAAGAAGAGAGAGACAGAAAGTGTGTGTGAGAGATAGGAGAACCGAGAGGAGAATAGAGAGAGAGAAAGTTTGTGTGAGAGGGAGAGGAGAACCGAGAGAAGAAGAGAGAGACAGAAAGTGTGTGTGAGAGAAGAGAACCGAGAGAAGAAGAGAGAGACAGAAAGTGTGTCTGAGAAAGAGAAGAGAACCGAGAAAAGAAGGGAGAGACAGAAAGTGTGTGTGAGAAAGAGAGAGAGGAGAACCAAGAGAAGAAGAAAGAGACAGAAAGTGTGTGTAAAACAGACAGGAGAACCAGAGAGAAGAAGAGAGAGACAGAAAGTGTGTGTGTGAGAGAGAGTGGAGAACCAATTGAAGAAGAGAGAGACTGAAAGTGTGAGAGAAGTAGAGAGGACCAAAAAGTGTGTGTGAGAGAGAGAGGAGATCCAATAGAAGAAGAGAGAGACAGAAAGTTTGTGTGTGAGAGAGAGAGGAGAGCCAACAGAAAGTGTGTGTGAGAGAGAAGAGAACCGAGAGAAGAAGAGAGAAACAAAAAGTGTGTGTGAGAGAGAGAGGAGGACCAAAAAAAGAAGAGAGAGACAGAAAGTGTGTGTGAGAGAGAGAGGAGCACTGAGAGAAGAAGAGAGACACAGAGAGTGTGTTTGAGTGAAAGAGGAGAACCAAGAGAAGAAGCGAGAGAAAGAAAGTGTCTGTGAGAGAGAGAGGAGGACCTAGAAAAGAAGAGAGAGACAGAAAGTGTGTGTGTGTGTGTGTGAGAGAGAGAGGAGAGCCCAAAAAAAAAAAAAGAGAGAGACAGAAAGTTTGTTTGAAAGACAGAGGAGAACCGAAAGAAGAAGAGAGAGACAGAAAGTGTCTGAACCAAGAACCAAGAGAAGAAGAGAGAGACAGAAAGTGTGTGTGTGAGAGAGAGAGAGGAGATCCAACAGAAGAAGAGAGAGACAGAAAGTTTGTGTGTGAGAGAGAGAGGAGAGTCAACAGAAAGTGTGTGTGAGAGAGAAGAGAACCGAAAGAAGAAGAGAGAAACAAAAAGTGTGTGTGAGAGAGAGAGGAGGACCAAAAAAAGAAGAGAGAGACAGAAAGTGTGTGTGAGAGAGAGAGGAGCACTGAGAGAAGAAGAGAGAGACAGAGAGTGTGTTTGAGTGAAAGAGGAGAACCTAGAGAAGAAGCGAGAGAAATAAAGTGTCTGTGAGAGAGAGAGGAGGACCTAGAAAAGAAGAGAGAGACAGAAAGTGTGTGTGTGAGAGAGAGGAGGACCTAGAAAAGAAGACAGAGACAGAAAGTGTGTGTGTGAGAGAGAGAGGAGAGCCAACAGAAGAAGAGAGAGACAGAAAGTGTGTGTGAGAGAAAGGAGAACCGAGAGAAGAAGAGAGAATCAGAAAGTGTGTGTGAGAGAGAGAGGAGAACCGAGAGGAGAATAGAGAGACAGAAAGTATGTTTGAGAGAGAGAGAGGAGCACTGAGAGAAGAAGAGAGAGACAGAAAGTGTGTGTGTGAGAGAGAGAAGAAAAGAGAGACAGAAAGTGTGTGTGAGAGAAAGAGGAGAAACGAGAGAAGAAGAGAGAGACAGAAAGTGTGTGTGTGTGAGAGAAAAATCCTGTTTTTAGACTTACATTTATAATGTAAAAAAACTCTGTCTAATTTAATGTAATATTTTTGCACGGTTGTTGCAGTAAAACAAGAATAAAACTCTTCACATGGTGTGGGAACTGGGGGTGAGAATGGGGGACAACTAGAGCGGACAGTGGGAGTGTTAGTAAATAGAGATGTACTAACCTATCGCGAGGAGAACCGAGAGAAGAAGAGAGAGACAGAAAGTGTGTGTGTGAGAGAGAAGAGAAACGAGAGAAGAAGAGAGAGACAGAAAGTGTGTGTGTGAGAGAGAGGAGAACCGAGAGAAGAAGAGAGAGACAAAAAGTGTGTATGAGAGAGAGAGAGAGGAGAGCCGGGAGAAGAAGAGAGAGACAGAAAGTGTGTGTGAGAGAAGAAGAGAGAGACAGAAAGTGCCTGTGAGAGAGAGAGGAGGCATGAGAGAAGAAGAGAGAGGCAGAAAGTGTGTGTGAGAGAGAGAGGAGAACCAAGAGAAGAAGAGAGAGACAAAAAGTGTGTATGAGAGAGAGAGAGAGGAGAGCCGGGAGAAGAAGAGAGAGACAGTAAGTGTGTGTGAGAGAGAGAAGAGAACCGAGAGAAGAAGAGAGAGACAGTAAGTGTGTGTGAGAGAGAGAAGAGAACCAAGAGAAGAAGAGACAGACGGAAATTGTGTGTGTGAGAGAGAGAGGAGAACCGAGAGAAAAAGAGAGAGACAGAAAGTGTGTATGAGAGAGAGGAGAACCAAGAGAAGAAGAGAGAGACAGAAAGTGTGTGTGAGAGACAGGAGAACCGAGAGAAGAAGAGAGAGACAGAAAGTGTGTGTGAGAGAGAGAGGAGAAGAGAGAGACAATGGAGCTGAAGTCAGGTTAATGGGAGTTTTTGCAGCTATAGGAAGATTGACCATAGAAAAATCCTGTTTTTAGACTTACATTTATAATGTAAAAAAACTCTGTCTAATTTAATGTAATATTTTTGCACGGTTGTTGCAGTAAAACAAGAATAAAACTCTTCACATGGTGTGGGAACTGGGGGTGAGAATGGGGGACAACTAGAGCGGACAGTGGGAGTGTTAGTAGATAGAGATGTACTAACCTATCGCCTAACATATCCTAACCTATTATATGAGGGCTCATCATGTGGGAATGATATAGGTGCAATGAGCCACAAAATATCGGAGTCCTTCACATCTACAGTTAGTAAATAGTCCCGTTATAAAATGTTAAAGATTTTCCTTGTTTAGCAGCTTTAAGGTGAATTTAAAGGGCAACTGAAATCAAAAAATGTCTGTCCTGCATTTAAAGGAACACATTTTATATATTTTAATAGTCTTTTCTCCCCACGGAAAATAAATTAACATGAAAATCAAAGACAGAAAACAATTCCAGAATTTCTCTATTTCATTTAATTTTTCTACACTATAGATCAATTATTTCTGATACAAAAAAAAATGTAATGTTTACCAAATAGAAAACTTTAGTCAAAAGCAAACTTGGTGCCTAACACCTTACTTAAGTGACTGCTAAATGTAATAAATGTACATTGAAAACTCTAATTTGTTATCTTTATTATTGAAATCATGCCGCGTTCATTAAAAACTCCACGATTCATTATATATACATATGTACACACTTATCCAAAACCACACTTTAGGCAAAGGGGTAGTAGTAGATCAGGCTTGGGACCTTGGTGACCTGGAGGACACACCAAGGTCCTCTGTGAGTCTTACTGCACTGATTGCCTTTGACAAAGCTACATCACTAGCGAAACGTCCGTTAGGATCTAATCTTGGAAGGGGTTCCTTTGCTATAATATGGGAACTATGGGTTACGTATGAGGTTCCACAAGTGGGCCCAGGAATAGAGGAGTTTAATTATTTTACTTGCTGTTACAGCCTATAAGAGGATCAAATATATTTTGAAAATGTTGGGGGTACTCTACTAAAAATTTTTAATTATATAGTGTCAATTTGATTTTATTATAACTCATGGATTTAGATATACGTAGTCAAATTTACATATTATAATTTATATAGGCACAGGGATTTGTAGATATATCATTGTTTTTGCTCTCTATATGGAGGGCTTCTCTTTTCCCTTCTATCTTTGGTAGAGGCTTGGCTGCTGTTAGAGAGCCTTCCAGGTAGGAGGACCCACTGAGGTCACAGACCTGATCTACTACTATATGATATGATATTGAATAAGTGTGTACATATGTATATATCATGAATAGTGGAGTTTTTAATGAATGCATTGTGATTTTAGTAATAAAGATGACAAATTTGAGTTTTCAAAGTACATTTATTTAATTTTGCACGTTTACAAATTATCTTTTATATGCATTCTAGAAATGTTAAGACTACAGTGACCGTTTAAATGCATTTGTCCTTATTCTACTATACATGTTATTCTATGTTTTAATGTTTTTCATTATTTTATGGCGTAAAGAAAAAAGCACTAAAGTCCATGAGTGTGATTATGTATCAGGTTCCAATGCTCCGGCTGGTTCAGCCTTGTTACATATACAGCAATTTCAGGGAGGAATTCTCTCTGTAATATCAGACTGAAACGGCAATTTCAGAAAGGAAAACACTTTCCCACATGATTTTCAAGCATCTGTCGGATTTTACAAAGAAGCAGTAATGAGTTCCATATTCCTTTAAGGATCCAACCCCCAACCCATGGAACTTTACAGTGTCTTGGTAATGAGCATACTGTCTTATGCAATATATATGCAATATATTTTATATTAGATATGACATTACTTTACTGCAGGCTTCCATTTTTATTGCTTCTTGCAGCTTATGTGCCCTTGTAAACTAATACTATTACTATATGTCCTAATAATAGCAGATGTAGCTGCCACATTTCCATTGTACAGAAAGAAACATTCTGTGCATTTTAAAATCCCCCCCCCCCTCAGGAAGTAGATCAATGTAAAAAAATGGCTGCTTTTACATTAGCATAATTGCATATAAAACAATATACTGCAAAAAATTAAAAAAGTAGTTTTTACAGAGTATATTGTAAATATGTAATTTTTTTGTTAAATTTTTAAATATTGTATTTCTTGATACTTATTATATTTCTTGAAACTTTGATATTCTGCTAAATGTTTTCAAAACATAAGATATATTATTAAGCTGATAAAGAACAGGTAGTTAGAACAGACAGTGGTTATGTCAGTGGTCCCATATAAGACTAAAAATATCAACGTGTTCTAAGCATCTAAGGACCAAAATATAGTTGAGATAGAGAAATGCTGATTTGTCCTGTAAAGAGTGCGGAGGAAATGTCATCTATGAGTCAGCTCATGAATTTTTTAAAAACAGGCGTCTCTGCATCTACTGGATTCTGGGACACAAAGAGCAAATACATGAGAGATCCACAAGACCAAATGTGAGGAAGATCTGAAGCCTGGAGATGTGATCGTAACTGATGGCTGACATCTACATTGGGCAGGAGAAAATGAGTGCTTAGATTAGTGACCAAAAATATGATCCCTAAAAAAATGTCAATATATGCCTAAAGTAAAGAGTTTTGTTAGTTGTAGTGGTTGTTCCAGGGTTCAAATCTAGGTGCTTGCTATCTCTGCTTTTTTCAATTAAAATATGATTTATTTAATTTTTTGGATAAAGCAAATAAAGCACAGGTATAAACTGTGTCCCCGTCTGGATCACTACCTTGTTGTAGGGAAAAAGCTTGTTTATCTGAATGAAGCTGTGGACTATATAATGTAGGGTCACCCAAGATGGCCAGGCCATAGCAGAACTGTCAGACAAATTGCAGACCACTGGAGAAGGAACTGACAACCCACTCTTTGCCAAGAAAACACTATGAATAATCACGACCAGAGACATAAACATAGATTTGCCTGGTGTGCAGTGGTCCATAGGGTCATGACCAAACGGCTTAACAACATAAATTGTGTAAAACAAATATGGGCTGTGCGGTGCATCGGCAGTCACAGTCACTCATTTCCTTGATCAGAATATTACACCCCGACAGGAACTTGGCTTCATCTTTAAAAAAGCATAAAACACTGGCTATATGGCAAACTAAACATTTTCTCTACAGTAATTCATTCCCGAAAAAGTCAGCATTGTTTTTGTGGGTAATCTGAAGCTCGATATACAAATGTGCAGTTCGGAGTACTTGATAAGGGCGGGGGGTCCTAACTGAACGACATTGAGGGTCATTCTTTTAGATATAACAGAGACAGGCAAAAACAGACCTTGAGTCTAATTAGTACATCAGAGCAGCTAATTAATATTCAGGACCTGATCATGTGCATAGACATGCAGCACAAATAATGCTGGATTTCTCAAAAATGATTTTAAAAAAAGGCTAATGCAATGTGAGGTCAGCTTTTCATGCTCTTTACGGATAATCTAAAAATCTTTGTTTTTGATGACACAGTCCCCTTAAAGAACCATTGTAGACTCATATTTACAATACAGTTTTTTGAAGTACTAAACTTATAAAGGGCAAACTTTAATTAATTAGGTTTACATATAAATATTACCAATGTTATGCCTAGGACACACAGCTTCATCTGTCCTTTGACATAGATGCAGAACATCTAAAATTTGCTCTCAATAGATGTCTAGAAGAGCTTCAAGATTGGTTGAGTAGGAGCTAGATAAGTAGGAATTGGATAAATATGAATTGGCTGAAACAGAATCCAAAAAAAAGACAGATATACTTGTGGTGGGTCCCATTGGATGGCAGCAGCTTCCTTGGGTCAAGCAAGCTTGGGGTTTCAGCTTGGGGGCTATTAAAATCTGATCAAATGTGTAACCTTGGTCTTGTTCTCGATTGTGGTCGGACATTGAAAAGTGTCAGTTGTGATCAAATCTGAAAATCATAGCCAAGATGAAGCACTTGATACCCTTAGGAGGCCTCCCTACTTTGGTCCATGCATTTATATCATCACAACTGGATATTGCAACTATCTTTATCTGGGACATCCAAATTTAGGATCTTCATTGGCTACAGTTGGCACAGGATGCTGCAACAAGGTCATTAACAAACCAACCTTGTTCCTACCACATAACACCTGTCCTCCAAGCCCTGTACTAGCTCCCAATGAAAGACCTCATATATTTAAAGCTTGGCCTGCTGACCTACAACGCTCTGCATGAGGCTATTTCAAGGAGTTCCTCACTCCTCATGTTCCAACTCGTGTTCTGAGATCTGAAGTTTAAATTCCATTAACCACCCTGTTATGAACAGAAGGACCCACTAGACTGTTCGGAGTTCATCAGTTATTATATGTGTGGTTAGAAGGTACTAACAACTTGCTTAACAGTCATATCATGGGTGTAATAAGTGCATATAGTACGGTCATTGATTAACATTAAAATAATGTATATGTGTTAGAAATGGTCTATAGGATATGCTTAGATAATATAAAGTTAACGCAGCCATGTGCAGTATTAAAATGCTCCATTTTCCTCAGGAAATATTAATAACTTAAAGAATGTATGTATGCTAAGATTGGACACTATTACAGAGTGCAGGATCATTTTCCCATTATACAATGTTGTGTGATGACCTGGACTGTAAGGGGTTAACTCATGGAATGTATAGCCCTGCTACAGAGTCATAAAACTGAATTGGAAGTTAGGGGGGAAGGATAGTTAGTTAAATACTGATAGATGTGGCCTCATTAATGTGTATACCAGAGTCAGCTACATCTGTCCTGATAAACACAGATTGTAAATCAGGATGCAATGCCCATTAGACACCTTCTGGCATAGCTCAGTCCCATCTCTAATGTGGGGATGGTGGATGTATCTGAGGATAGCTCTGAGGTGGTGAGGGTGGGTCTGAAGAGGATGGGTGGAACTGTGTGAAGAATGTATATCTTTTTTGGTGATTTGTAAAACTTGTGGGGGGGAAATAAAAAGCAGTCAGATTTTGGACACTCTAAACAAAGGTGGTGTCGGAGTCTGCTTGTACTAATCAAAGGTACATGGTGTGTGATTCCGAGATCCTAAGAAAAGGGGTCTGATGGTGCCTGTCTCTCCAGAAATTATGCTGTCGTCCGAAGTGTCTGCTGGTGTCGAGACAGTTGCAACCGTAGTCCCCAAAACTTGCCGGGTGTGACACACCCCATGATCTACACAAACCTCTGGGTCTCAAGCTTTTATAGATTCTGGAACTCTTTACCACTCTTAGTTAGAGAGGCTCCTAATATGGACATTTTCCCAAAGAGACTGAAGACCATGCTCTTCCCCCATGGCCTTCTATTAAATTGTGACTCTCATGTTTTTTCTTTTTTCCTCTTCTTATCATTTATTTGTAACGAGCCAACATATTCTGTAGCACTGGTGGTTACAATCAATGCAAAAACAATAGCAATATTGACATGCTGCAGAGGATGGAGGGCCCTGTCTTTGATCTTTGAATCAAAGTGCTTTCTCCAAAGCACCTTGCAAGATTGAAACCTACAATCTAAAGATTTGATTCCCTTCTAAGAAAAAAGAGCTGTATTGATTAAAGTTTATTTTAAGGGGTCATCCTGTAGCTAATGTGAGTTATATTAATTCTGTTGGATGAACTGGTTATTTGAATTGTCACTTTTTAATAATAGTGACCAAAAGCTATCAAAGCAGACCTGTTGAGACAAATATGGTGACTCCCATTTTTGTGTAATTACATATAATAAGTATCAACTAACCGACAACACCCAGCTTTCTTCCTTCCCCAATCCCACTTCCACTAGGAACTGCTTTGACCTTGCAACAGAGGACGATGTCTCCAGCCTCCTATCTCCCTCTCGCCTTACTACATTTCCTCTGGATCCTTTTCCATCACAGCTCATCCCTCCCCTCTCTGCCACTTTAATCCCAACTCTAACACACCTCTTCAACCTTTCCCTTAATACTGGCATGTTTCTATCTTCTCTAAAACATGCCATAATTACACCCATTCTTAAGAAACCCTATCTGACTCTGATGTTGCATCTAACTATCGCCCTCTCTACTTCCCCTGGCTTCAAAAATACTGGAGCGGCTCGTCTGCAACCGCCTTACCAGCTTTATTTCCTCCAACTCCCTTCTTGACACCTTCCAATCCGGCTTCCAGCCCAAACACAAATTACTTGATCACTGCCAAATCAAAAGGTCACTTTTATATTCTTCTTCTTCTGGATCTCTCTGCTGCCTGTGACACAGTGGACCATCCACTTCTATTCCATATCCTCTCCTCCCTCGACATTCAAGACATTGCTCTCTCGTGGTTCTCATCATACCTCAACATTTATCGTCACCTTCTCTCACACCTCTTCTTCGCTTTATCCTTCGAATGTTGGTCTACATCAGTCCTAGGCCCCCTCCTCTTCTCCATCTGTACATCCTCGCTTGGCACCCTAATAAACTCTTTCAGGTTTCAGTATCATCTCTATGCAGATGACACCCAAATCTACATCTCAGCACCAGATCTACAACCCTCTCTTCTAACGCATGTCTCCAACTGCCTCTCTACTAGATCCTCTTGGATGTCCACCCACCATCTCTAACTCAACATGTCTAAGACCGAACTGCTAACCTTCCCACCCTCTACAACAGCGTCAATTCCTCTCATCTTTCTTACTGTCAGCAATATCATCATCACTCCCACCTCCCAAGCCCGTTGTCTTGTGGTTCTACTGGACCCCGCCCTCTCTTTTATCCCTCACATACAATCCCTAACAAAATCTTGCCTTCTCCATCTAAAAAACATTTCCAAGATACATCACTACCTTACACATGACAGAACTAGATTATAATACACTTTCTCATCATTTCTCATCTTGATTACTGCAACTCGCTTCTTGCTGGCCTACCCACCACCCGCCTTTCCCCACTTCAATCCATAATGAATGCCTCCGGCATCACCTCTCTGTCAATCACTCCACTGGCTTCCCGTAGCCTCCAGAATAAAATTTTGAATCATGACCCTAACTTACAAAGCCCTCAACACCAGCACACCGCTGTATATCTCTGCTCTCATCTCCAAATACTCCCCCACCGCCCACTTCGTTTTACTCCTTTTGTCACCTTCTCTCACTCCCGCCTTCAGGACTTTTCTCATGCTGCCCCAATTCTCTGAAACTCCTTGCCTCGCTCCACTAAACTCCTCCTGCCTCAAAACCTTCAAAACCTCACTAAAAACTCAACTGTTTAAAAAAGCCTATCACCTTCTTTCCTTAAATACACAACTCTTCTCTCACCCTCCTGCACCACACACAAAACCTTTGGATTGTAAGTCTGCTAGTTTTCAATCTTGTGTCTGCGCTTTGGGGAAAGCTCTATGGACACTGGATTCTATGCTCAAAGACAGGGCCCTCCATTCGTTTGTAATGTGTTAATATTGGATGTGTATTTGCCTGGAAATTAACATATATAGCGCTACAGAATAATAATTATATAGACAAGCAACGAGAGTGAATTGATGTAGTAAAAAAGGGTGGAAATGATTGGGTATGGAGATTAAGCATTATTATTATTATAATCATGTTTACTGCTTTCCAATATACACCATTCTTCTGAGAAAAAGGAATAGAGTGAATGAACCATGACAAAATATACATACTGACCATGAATGAGAGAGAAGGTGATAGGAAGGGAGTCCTGGGAGCAGAGAAGTGTATGTAATCTCATATGTCTAGTCTCTATGGCAAAATATTTGGACAATTCTAAAAATGTTAAGCATCAAAATATTGTGTAGATAGATAGACAGACAGACAGACAGACAGATAGATAGATAGATAGATAGATAGATAGATAGATAGATAGATAGGTGGATAGATAGATAGATAGATAGATAGATAGATAGGTGGATAGATAGATAGATAGATAGATAGATAGATAGATAGATAGATAGATAGATAGATAGATAGATAGATAGATAGATAGATAGGTGGATAGATAGATAGATAGATAGATAGATAGATAGATAGATAGATAGATAGATAGATAGATAGATAGATAGATAGATAGATAGGTGGATAGATAGATAGATAGATAGATAGATAAATATATAGATAGATAGATAGATAGATAGATCGATAGATAGATAGATAGATAGATAGATAGATAGATAGATAGATAGATAGATAGATAGGTGGATAGATAGATAGATAGATAGATAGATAGATAGATAGATAGATAGATAGGTGGATAGATAGATAGATAGATAGATAGATAGATAGATAGATAGATAGATAGATAGATAGATAGATAGATCGATAGATAGGTGGATAGATAGATTTATCTATAATTTCACCATTTCTTATAACTTGTGTGTAGTTTCTTTAGCTGTTTATCCAAGTCACTGGCAGTGGGGTCAGTAAGGTTTTGCTTTGCCCCTCAGCCAGTGAAAGGTTTAATAAAAAGAGGCCTTGATGAGATTTTCATTGGTCCTATTGAAAGCACTGGCATTAAGAAATACAACATGTCAATAAAAGCCACGTCGTTTTTCATTGCATTCAAGACTCTACTATGACATAATTGCATGTAATAATTAAAACATTACAATGTGTATTTATGTCCTAATATACGTTTGATAAGTAGAAATTCCTCTTTATCAAGTATTGTTATTCCAAAGGACATATTGTGAATTTGAGCTATAGTGGTCCTTTGAGACACACTGTATATAGAAATATACATGTCATGCTGAAGGGGCTTGTGTACTTCAATGAAACTGTGAGCTGTACCATGTAGGGTCACCCAGGATGGGTAGGTCAAAGCAGAGAGGTCAGACAAATCATGGTGCACTGGACAAGGAACTGACAACCCACTCCAATAACTTTGCTAAGATAACTTTATGGACGCAGTTCACTGGAAGGTTTGATCATGAGGCTGAAGCTCAAATATTTTGGCCATATCATGAGACGACAGGATTCCATAGACAGGACTCTGATGCTGGGAAAGGCACACAAAGAAGGGAGATGCAGAGGAGGAGATGGATAGATGAAGCAATGAACATGAACTTGATGGAGCTCAGAGGGGCAGTGGCTGATAGATGTGCCTGGGGGCATAAGCAGAGCTACCGCCGGTGCAGCCGGTGATATATCTCTTGGGGGCCCCAGTGCAAGCTGTATTGCTGTGTAAAATAAATGCATTTAACACATTTTCTGTAGTGTAGGGGCCCACCCGCAGCCTCCGACTGCCCCCAGGACATATCCCCGCAGTCCTAGGTCCCCTCGACCTACTAAGGGTGTGCTCCCTCTTGCTTGTCTTAGACAGTGCAAACAGGACCCCTGGGGAAGGAGCCAGGCTCCAAGGGGAGTGAAGCCTGCAAGAAACAGGTAAGTGATAGATAGAAAAGAGGGAGAATGAGAGAGAAGCAGTGGGGAGAGGAGGGAGGAGAGCTAAGGAGAAGGAGAGAGAAGGAGAGGGGGAGAGAGAAGGAGAGGGGGAGAGGGAGGAAAAGGAAAGGGAAGGGAGAGAGGGGCAGATAAGGAAAGGGGGAGAGAGACGGGGAGAGGGGTGAGTAGGAGGGAGGGGGAGGAGAGAGGGGGAGAAAAAGAGAGAGGGGGAGGGAGGAGAAGAAGAGAGAGATAGGGAAGGGGAGAGAAGGAGAGGGGGAGAAAGACGGAGAGTGGAGAGAGGGAAGGAGAGGGGTAAAGAGAAGGAGTGGGGGAGAGAAGGAAAGAGGGGAGAGAAGGATAGAGGGGGAGAAGGAGAGAAAGCGGGAGAGAGGGGAGAGGAGAGGGAGGAGAAAGAAAGGGAAGGGAGAGAGGGGGAGATAAGGAAAGGTGTAGAGAGACAGGGAGAGGGGTTAGTAATAGGGAGGGGGATAAGGAGAGAGGGGAGAAAATGACAGAGGGTAGGGAGGAGAAGGTGAGAGAGATAGTAAAGGGGAGAGAAGGAGAGAGAGGGTTGAAGGAGAGAAAGGGGAGAAGGGGGGAGAGAAGGAGACGTAGAGAGAAGGGGAAAGTGAAGGGGAGAGGAAGGAGAGAGAATGGGAGAGAAAGAGAGAGATGGAGAAGAGGTGAGAGAGGGAGGAAGAGGGAAAAGGGGGAGGGGAAGGGGAGAATAAGAGAGAAGGAGAGGGTAGGGCGAAAATGAGAGCGGAGAGGGGGAGAGAGAAGGTGAGGGGGGAGAGAAGGAAAGAGGGGGACAGAAGGAAAGAGGGGGAGAGAGAAGAAGAGAGAAGGGGGATGCGGAATGAGAATAAGAGGAGAGAGAGAGAGAAGGAGAGGGGAGGGGGAGAATGAGAGAGGGGAAGGTAGAATGAGAGAGGAGAGGAAAGAGAGAGAAGGTGAGGAGGGAGAGAAGGAAATAGGGGGACAAAAGGAAAGAGGGGGAGAGAGGAGGGGGACAATGAGTGAGAAGGAGAGGGGAGAGAAGGAGAGAAAGGAGGGATAGAGTGGAGAGAAGGAGAGGGGGAGAAAGAAAGGTAAGGTAGAGAGGGGTGAGAGAAGGAAAGGGGGAGAAAGATGGGAGAGGGGGAGTAGGAGAAGGAGAGAGAGAAGGGAAAAGAAGAGTGAGGGGAGAGAAGGAGAGGGGGAGGAGAAGGAGAGAGAGAGAGAGTGGAAAGGGGAGACAAGGAGAGAGGAGGTTGAAGGATATAGAGAGGGGGAGAGAAGGAGATGATGGAAGGAGGTGGAAGAGAGAAGGGGGCAGGGAGAAGAGAGAATGAGAGAAGAAGAGAGAGATGGAGAAAAGGTGTGAGAGGGAGGAAGAGGGAGAAGGAGAGGATAGGGGGAGAATGAGAGAGAATGAGAGAGTAGGGGGAGGATTGGAGAGGAGAGAGGGAGAGAGAAGGTGAGGGGGAGAGAAGGAAAGAGGGGGACATAAGGAAATAGGGGAAGGGAGAAGGAGAGAAGGGGAGAATGAGATAGAATGAATGGATAGAGAGAGAAGGAGAGGGGAGAGAGAGAGAGAGTAGGAGAGGGGAGAGAGAGAGAGAAGAAGAGGGAGGGGAGAAGGAAAGAGGGGGAGAGAATGAAAGAGGGTGAGGAGAGCGGGAGAAAGAAGGGGGAGGGAGAGAGGTGGAAAGAAGGAAAGCGGATTGAACGAGAGAGAGGATGAGAAGGGGGGAGAGAAGGAGACGATGGAAACAGGTGCAAGAGAGAAGGGGAGAGGGAGGGGAGAGAATGAGAGAATAAGAGAGAGATGGAGGATATATACAGTATGTTGGCACCAGAGTCGGGCACAGGGGGCCCAATCTAAAACAAATATTTGGACCACCGCCACCCGCGGGGGGGGGGGGGGGGCGGATGCGGGCTGTGGACTATATGGTCACATGGTCACGGGCAGTCAGACACAACTGAATGGCCAAACAACAACAAATCTACCTAAAAGGTGTTTTAATTACTCCACAAGATAACTTTATCCAAGACACATTCAAATTCTTAAATGCTTTTGCCCATGCCTGTCTACTACCTATATCACTATATAATACAGCCTCTATTTTATTACTTTTTATGCATTGATGCCGCTCTGTTATATACAGTAAATCATCATATAATTTAAAAGGAGCCGGAGAGCACATAAAAACCATCCTGTTCTTGGAAGTGAAGGAGTTAATCCTCCTGTATCCACAGTGTATCCTAATCGGCTGGGCTGTTAGAGGACGGATCTGGTGTCTGTCTCCAGAGAGCTTGAATATTGAGTGCAAGACCTCGAGATCGACCCTGCAGATGGAGAGGGGATGTTCTGTGCTTCCCAATTGCCTGGAGTGAAGGTTATCTCAGACCGTTCTGTACTGGTGATTTGTTTTCTCTGTGTATCAAGATAACCAACTGCTTGTTCCCTGAGATAATCCTGGATTCTACGTCTTGAGCGCTCTCAGTACCCATGAAGTCTTAAATTCACATCAATGTCCCACAGTTTTTACCATACATTGTAATGAACATCTTTTAAATATTAGAAAAAAAGATTTGCATGAAAAGCTACAGATCTGAAGAATAATAATCTTACATGTTCCCGACCACGCTCTGTTGTCTCAACCGTGAATTAATTTGATACATATATATATATACATTTATGTACTTTATCTTATTAAGAAGTGCTTATAAACTCTTTTTTTTTCTATAATCATAACATTTTTACCCGTTTGGGTCTGCCCTCTGCAGCACAAGAATAAACAGACTGTGAAATGCAGTTTCAAATTAGCCTGTCAGTGATCTCTCTCAAGGAGCATGTTGAAGAAAGTTGCCACTGATTGGTTACTATGAGTGCACACCTACTGTATTAATGAGTGTGCAGAGGGGAGAAACCAGTTAGGAACTATTTGTAAGATTTAAGGCAGTCAAAATAGAGATTATAGGCACTTCACACACATAATAAAACAAAGTACATAAAGGTAAATAGATACACAGAATATAATACATTCATAGTGAAATTCTGAAAACTGTCCATTTAAGTTGGTTTAATGTTGTCCACCCAAAGCACCAACTGTATATATATATATATATATTATTATCTCACAAAAGGGTGTACAACCCTCACATTTTTGTAAATATTTTATTATATCTTTTCATGTGACAACACTGAAGAAATGCCCCTCTGCTACAATGTAAAGTAGTAAGTGTACAGCCTGTATAACAGTGTAAATGTGCTGTCCCCTCAAAATAACTCAACACACAACCATTAATGTCTAAACTGTTGGCAACAAAAGTGAGAACACCCCTAAGTTGAAATGTCCAAATTGGGCCCAAAGTGTCAATATTTTGTGTGGCCACCATTATTTTCCAGCACTGCCTTAGCCCTCATGGTCATGGAGTTCACCAGAGCTACACAGGTTGCCATTGGAGTCCTCTTCAATGGTGGATGTTAGAGACCTTGCACTCCCCCACCTACCATTTGAGGATGCTCCATAGATGCTCAATAGGGTTTAGGTCTGGTGACATGCTTGGCCAGTCCATCACCTTTACCTTCAGCTTCTTTAGCAAAGCAGTGGTGGTCTTGGAGGTGAGTTTGGGGTCGTTATCATGCTGGAATACTGCCCTGCGGCCCAGTCTCCGAAGGGAGGGGATCATGCTCTGCTTCAGTATGTCTCAGTTCATGTTGGCATTCATGGTTCCCTCGATGAACTATAGCTCCCCAGTGCCGGCAGCACTCAGGAAGGCCCAGAACAAACATATATATATACATATGTCTATATGTGTATTTATGTTCGCTATACTATGTTGTGTTGATTCCCCCTATATGCATTTACCTGATGATGTCAGATGCTGCCTCCTCTCTCTCTGCATCGCTGTTTGTGTTCAAACATAGGGTTTCATCTCATATCAGTGTTTTTGTGCTCTTTGTGCCTTATCCGTTTATCTGTCATTTAGGGATTATTTCAACTACCTTTACTCAGTATATATGTCTACTTTTGGTGGTGGGAGTGTCATGCTCTGGGCCTGCATGAGTGCTGCCGGCACTGGGGAGCTACAGTTCATTGAGGGAACCATGAATGCCAAAATGTACTTTGACATACTGGAGAAGAGCATGATTCCCTCACTTCGGAGACTGGGCCGCAGAGCAGTATTCCAACATGATAACAACCCAAACTCACCTCCAAGACGACCACTGACTTGCTAAAGAAGCTCAGGGTAATGGTGATGAACTGGCCAAGCGTGTCTCCAGACCTAAACCCTATTGAGCATCTGTGGGGCATCCTCAAACAGAAGGTGGGGGAGTGCAATGTCTCTAACATTCACCAGCTCTGTGATGTCATCATGGAGGAGTGGAAGAGGACTCCAGTGGCAACCTGTGAAGCTCTGGTGATCTCCATGACTATGAGGGTTAAGGCAGTGCTGGAAAATAATGGTGGCCACACAAAATATTTACACTTTCTGCCCAATTTGGAAATGTCCACTTAGGGGTGTACTCACTTTTGTTACCAACAGTTTAGCTGTGTGTTGAGTTATTTTGAGGGGACAGCACATTTACACTCTTATACAGGCTGTACACTTACTACTTTACATTGTAGCAGAGGGTCATTTCTCCAGTGTTGTCACATGGAAAGATATAATAAAATATTTTACAAAACTGTGAGGGGTGTACTCACTTTTGTGAGATACAGCTTTCACTCCTCACACACAGGTACGTTCGGCTGGAGGGTGCTAAACCCGGGCAATGTAACGCCAACACTGGCTCAATCACTCATGCCCGGGGAATGCAATGCCAACACTGCCCTGGCTCATTCACTCATGCCCAGGAAATGTAACGCCAACACTGCCCTGGCTCAGTCACTCATGCCCAGGAAAATGTAACGCCAACACTGGCCTGGCTCAGTCACTCATGCCCAGGAAATGTAACGCCAACACTGCCCTGGCTCAGTCACTCATGCCTGGGGAATGTAAGCATGCCCGGGGAATGTAACCACAACACTGCCCTGGCTCAGTCACTCCTGCCTGGGGAATGTAACGCCAACTCTGCCCTGGCTCAGTCACTCATGCCCAGGGAATGTAACCTCAACACTGCCCTGGCTCAGTCACTCATGCCTGGGGAATGTAACCCCAACACTGCCCTTGCTCAGTCACTCATGCCTGGGGAATGTAACCCCAACACTGCACTGGCTCAGTCTCTCATGCCTGGGGAATGTAACCCCAACACTGCACTGGCTCAGTCACTCATGCCAAGGGAATGTAACCCCAACACTGCCCTGGCTTAGTCACTCATGCCCAGGGAATGTAACGCCAACACTGGCTCAGTCACTCATGCCCAGTGAATGTAACCTCAACACTGCCCTGGCTCAGTCACTCATGCCTGCGGAATGTAACACCAACACTGCCCTGGCTCAGTCACTTATGCCTAGGGAATGTAACCTCATCACTGCCCTGGCTCAGTCACTCATGCCTGGGGAATGTAACGTCAACACTGCCCTGGCTCAGTCACTCATGCCCAGGGAATGTAACCCCAACACTGCCCTGGCTCAGTCACTCATGCCCGGGTAATGATACCCCAACACTGCCCTCGCTCAGTCACTCATGCCTGTCTACTTCCACGTAACACTGAATTGCAGAGACGTACAGTGGATGACATCTAGGTGCCTGTAAGCATTTTGTGGCCAGACAACCTGGCTCCTGTCATTTGTTGAAACCTGCAAAATTAGATTTTTATTTAAAATACTGGATTAATTTAGTTTCTGGTTGCTCGATTTCTGGTTAACTATATATATATATATCCACCTCTGAATCTCTACCTTGTGTAACTCAATGGAGCTGTGAGCTATACCATGTAGGGTCACCGAAGATTGGCAGGGGATAGTAGAAAGGTCAGACAAATTGCGGTCCACTGGAGAAGGAGCTGGCAACTTACTCCAGTATCATTACCAAGAAAACGATATGGATAGCCCAACCAGAGACATATTTGCCTGGTGTGCTGTGGTCCACTAAGAGTCAGACATGACTGAAGGACTGAAAAACAACAACAATATACATATACAATATATATATCACATATATAGTTGTGAGCGTACGGGCCGTTGCTCACGCTTGCGGGCTCGCCCTGTGAGCCCGAGGCCCTCGCAAAATAACATCAATGTATAATTAAAACAATTAGCTCCACTTGTTATGGCATTTAAAACACAATTCAACAAAATAAACAATATGGTTTTCAATCACAAATTGATAAAAATGATACATTTTATTCTGTTTGTGTCTTCTTAAACAGACACTGCAGTCCCATATTTACGATATACTCTTGAAAAGTGTTTTTTTTTTTTATAATTACAGTTTAATTTATTGTTACATTAAATGGGTCTGTTGTCTTTTTTTGAACAGCTTCAGAAAGCAGGGGTGGATGTACCGCTGGTCAAAGCTTTCATGGGAAAGACGTACTGCTCTCCTCTAGTGGCCAAATCTGGTAATGCATGATTGAATTGAATTTTGCTATTTTTTGTGTCCTCTATTCATTTAATCTGGGGGGATTTCCCCCCATCCCCCCAGTTCCTACATCTCTGGGCCCAGTGAGTGCTGATTTCAAGTAAAGTAGCTAAATGGATTGTAATACCAATGTTAACCTGTAGAAGCAAATAAACAGAAATACAAATGGGAGCTCCCAATATGGGAATTCTGAGCAGGATACATTTTTCAACATATTTTTCAGCATTCAAACATGAACATTAATGTGTTATTTAATTACTGTACTATGTATGGTGGGGGCTTCTATCACTATTTTGCCCACCATAAGCTAAATGATGATGTGGAGTTATGAACCAGCCCCACATTGAAGAGATCCATTATGATCTTTGGGTAGGTCTCCTCATACATAATGCATCCTATGCTATGCTTAAAGCTGTGTATTACAGCAAGCATATGCCTAACAGGAGCCATGTAAAAAATGGTGTTGGATTAAAGAATAAAGAGATTGTGGGCTCATTTGAATATCCCCTCCAAGTTCCCAGAGTGCAGTGCAATAACTGTATTTCTGGGAATTATGAGCAGGTAATATGTCTTTTAACTTTTTTTTTACACATTCAAATGTGAGCACAAATGTTCTATTTATTTACTGGTCTTTTAAAGATACACACAGCTCAGCACCAGAGACAGCTCTTGTGTAGAAAGTGATAAATATGTGACACCTTTATCCTAACTCTCCAGTGTCAACCGCGGGTGCTGATAATCAAGGGCCGCACATTACCTGTCAGGATGGATTGGATGGGACTCAAAAGTGACCACAGATTGGCAGGAGGATAAATGCTATTGGATGGAGCAACTTGAACACTGGAGATACCAACTTGACATCTGGAAAATACAAAAGACCTAGCTTTCTAGACATCTAAGACACTTACTATCTATGAGAACAGGCAAAGATTTAAGGATCAGAGAAGTTTCAAACTTACACACTGTAGATTTAATAAGTTGTAATTATATCCAAGTTATGTTGAATTTAGGCAATTATGGATCACTGTCTTGATGCTAGTAAATAGGTCTTATTGGGCATTGGTATGTAATCTAATGACTTTATAGATTACAGATTGATTTCTGTTCTTGTACCCATCTTGAGGACCAGTACAAATGTAATAGACAGAGCCCCCAACCTGATGAACATCCATTTCCCCATCTCCATTCCCCATTTATAACAATGTCTGCTAGCATGGGCCCCCCGTCACGGATGGACATCTCACAAAATTTCCCCCATCTCCTCACCTGTAATGGGCCATGCTAGCACTAACACTCAGGTATTCAGTTATTGGTCATCTGTTTTGGGTGTAGAAGATTAGAATCTACTTACTAAGTCACATTAAAAAGGGTAATAATACATTTATAAGTGGCCACATTCCCATAGAATACCAAGTAGGTAACCAAAGTTCACTGTTTTAAATTAATGGTAGATAGATAGATAATATCTATCTATCTATCTATCTATCTATCTATCTATCTATCTATCTATCTATCTATCTATGTATCTACATCAGTCTGTATCTGTCTGTCTATCTATCTACATCAGTCTCTATCTGTCTATCTATCTACATCAGTCTCTATCTATCTATCTATCTATCTACATCAGTCTGTATCTATCTATCTATCTATATGTTTATCTATCTATCTACCTCTTTCTATCTATTATCTATCTATCTCTTTCTATCTATCTATCTATCGATCTATCATCTATCTATCTATCTATCTATCTATCTATCTATCTATCTATCTATCTATCTATCTATCTATCCAATACCAATACCATACCCCTATAATATCTCTATTACTACTCTCTCTCTCTCTCTCTCTCACTCTTTCTCTCACTCTCTCTCACACTCTCTTCTCCTCTATATCTCCCTTTAATACTATCTCTCTCTTCTTTCCTTATCTCCTCTTTCTGTATATATCACACATTTGTATTAACTGTCTGTTTAATTAATTGCCTGCAACTAATATGTTTCTCAAAACAAATTCTTTAGATATGAAATAAGAGCAAATATAAAAAAACTCAGGATTACCTCTGTCTGCTGTACTCAAGGCAAATATAAATAAAATGACAGTTTTACTTTCGTAAATTGATTTTTGCTGAATATTGGAGACTAACAATCTGTAAAATGTTCACTGGCCTTTGTGTTATGATTCATATAACACAATATACACTACTATTTTTATGGTTTGCAGATATATTTATGTTGTTATACTGTAACATTACAATTATTTCTTGTTTTTTTTTATGTGATTTGTACATATTTGCAGCTTGGAATCCAGCAGCCACTAAATTCCTTTCTCCCCAGGGATTAATTAAATTGCTGCATCTCGAGAAAAAAAATAAGAATTACATTAAACTTGTCAGATGATTTGACAGAGATGCTGATGAGCTGTAAATATTTATTTGCTGCTGTTTGTGTGATTACAGGAGATTAATGCACAATAACATGCCAAAACATAAACATCAGTAAAAGGAAAATAATGATGTACTTAATATGTGACGGAGGGTCTGGGTGCAAAAAAAAATAAAAAAAGGCCAGCCCCTCCCTCCCAAAGGGGGTTGTAAAAAAATGTTTGTACTGCACCCCCCCCCCCGCGTCCCCCCACCAGCTCACATAGACCCTTCCCAAGACCCTTTCCATAACAGCACCCCTCCCCAAAAACTTTCCCATAGCTACTTCCCCCAAGACCCCATTCCATAGCTGCTCCCCTTCCTTTACCTCTTGCCTGCACAAAGCTTAAGGACGTGCCTGACCCAATATCTGGTGACACCCTCTGTAGGGTGGGGGCAGGTGTGCCCAAGGAGGACCAAACGTTATAATACTACTTCAGACTTGATAAAGAGAGGTCAAACCACTCAAAAGCTTGTCACTATAAATTATATGGATTGGATTGAACAGCGAGGCATTTGTGGGCATATTTGCATGTCCCGGCTCAGTTTCCCAGAATGCAGTGTAATAACTGTTTTTCTCGGAATTCTGAGCTGGAAACAGGTTTTTTAACTTGTTTTAGACATTCAAATGTGAGCACAGATGTCCTTTTTTTTTTACTATACTACTGTACGGTGGAGGCTTCTATCGCTCTTTTGCCCACCATATTATAAATGATTGTTGTGGTGAACTACCTACTCATAATTTCCACAACACAAGCTGGGATCCCGCTCCATGCTGATGATAGCCAGTAAGCTTGAAACAGTTGTACATGGATAGGATACTCAGCTTGTGTAAAATCCAGCCTTGGCTTTGCATTGAAGCAGTGTAATACAGCATGCATAAGCTTAAAGGAAGCCATGTTTGATAATGGCTATGGATTGAAGAGCAAGGCATTTGTGGGCACGTTTGCATGTCCCAGCTCAGCTTCCCAGAATGCAGTGTAATAAATGTTTTTCTCAGAATTCTGAGCAGGAAGCAGTTTTTTTAACTTGCTTTAGACATTCCTTGTCAGTAGCCATTCCCCTCTCAGAATCCATCCCCACACAGGACCCAACCCCCCTCAGCATACACCTCACATAGCGCCCATCCCTATCGACTTTGCTCCCCCTTTACAGAACTTAACCCCCTGTACTTCGCTCTCTCACCTCTTTCCTGATACACACCCCCAGCGTAGAAAAAAAACTATTCAGCACTGCCCCTCCCAGAGTAGGGCCCGGGTGCATTGCACCACCTACAACACCTGTAGCTCCACCCCTGCCTTAGAACAATTTTCCTGCAGTAAATTAATTGTTATTACTGTTCAAAACAAAGGTCTAGAAATATTTCATTTAAAAACTATCGATTTGCCCGTGATAAATGACAGCAAAAAATGTGAAGTCTCACAATGCGGTTGTTTGCCACATAATGCCAGACTCTCCCCCCCCCCCCCACCTCTAACTTGCGAGCCTTGTCATGAGTGCCTTTGGAGCTCATCGCGGGCCTTGCTATTAGCGCCTTCAAAGCTCATTGCGAGCCTCTCCCCCCCTCTAGTTTACAGTCCACCTCTGTGTTTCCCCCTCCCCTCTCTCACCCCTGTGTCTCTTTACCACGCCACTCCCTCCACTGTGTCTTCCAACCCCCCTCTCACTCCCCTGTGCTCCTTTTGCCATTTACGGGTGCAAAAATATGTTTGGCTTGGGGAAATCAATGAATTTCCCCAAGCCCGCAAAGTGCTGCCCAGTTACAGCCTTGAAAAAGCCTTTGGCGCTCATAACTTGTAACTTTTAACATAGCATTACCGACAAACTCGCAATTACGACCACTATATATATACCTATGATCTAAAAAACACATTGCTTGCTGCTCAAACATTTACATTTTAACTATTTACAAAAAACAAAACAGAATGCAATCTCTTAGGGTACTTTATAGAGAAAAAAAAATCAGATTGCGAGCTCAATCCCAAACTGCATGAACTAAACTCATTTTAAACTCTTAAAACAGTCTGCATTAAATAAAATCAGATTATAAACTCCTAGATATTCTTGCATGGAACCAGATTGCAAGCTTTTATGGTAGCCTACAATGAATACAATCAGATTGCAAGCTCCTAGATATTCTTGCATGGAACCAGATTGCAAGCGTGTATGGTGGCCTGCAATGAATACAATCAGATTGCAATCTCCTAGGGTGGTCTGTGTTAAATAAAACCAAATTGCACGCTCCTATGTCGTCTTTATTGAACAAAACCAGATGCCATGCTTTTATAGTAGTTTCCAATGAATACAATCAGATTGCAAGCTCTTATGGTAGTCTGCATCACATAAATGGATTACAAACTCTTAAGGTAGTCTGTTTTAAATACAACCAAGTTGCTTGCTCTGAGGGTAGTCTACATTTATTAATATCAGATTTCAAGCGGTTAGAGCCACCAGCACTGAATACAATCATATTGCACCTTCATTGACCAAAATGGCAGAAGTAACCAGACTGCAAGTTGTTAGGGAAGATTATATAGTATAACAAAGATTGCAAGCTCCTATATCATGTCATGGTAAGGTAGGATTGTATATGGTTCATGGTGGAACCAACTTAAGAGGGAACTCCTGAGTAGTAACTGGAGAGATGCCTGTTGGCTAGGCCTACTGAAAATTTCGAAAACATAGGCCCCTATTAAAAATTTAATTTGCAGCAGTTACAGAGTGATCACATTGAACAAGCCCGCAATTACATTGAAAGCCAAAACCGTAAACCATGCACCTGTAAGTACCATTTCAGAGCGTGATCACGATCAATTAAGCAAGCCCGTAACTACCAATTTAGAAACAACCAATAGTATATGAGACCGTTATCATGACGTGAGTAAAACATGGCGAGTAAACGTCAATCAATTAGCGTTTTGACGTCCGATATGCAATCGGACTCGTAATCTAGTGATTTAAAAATCAATAAAAATGAATGAAGAAACTGTTCTAATCCATGTGGGTGGCCTGATATGTATTAACTCATGATTCCCAAGATTGATATAACAGAGAAAATAAACATCAAAAAAATAATAGTTGAATTCCGATTTGCAAGCAATTAATTCTAATGTTTTTCCTCGCTTTCCCCGTCTTTTAACTCGTAGGTACTCTTAGGATTTTTGGCTACATTTGCCATTTACAGGTGTGAAAGCAATTGCGGGCTTGAGGACTTGTAGCAATTTAATAGCGATTTGCGATTTTAGCATTTGCAACTTTTGCGGGGCTTGACAGATCAAAAGCTTAGCTGGGTTTTGAGAACCGCAGTTGATTTTCAGCCTGTAACCCGCAGATCGTTTGCAGGTAGCTAAAAGAGGGCAATTTAATAGCAGTAACTTTTGCGGGCTACATTATGGGCTCCAGTAACTACAATTTGAACAATATTATAGGGGCCATCATTTTTAGAAAAGTGCTTGTGTCATGGGACCTTTCAATCCTTCCCAGCATCAGAGACTTCTCTAAGGAATATCTAAGGAATCCTGTCTTCTAATGACATGGCCACTTACTATATTAGAGTGTAATATAGACTATCACAAATAAATGTATTTCTTAGTAAATTGCGCTATTCCACTTTGCAAATTCCGATTTTTGGAAGGCGTGGTTAAGGGGCATGTTTTTCCTGGTGGCAGCATGTACTAATCCCTATAAGAACTTTGTTGTCGTTGTTCAGTCCTTCAGTTGTGTCCAACTCTCGGTGACCATATGGACTTCAGTATGCCAGGCACATCTGTCTATGTTTCTGGTTGTGCTTATCCATATGGTTTTCTTGACAAAAGTACTGGGGTAGGTTTCCAGTTCCTTCTCCAGTGGACTACAAATTGTCTGACCTCTCTGCTATGACCTGCCCATATTGGGTGACCCTACATGCTATAGCTCACAGCTTCATTGAGGTACACAAGTCCATTCATCATGATAAGGTAGCGATGCAGAAGGGGCTATAAGAACTATCCTAACCATAAACAGTCCTCAGAAATCTATAAATTACAGTAATTATTATTATTACTATTATCTTTATTTATATTGCGCCAACATATTCCGTAGCGCAGTACAGGGGTTGAGTACATGGCAAAAAACAAACGTAACGCATTGTAAAGAATGGAAATGAGCAAGTTGGGTCGGAGCAAAGGATAATCCAAAGTAAACATATTACAAGGATCAGATCTAAAGATGTTGAATTTATGGAATAAAAATATTTTTTTCAACCTCAGTTACTATGTAACTATATTATTATATTACTACTAGCGACTTGCCCGTCAAGAATGGCGGGGCAATAACATTTTAAGCCATGGCAATGCTGTTTGACACACAATGTAAAGCTTTTTCTACTCTGAGGACCTTCGGCGTTCATTGCGAGCCTCGCGCAAAGCTCCTTCGGCTGTCCTCCCATGCTATGGGTGTGTTTTTTTTTTCTATTTTGTATTGTTTTTGAATGTACGCATTTCAGCTGTTAACTTCGTAATTTTGCGACCTCGTATTTTTTTTTCTAAGTTCCGCGGGTTGTAATTAAAAGTTGTACATTCTTATCAGTGTTTTCTGCGCTTCTGGGTCGTTGACCCTCGTTTTCATTTTTTTTCCGCCTCCATTTTTTTTCTTGCTTAGCTGATTTTCAAGTGGCAAAACTGCTTAAAATCGACTTTAATTCACGTGCAAGCTCACCCCCAGATGTCCTGGCTGTCCCCCCGTGCTGTGTGTCATGTTTTTGTAATTTTTTTCTTTTTGATTTTTCATTGTTTTTTTTGTTTTTTGATGTACGCGTTTCGGCCGTTAAGTTCGTATTTTTGTGACCTCGTATTGTTTTTTTTCTAAGTCCCGCGCTTCGTATTTTTTTTTTTGTAAGTCCGTATTTCCTCTTTACGTGTTAGTGTTTTTGTTCTAAGTGCTGCGGGTCATTTTTTTTTTTTTCTAAGTCCCGCGGCGTGTTTTTTTTTTTGCAAAGTCCCGCTTTTCTGGGGGGTTTTTGTCCCGGGAGTGAGGCGGCCACCTCAGCAAATGCATCCCCTTACTTCGCGAGGGTCTGCATTTGGTGCCTGCAATGACCCTTTGACTCATTGCAGCCGACGTTGGAGCCTCCACCTCCGCAAATGTGGCCCCTCGCGCACCCTCGCTTTGATAACTATTATATGTGATTACTAGAGTTTAGAAGGGTACATAGATGATAGGGCTGTCATTGAACGAAATATAAGAATAACCACTACTGCACCATTGTTACATATTTTAATGCAAAAATAAGGGATTATTGTATTTAATCTAAATACTTTTTTTGCTACATCTTTTGTGTATATATCACATACAATGACACAACTCCAATATGTATTAATGTTTTTATTTATTTTTTTAAATCTGTTTTCTGCAAGTTCCAATAAACGGATTTTATGTTTTTGTGTCCTTCATACAAATAGATGTTTATTAAAGATCAAACATCAGACTAATGAATTACAATGTAACATCTGAGAGATAGCCACATACCCAAAGTGCTTGATAAGTCTCCTAAATGGAAAATGTCTTTGTACTGGCGAGAAAACCTATTAGTGATCACCAGGCAAAAAGGACGCAAATGCTGAAGAAAATTAATGCGACCAGCTCAAAAGAGAAGAAAACAACCTGAGCGTCTTATTGTGCGATGGGAGAGTGTTTTCCACTGTGACAAAAACTACTATTTTTTTTTTCATTTATTTTCAGAGACACCTTTTTATTTGGGTTAAAAATACTTTATTGAGAACAAGTTTTAGAGGTCGGATCGGTTTCTTGGGTCAAGCAATTCCAAGTCACAAATGGTATTTTTTTGTTTGTTGCTAGATACAGATACAACACTTTTTTTTTCTTGAAAAAGGCAACTAATCTCACATTTACAAAGAGGTAGAGTAGAGGGCAGGGTGTTTTGATAATGTTAACAAAAAATAAATCTTTTAAATGAAAAATCTGTAGAGATATAAAATCATGAAAAGAAAAGAGCAGCAAACCATAAAAAAGTATATTGTAGACGTTCTGTGACAAAATAACAAACTAGAACTGTGATCTATTCAGTCTGCACTAGATGAAAGCCCAATAGATAGATAGATAGATAGATAGATAGATAGATAGATAGATAGATAGATAGATAGATAAATAGAGAGAGAGAGATAGATAGATAGATAGATAGATAGATAGATAGATAGATAGATAGATAGATAGATAGATAGATAGATAAATGGGTAAATGGGTAGATAGATAGATAGATAGATAGATAGATAGATAGATAGATAGATAGATAGATAGTGATATATAGATAGATAGATAGATAGATAGATAGATAGATAGATAGTGATAGATAGATAGATAGATAGATAGATAGATCAATAGATATATAGATAGATAGTGATAGATAGATCGATAGATATATAGATAGATAGTGATAGATAGATAGATAGATAGATAGATAGATAGTGATAGATAGATCGATAGATATATAGATAGATAGTGATAGATAGATAGATAGATAGATAGATAGATAGATAGATAGATAGATAGATAGATAGATAGTGATAGATAGATAGATAGATAGATAGATAGATAATGATAGATAGATAGATTGATTGATAGATAGATAGATAGATAGATAGATAGAAGATAGATAGATAGATAGATAGATAGATAGATAGATAGATAGATAGTGATAGATAGATAGATATAGAGAAACATGGAAAAGTAAGTATGTAATTATAATTTTTAATAATTTATACATTTGTTCACCTGTATGGGCGAATGTCATAAATATGAGTAAATTATTGTGGCCCACACTACAGTCTGCACTAGATGAAAGCCCAATAGATAGATAGATAGATAGATAGATAGATAGATAGATAGATAGATAGATAGATAGATAGTGATATATAGATAGATAGATAGATAGATAGATAGATAGATAGATAGATAGTGATAGATAGATAGATAGATAGATAGATAGATAGATAGATAGATAGATCAATAGATATATAGATAGATAGATAGTGATAGATAGATCGATAGATATATAGATAGATAGTGATAGATAGATAGATAGATAGATAGATAGTGATAGATAGATCGATAGATATATAGATAGATAGTGATAGATAGATAGATAGATAGATAGATAGATAGATAGATAGATAGATAGATAGATAGTGATAGATAGATAGATAGATAGATAGATAGATAGATAGATAGATAGATAGATAATGATAGATAGATAGATAGATTGATTGATAGATAGATAGATAGATAGAAGATAGATAGATAGATAGATAGATAGATAGATAGATAGTGATAGATAGATAGATATAGAGAAACATGGAAAAGTAAGTATGTAATTATAATTTTTAATAATTTATACATTTGTTCACCTGTATGGGCGAATGTCATAAATATGAGTAAATTATTGTGGCCCACACTACACTACATACAAAAACAATCATTTCACAGTCCCCACAAAAAGTTTCATGTCCATTTTAATAGTCTTGGATATATAGATAGAAAGAAACAAAGAAAGAAAGATAGATAGATAGATAAACCTCACACGGCGGATACACACACACACACATATCTCTCTCTCTCTCGCTTTCTCCCTTTCTCTCTCTATACTGATAGATAGATGGATAGATAGATAGATGGATAGATAGATAGATGGATAGATAGATAGATAGATAGATAGATAGATAGATAGATAGATAGATAGATAGATGGATAGATATGGATATACATGGGAATGAGGATATTTAATTATAATGGTTTAATAATGTATACATTTGATCACCTGTAATCTCGAACATCACCATTTTTAAAATATTGATATCCTAATATATAACTTTTGCTCACCACTGAAGGCCAACATTTGCCAAATTTAGCACCTCTCTTTCTCAAGTCCGGAGCTATACTGATATTAGATTCCAAATGAAACCTAGAAATTATAGGCTTTTTAAAAAAAATGTTCTGTTTGGTCAGCTGTGAAGAAGTCTCCATGAGTGTTGATCAGAGAAAATAAACAGGGTTGTAAATATTTGCAGGTCATAGGGAGTAAGGAACCATAAAGCTGTAAGGAGACATAAACAGACAACAAGGAAACCAGAGGAAAAAATATCATATCAGGAATATAGAAGGTTATAAGAAGTTAAGATAATGCGAAAGAAATTCCATATTTACATTCAGTCCCGTATTTTTCATATTAAAATGTGTTATCATTTTCATTTCAAATGTGTTTCTTTCTTGTGTGTTTTTTTAAAATGACCTCTGGGTATTTTAATTTTCAAGCTCTGGATGGAGTGGTTATTTTTTTTAAAGTGGTGTCCCACTGTCCCACTACAATAGTCTATAGGTTTCTTATACACAGATGAGGAGTACCTTCCGTACATCTATTAAACTTAAAATGGAGTACTCTGCTGAACAGGTGAACTTTTTCGTCACTCATCTGTATATAGAAAACCTACAGACAAATGTAGTTACCTCCACATCTCTAGTTTCCATCCCTCACATACCAAACAAGTGATAATTTATAGTCACGCCATCAGATATCAGATACCACCGCATATGTACTAACACTGGGGACCATTAAAACACTCTATGAACAACTGTTGCAAAATAAAACTAAAGAAAGTTCTTCACGTACACCTCTGATAACCACATACCATCCGGCTCTAGAAGGAATACGCACAATATTTAAGGATCTACAACCACACCTAACAGAGGATGCAGAATTAAAACATATATTTCCCAAACCTCCCATTCTCGCATTCAGACAACCACCAAATCTGAGAAAACATTGGTGAACAGAAGATTGGCAAATGAACAGCACCATAGAGAAAATGGCACCAAACCCTACAACAAAAGTCGCTGCAAATTATGTCAACACATCTGCAAAGAGGACACAACCATGTACAACAACAAGAGCTATAACATCAGAGGCTCATATTCATGTACATCATCCAATGTAGTGTACATGATACAATGTAGTTTATGTGAGAGGGGATGCCACATTGGAGAAAACAGACAGAAACTACATCTAAGGATGAATCTGCACAGACTCTCCATCAGAAATCACAATGACGCCAGGAACTGTACCCCAGTGGGACACTACTTTTCACAAAATAACCACTCCATCCAGAACTTGAAAATACTCAGAGGTCATTTTAAAAACACACAAGAAAGAAAGACGTTTGAAATGAAAATGATTACACACTTTAATATGAAAAATACGGGACTGAATGTAAATATGGAATTTCTGTCATATTATCTTAACTTCTTATAACCTTCTATATTCCTGATATGATTTTTTTTCTCTGGTTTCCTTGTTGTCTGTTTATGTCTCCTTACAGCTTTATGGTTCCTTACTCCCAATGACCTGCAAATATTTACAACTCTGTTTATTTTCTCTGATCTAAACTCATGGAGTCTTCTTCACAGCTGACCAAACAGAACATTTAAAAAAAGCCTGTAATTTCTAGGTTTCAATTGGAATCTAATATCAGTATAGCTCCAGACTTGAGAAAGAAAGGAAGCTCGAAAGCTAGTCAAATATTTATGAATATGTTTGTCCAATATAAAAAAGGTATCACTATATATTGCAATACTCTGATTATTCATCTGGATTACTGGACACTCACAGCTACCTCACTCTTTATATATATGTATATAACTGTATTACTATTTAATATTTTCATAAATCAGGATAAATGTATGGGGCTGTAAGCATCAATTATTTTATGTCATCTTCCTGATATATTTAGTCTCTTATGTTGTATGATAATGGCTGAATATTGCTAATATAATTTTATTTAAACATAAAATATACTGCTATTGTGAGGTTTATATTAGCAAGATAACCGCAAGTTTTGTGTTTAGTAAATTCATAAAACTTGGATTTTATGGTAAGCTCCACGTAACACACAAATGGTATGCCTTAAAATGCCCATTAAACACCCCATGAGTGTTAACTCGGGGTGACTCGTTTATGGCTTGCTGTTACTGTGAAACAAGCCTATAATAAAAGCGTTGCCCTAGCAGTCATTAACTAGACAATCTAAACTAAATGAATTTAACCACATTATATTATCTCAATTATTTATCCAATCCAAATAGAGTAGGAGTTTCTGGGGGAGGGGTCCTTGGATAACCCCCTATACCTTCTAATTTAATGTGTAATCCCAAAAAAAACAGAAAACACTAAAATAGACCCCTTTTCCACAGGTATCTAGCCACCAAAAGTGCTGTAAATTGGAATACTCTAAGGTCTGTTTTTTGTTCCTGTATACTCCACTGCATGCTGCCATTTTCGCAGAACTGTATTTTGAAATTTACTGCTGGCACAAGCAGCAAAGTCTAAATTGACAAAATCTTTTTCAAAGAAAAAAAAATTAGCTGTTAGGAGATTAGAGAAAATTTGTGTTTAGTGACTGGTTTTATTTTGTGAAGCTAATATATTTGAGCCCTACATATGGTGCAATAAGTTACTAAAATTAGCTCATTTCAACAGATCGCTAGCATGGCTCGGCATTTTACTCAATCCACCCACTGGCATATTGAAAGTTAAATTATTTTATTTTGTCTAAGAGTATTTATTTTGTACAGTAGGTGAAAATATATCAGAAGAAAATCTTCACATAATGTACTTATAATGACTCCTTTATTAGACCAAGCTTATTTTTCTAGCATGGAAATTCTGTATTAAATTAGAAAGAAGACAATTTTGGTTTAATGTACAACATAATAACACTGATACAATAACGTTTTTTATTACATTATATGAGAGGTGTTTGGTTACGAGGAACTAAATCATGAGCTCGGCATTTGAGGCTGGTATGTATTAAAAATACAATAAAGGCAGGGATTAAATAAGAAGTGAAGGAGATATTACATTAAACTTCCTCTTGAAAAGCATTATATTTCTGCTGAAAATAATCATTGTTAACTATTGTTAAAGAGAAACAGACCTCACAAAATATTTATCCAGAGTATTTTTTATACATTTTATATGTTTTTTTTTAGTGCTTCTGTGATTAAAAATAAACGTTTTATAACACTGATATCTGTGATTTTCCTCTGCATTCCCATACATATTGTTATGTGTAAATACAATAAAATGTAAGTTATGGCGAGCAGAGTGATGGAAGCCTTCCACTGTACAGAGTACAATAAATAAGTAGGTCGTAATTTCTTTAAGTTATTTTTAGACATTGAAATGTGAACACAAATGTACTATCTATTTACTATGTTTAAATAATAATAATAATAATAATAATAATAATAATAATAACAAGTTTGCCGGACTCACACAATGCTACGCTCATCTTCTGCTCATTCCTTACAATGATACCCTATTTCATTAAAGGGCCATTTACCTCACTATAAATGCTCTTCATGATATGAAAGAGCACAAGATTCTATGTTAAAGTAATCTATTGTTTTTTCTTAATTTCACTAAGAACATCTAAAAACAGCTAAAAAATTGCAGTCTTAGGCTTGTTTACAGACACACTGCTGACTGTTCTATGATCAACAACATCTGCCGACAACGGCTGTTCCAAGCTCTGTGAACAGAAAGATTTATTGTTTTACTCACTTTCAGTAATGTAATCAGCCATCAGTTAACCCACAAGTAACATAAGCCCCTATTCAATTGCAGCCCGCCTGTAGGTCAGCCGGTTTGCAATTTGCAGCAGTTACAGAGCGATTCAATTGATCAAGCCCGCAGCTACCTGGCCGAAAGTCTACACCGTAAAGCATGCACCCATAAGTATCATTTCAGGGCATGATCAAGATCAATTAGGCAAGGCCATAGCTACCGATTTAGAAACAGCCAATTGTAAATGAGACCGTCATGACATCAGTAAAACATGGAGGTTAAATGTCAATCAATTAGCGTTTAGTCGCAATCCAGCAATGTACAAAATAATAAAAATGAATGACGATACTGTTCTAGTCTATGTTGGTGGCATGATATGTGTTAACTCCTTGATTACAAAATTGATATATCACAGAAATGAAACATGAAAAAATATTTATTTTTGATTGAAGATTTGCGAGCTTGAGACTGTTGTGCAATTATAATAATTGCAATTGTAGCAATTGAATAGCGATTTGCAATTGTAACATTTACAGTCTTGAAAGATCAAAGGCTTAGATGGGTCGGAGTTACGATTTTAACAACCACAGTGATTTTCCCTCTCTAACCTTCAAATCGTTTGGAAGTAGCTAAAAGACGTCAATTGAATAGCAAATTAGTTTATAGGCTACATTATGGGCTCCAGTCAGGGACGTAGGAAATTGGGGGGATTGGGAGGACAGATCCCCCCCAGGTTATAGACACCTCCTGTGTCTTTAATTGTGCCTCCTGTGTATTTAACTGTCAAAGTGTAGCGCTCACGAGATCACATGACATTATCTTGCGTGATCTCACGAGACCCAGCTGTCAAAATTATTTTGACAGTCCAGCCAATGGCACAAGAGGTAAGGGGGCAGGAAGGGGAGGTGGAGGGTGTTATCACAGGGATAGATAGATAGATAGATAGATAGATAGATAGATAGATACATAGAAAATCTATATTTATATTAAAAAAAATATATATATATAGATATATATATGCACTATAGCCCCCACCCCCCCCCCCCCAGATTTTTTTCGGTTCCTTCCCCCTTGGCTCCAGTAACTAAACTGAAATGTAGTAGTTTTCAGCAGTCATTTCCCTGCACAGATGAATTTGGGAAGGGTTAACCACATTTCTGTGTCTGCTCTCTGCACGGAGCTCTTGCTGTCGGTCTCTCTGGAGGCATGCCTAATTCTTCTGTAAACAGATACTTAATTTATGATTTGTTTCTGTGAAAAAATGCAAAAAATATTTTAATATGTTTTCAGGAGTAAATTGCACTGGTATGCTCCAAGTTGTGCTGAGTTAACTGTACCTTTAAGGATAGAACTCAAAATCTTGAACATATTTTAAAAAGCCTCCCTATATCTCCAGAAAAATGCCAGACCCTCCCCTCATCTTTCTGGTCATAATCTGCAGTCTTACTCTCCATCACTACCTTACTTCATGCTGCCTACAGGACTTCTCAAGACAGCCCCCAATCTTAGAACTCCCTACCTTGCTCTATAAGTCTTCAGACATTGAATCATTCTCTGAAAATACACCTGTACAGGACGTCTCAAGACAGCGCCCACTCTTGGAACTTCCTAAGTTGCTCTATAAGTCTTCAGATATTCAAACATTCTCTGAAAACCCACCTGTACAGGACTTCTCAAGGCAGCGCCCACTCTTGGAATGCCAAATCTTACTCTATAAATCTTCAGACATTCAAACATTCCCTGGAAACCTACCTGTTCAGAGAAGCCGACGTCTTATCTACGTATCCAGAATAGACAACCTTGTTTGAAATAGTGGTTTGTGGAGATCTTTATACCTCCACCTCCATATAGTAGTCCTCCCCTCATGTGCCACCCATTACCTCTTAGATTTTAACCTCACAAGGGCAAGACTTTAATTTCCTTCTGTAACAATGTGTATGTACAATGCGCAGTCTTGTTCTTTTTATACTGTCTTCAAATATATGTGCAGATGTTATCCATGTGTTTATTGTACATCTAGTGCTAAGGAAACCAATGCACTCTGCAACAACAACAAGAATGATAATAATAATAATAATAATAAAAATAATAATAATATTTGTTTAAATTACTTCTTGACTGCACCAGCTATATTAAAGTTACCCTACATCGCCCTCCACAAAATCAGCAAAAACATCTAAACAATAGCTTAACCTATGTACCTACAAAAGGGCAGTGATACCTATGTCCCCAGCAAGCATTTTTTTTTTCTTTGCATTTCATGTTGACTTCTTAGCCATTTTGTGGAAAGGCAAAATAACATCCTGTGATATGACATTTGATTGGCTAAGAAGCCACCATGGTATTCTAACAGCAAGGGAGACCAGAAAGGGAGAGGGTTAAGGGTACAATTTACAGCTTGAATTATTATTATTATTATTATACACCAGTAACCTGATGTCTGTTTGCTGATTCTATGTTGGACTAGAGACATTATAGACAAAGATCATGGCAAACAGCAATCTCAGTTCCTGGCAAATATATGGGAAAGAAGTGGAGGCAGTGACAGATTTTATTTTCCTGGGATCCAAAATCTCTTCAAGTGGTGACTGTAGACATGAAATTAAAATATGTTGTCTTTTGGGGAGGAAATCTATGGCAAGTCTGGACAAGCTGTTAAAAAGTAAAGATGTTAAAATATCAACAAAGGTCTGCATAGTTAGAACTATGGTATTCCCAGTAGTAACCATAAAGAAGTCTGAGCGCCGAAGAACTGACACCTTTGAATTGGGATGTTGGAGAAAACTGCTTAGAGTCTCCTTGACTGAAAGAAGATTCAATAAATCAGTACTTTCGGAAATCTAGACAAACTGTTCACTGGAGGGTTCAATCATGAGGCTGAAACTCAAATATTTTGGCCATATCACGAGACAAAAAGAATCCCTAGAGAAGACTCTGATGCTGGGAAAGATTCATGAAGAAGGCCATGGCAGAGGTGGATATAGATAGATGAGGTCATTGAAGCAATGAAGATGAGCTTGATAGAGCTCAGAGGGGCAGTGACTGACAGATGTAACTGGCATGCTGAGGTCCATAGGGTCATGGAGAGACAGACATGACCGAACATCTAAACAGCAACAATAAAACTTCAAGGGACATTGAAAGCTGTTTTCTTTTCTCCATCTGAAGGAGGGTGTTTGATAATATCCCCTTTTGTGTTTTCTTTTTTCAAATGAATCTTTAAAAGCAGAAAAACTGATTCATGTTTTACTTGCCCGTACCAGCCACTGAGTAATAGTACAGATGTACAAGTCATACTTGGCTGTCATTGCAATCTACTGACTTACATATTTTAAAGCGACACCTCAATCCATAACATACAGGTAGCCTTGTGAATCTTTAATTTGTGTTATTTCCCCCATGCTAAAAGATAGCCACTTGAAAATAACAGAGTAAGCCCTAGTTGGATAACCCTCTCCTTTTTTAAGATTTTAACTTTAAAAACCTTGCAAAGCTCTTGTGTCGGTCAATGGAGAGAGAACTAAAAACAGAAAAGATCCATTTATTCTAAAGTCTGGTTTAGTCATTGTATCACAAAGCGTTTAGATCATTATCTCAATGCCCTTTTACATCCAAATGTCCAGAGTTTCTGACCTGACCCACTCAGCTATTTTTATATCCTTAACAACCCAACTGGATGACCAAAAATCTCCAAGTTACTACATTATTAATGCTTTGCTAAAAGGCACCTCGCCCAGAAGACAGTTCAATCATTCAAATTTATCCTCCAAAATGATGAGGTGGCTATAAATAGAAGCAAGTTCTTCGTGACAAAATGGGAGACAATCTCAGTGTTCTGGGCGGCTTGTGATGATTTGTGATATCCATATATTTCCCTGCAGACATTTTGTTCTCCACGGTGTATTGGCTTATTGCCAGATAAAATCAGAGAGTCGCTGCATGAATTAGACTTGAAGAAATGGCTTATAAAGACAGTGAGAATGGTTTAGCTAAAGCAGCCAGTAACCCAAAGTAACTATTTTTATGTTGCCTAAAAAACTAGTTTACGGAGGCAGACAAAGTTAAAAAAGGAGTGGAAGTCAGGTCAGGGGAGCGGAGTATAGAGAGATAGAGAGACAGAGGGTCAGGGAAGCAGAGTATAGAGAGACAGAGGGTGAGGGTAGCAGAGTATAGAGAGACAGAGGGTCAGGGGAGCAGAGTATAGAGAGACAGAGGGTAAGGGAAGCAGAGTATAGAGAGATAGAGAGACAGAGGGTCAGGGAAGCAGAGTATAGAGAGACAGAGGGTAAGGGAAGCAGAGTATAGAGAGATAAAGATACAGAGCGCCAGGGAAGCAGAGTATAGAGAGATAGAGGGTCAGGGAAGCAGAGTATAGAGAGATAGAGGGTCAGGGAAACAGAGTATAGAGAGATAGAGGGTCAGGGAAGCAGAGTATAGAGAGATAGAGAGACAGAGGGTCAGGGAAGCAGAGTATAGAGAGACAGAGGGTGAGGGAAGCAGAGTATAGAGAGATAGAGAGACAGAGGGTCAGGGAAGCAGAGTATAGAGAGACAGAGGGTAAGGGAAGCAGAGTATAGAGAGATAGATAGACAGAGGGTCAGGGAAGCAGAGTATAGAGAGACAGAGGGTAAGGGAAGCAGATTATAGAGAGATAGAGAGACAGAGGGTCAGGGAAGCAGAGTATAGAGAGACAGAGGGTAAGGGAAGCAGAGTATAGAGAGACAGAGGGTCAGGGGAGCAGAGTATAGAGAGACAGAGGGTGAGGGAAGCAGAGTATAGAGAGACAGAGGGTCAGGGAAGCAGAGTATAGAGAGACAGAGGGTCAGGGGAGCAGAGTATAGAGAGACAGAGGGTCAGGGAAGCAGAGTATAGAGAGACAGAGGGTCAGGGGAGCAGAGTATAGAGAGATAGAGAGACAGAAGGTCAGGGAAGCAGAGTATAGAGAGACAGAGGGCCAGGGAATCAGAGTATAGAGAGACAGAGGGCCAGGGAAGCAGAGTATAGAGAGACAGAGGGCCAGGGAAGCAGAGTATAGAGAGACAGAGGGTCAGGGGAGCAGAGTATAGAGAGACAGAGGGTCAGGGGAGCAGAGTATAGAGAGACAGAGGGTCAGGGGAGCAGAGTATAGAGAGATAGAGAGACAGAAGGTCAGGGAAGCAGAGTATAGAGAGACAGAGGGCCAGGGAAGCAGAGTATAGAGAGACAGAGGGTCAGGGGAGCAGAGTATAGAGAGACAGAGGGTCAGGGGAGCAGAGTATAGAGAGATAGAGAGACAGAGGGTGAGGGAAGCAGAGTATAGAGAGACATAGGGCCAGGGAAGCAGAGTATAGAGAGACAGAGAGACAGAAGGTCAGGGAAGCAGAGTATAGAGAGACAGAGGGCCAGGGAAGCAGAGTATAGAGAGACAGAGGGTCAGGGGAGCAGAGTATAGAGAGACAGAGGGTCAGGGGAGCAGAGTATAGAGAGATAGAGAGACAGAAGGTCAGGGAAGCAGAGTATAGAGAGACAGAGGGCCAGGGAAGCAGAGTATAGAGAGACAGAGGGTCAGGGGAGCAGAGTATAGAGAGACAGAGGGTCAGGGGAGCAGAGTATAGAGAGATAGAGAGACAGAGGGTGAGGGAAGCAGAGTATAGAGAGACATAGGGCCAGGGAAGCAGAGTATAGAGAGACAGAGGGTGAGGGAAGCAGAGTATTGAGAGACAGAGGGTCAGGGAAGCAGAGTATAGAGAGACAGAGGGTAAGGGAAGCAGAGTATAGAGAGATAGAGAGACAGAGGGTAAGGGAAGCAGATTATAGAGAGATAGAGAGACAGTGGGTCAGGGAAGCAGAGTATAGAGAGACAGAGGGTAAGGGAAGCAGAGTATAGAGAGATAGAGAGACAGAGGGTAAGGGAAGCAGATTATAGAGAGATAGAGAGACAGTGGGTCAGGGAAGCAGAGTATAGAGAGACAGAGGGTAAGGGAAGCAGAGTATAGAGAGATAGAGAGACAGAGGGTCAGGGAAGCAGAGTATAGAGAGACAGTGGGTAAGGGAAGCAGAGTATAGAGAGATAGAGAGACAGAGGGTCAGGGAAGCAGAGTATAGAGAGACAGAGGGTAAGGGAAGCAGATTATAGAGAGATAGAGAGACAGCGGGTCAGGGAAGCAGAGTATAGAGAGACAGAGGGTAAGGGAAGCAGAGTATAGAGTGATAGAGAGACAGAAGGTCAGGGAAGCAGAGTATAAAGAGACAGATGGTCAGGGAAGCAGAGTATAGAGAGACAGAGGGTCAGGGGAGCAGAGTATAGAGAGACAGAGGGTAAGGGAAGCAGAGTATAGAGAGATAGAGAGACAGAGGGTAAGGGAAGCAGATTATAGAGAGATAGAGAGACAGTGGGTCAGGGAAGCAGAGTATAGAGAGACAGAGGGTCAGGGAAGCAGAGTATAGAGAGATAGAGAGACAGAGGGTAAGGGAAGCAGATTATAGAGAGATAGAGAGACAGTGGGTCAGGGAAGCAGAGTATAGAGAGACAGAGGGTCAGGGAAGCAGAGTATAGAGAGACAGAGGGTAAGGGAAGCAGAGTATAGAGAGATAGAGAAACAGAGGGTCAGGGAAGCAGAGTATAGAGAGACAGAGGGTAAGGGAAGCAGATTATAGAGAGATAGAGAGACAGCGGGTCAGGGAAGCAGAGTATAGAGAGACAGAGGGTAAGGGAAGCAGAGTATAGAGAGATAGAGAGACAGAGGGTCAGGGAAGCAGAGTATAGAGATACAGGGGGTAAGGGAAGCAGAGTATAGAGAGATAGAGAGACAGAGGGTCAGGGAAGCAGAGTATAGAGAGACAGAGGGTAAGGGAAGCAGATTATAGAGAGATAGAGAGACAGCGGGTCAGGGAAGCAGAGTATAGAGAGACAGAGGGTAAGGGAAGCAGAGTATAGAGTGATAGAGAGACAGAAGGTCAGGGAAGCAGAGTATAGAGAGACAGAGGGCCAGGGAAGCAGAGAATAGAGAGACAGAGGGTCAGGGGAGCAGATAATAGAGAGACAGGGAGCAGGGAATAGAGAGATAAAGGGTCAGGGAAGCAAAGTATTAAAAGATAGAGTCAGTGGAGCAGAAAAGAGCAACAGAGGGTCAGGAAAGCAGAGTAAAGAGAAATAGTCAGGGGAGCAGTATAGAGAGACAGAGGGTCAGGGAGGCTCGGTATAGAGAGATAGAGAGTCAGGGAAGCAGAGTATAGAGAGATAGAGAGACAGAGGGTAAGGGAAGCAGATTATAGAGAGATAGAGAGACAGTGGGTCAGGGAAGCAGAGTATAGAGAGACAGAGGGTAAGGGAAGCAGAGTATAGAGAGATAGAGAGTCAGAGGATCAGGGAAGCAGAGTATTGAGAGTCAGAGGGTCAGGGAAGCAGAATATCGAGAGATAGTCAGGGGAGAAGTTTATAGAGAGACAAAGGGTCAGGGGAGCAGAGTACAGAGATATAGTCATTGGAGGAGAGTGTAGAAAGATAGAGAGTCATGAGAGCAGAATATAGGGAATGAGCAAGGACATCAGGGACATAAACACGGTGACAGTCAGGGAAGAAGTTTATGGAGGGAATGTGTTAGATCAAAGCACAGTATCAACGTGTAAAGCCAAAGCACAGTAGGGAGGAGGTTACTGACAACAGAAGAGCAAGTCAAGAAAACACCCCAAGGTCAGAGAGACAAAGCTGAGGTCAAAACCAGAGGAAACAATCCAAGAATATATATAGGAAATCAGAGTTGCCGCAAACAGAAAAACAACTGAGCACTGGGGCCTGGTTCTGGCTGCCTTAAGTAGCCTCTGATTATCAGCCGAAGAAGGTCTTTTCAGCGCCAGACCCACTGAATGCACAGCTTGCAGTTGATCAAAGAGGGTACGGGACCTTCAAGGAACACTCTAGAGCCAGTACGTAGTCCAAAACAGTTATAACACGTTATTAGGGCAATCAGGGTACGTTTATAGGGGATAAAATAAAATAATTCACAACTTTCAAAAACCATCATCAAATGATTTGCCTAAAGCACAGCAACCAATCACAAGAGGACCTACATCAAAGGATCTGTGATTATCCAGCGGTGTAACGTTGGTGCCTCCTCTATTGGAGAGGGTAGTGGCTGAGCGACCAACCAAAGGGGGTCAACAAGCCTAACAAATATGATTAGATCAATCACCTTCAGGTCTTCACATGGTTTTCAATAGGAGGAAGGTGCCAGGCATAATGGAGGACATTGAGGATCAACGTAGAAGGGATTAGGGAGGCGCCCTGGTGTACATTGGATTTCTAAGGATACAAGGTCTTTGAAAATACCTTTTGGTGATATTTTGGGATTCTTCCTCTGTTTTCTCTATTTTCAAATTCCCTGCTGTATCCAATAAACCAATCCTTGCATAACCATGTGGCTTTCCGATAGGTCACTGAGGTCGCTGTTCCACCAATCAGACCAGGGCCTACAACCCAAGTAATTTTGTACTGACCAATGGGAATGGCAACGACAGTCAGTGTGGAAATGCATTGAGTTTTAGGCCGCTTCCTTCCAGAGTCTCCAAGCCGGCTCTCCTGGTCTAATCCCTGTCCATTCCCTGGACACCTGATAGGGGTGGAGTCAACTACTGATGTCTAAAACACTAAACATTGACATTAAATGGATATTGATTCCTGATGTGTGTCTCTATAACCACTTCCTAGTTCCTTCTATGGTTATTAATCTATTTACATTGTTCCAAAGGTGGGAAGACTACATCTATTTTTAGCACATCATTTGTAATTAGTAAAATGATATATGTTGTGCATGCACTAACGAGAAAGACCTTATTAATTATAGAAGCCATGTGCGGAAATGTCAAATTAATGAGTCCTAAGCATGTTCCTGGTTAAACAAACACAGATAACGTAGAATTGCAAAATATTCTATTGTACAATAATTAAATTAACATTCCCCAACACAAAACCATAAAACCCGGCGAATCCTGTAATATTATGTTTTGAAAACGTATTTGTTAAAGGGATCTGGGAAATAAATCTTATTATTTCTTGTATCTGAACGAAGGTATTTCACGTTGTATCAGAGTGAGCTTTCTTTTAAAATATAGGTTCCAGTGCAGAATAAACTGTAAATATATACTTGTCCAATCAGCCAATCATCAGTAATGGAATTTAAAGGGTATTTTTTTCTTTCTTTATGGTACATTAAATATCTAAACATAGTAATGGGCAAAAGTTTTTAGAAAGCAAAACAATAAACTCAACTTCTATATTTTGTAACTATAATATGCAATTATTCTTTACTATATGGTCTTATTTTGTCAGCTTGCCTGTTGCTGTCTGTTACTTTCTAATTAACCTTATAAACTAGTGAGCTTCCTTGTACTTCTGCTAAGAACACTAGCAGTTGTATCAGATTTCCATTGTTCCTTTGCAGTCAGAGTCTTATTAGAGTAACATTAGGAAGTTTATGTCCTGAACCAAAATTGTAATAAATCAGAGATTGCATTAATTATTTTTAATTCTGCCCTCTGCAGCTCACGAAGATACATACTCTGTAGTACTAGGTGTGCTATATCTCATACTAACCAATCAGTAACCATCTCTCAGCAACATTCTGCAACACGCAGCCAAGACATGGTCCCTGATAGGCTCGGGCACTACACTGCACATCCAGCCCATACACTGCAGTGGGCAGACCCATACAGGGACTTTTTGTTTTAACATAAGCACTTATTAATAAAATACAATATATAAAAGTAAATGGATACACAGAGATATTATATATCTAGTAAAATCCACTAACCTTCCATGTCCCTCTAAGAGCCATCTAATGGAGGTAATGATGTCAAATACAGTGTTATAATCAGTGCATTTCTTCCAGATTACAATCACCATATCAAGCGTATTTTACAAAAAATTTTAATCGAAAATTGTATGATAGAGCATTTTTAGTTCCATATCCTTGTCTTTAGTTTCAATTCCTCTAATTTCTCATGTTAAGCTGTCGAAGATTTTATTTAAATGGAAATTTCTATTTCTACAGACGGAGCATTTTGGTTTTGTATGAAAAATAAGAGTATTGCAGTATACAGTGATACAGTTTTTATTGGACAAACATTATTTAGAGTGACTTGTGTTTGAGATATACGTCTTTTTCAAATTTAAGCAAATATATATATATATATATATATATATATATATATATATATATATATACAGTGGATATAAAAAGTCTACACACCCCTGTTAAAATGTCAGGTTTCTGTGCTGTAAAAAAATTAGACAAAGATAAATAATTTCAGAACTTTTTCCACCTTTAATGTGACCTATAAACTGTACAACTCAATTGAAAACCAAACTGAAATCTTTTAGGTGGAGGGAAGAAAAAAAAAAAGAAAAATAATGTGGTTGCATAAGTCTGCACACCCTCTTATAACTGGGATGTAGCTGTGTTCAGAATTAAGCAATCACATTCCAAATCGTCTTAAATTGGAGTCAGCATACACCTGCCATCATTTAAAGTGCCTCTGATTAACCCCAAATAAAGTTCAGCTGCTCTGGTTGGTCTTTCCTGAAATTTTCGCATCCCACAGCAAAAGCCATGGTACACAGAGAGCTTCCAAAGCATCAAAGGGATCTCATTATTAAAAGGTATCAGTCAGGAGAAGGGTACAAAAGAATTTCCAAGGCATTAGATATACCATGGAACACAGTGAAGACTTATTCATCATCAAGTGGAGAAAATATGGCACAACAGTGACATTACCAAGAACTGGAGCTCCCTCCAAAATTGATGAAAAGACGAGAAGAAAACTGGTCTGGGAGGCTACCAAGAGGCCTACAGCAACATTAAAGGAGCTGCAGGAATATCTGGCAAGTACTGGCTGTGTGGTACATTTGACAACAATCTCCCGTATTCTTCATATATCTGGGCTATGGGGTAGAGTGGCAAGAAAAAGCCTTTTCTTACGAAGAAAAACATCCAAGCCAGGCTACATTTTGCAAAAACACATCTGAAGTCTCCCAAAAGCATGTGGGAAAAGGTGTTATGGTCTGATGAAACCAAGGTTGAACTTTTTGGCCATAATTCCAAAAGATATGTTTGGCGCAAAAACAACACTGCACATCACCAAAAGAACACCATACCCACAGTGAAGCATGGTGGTGGCAGCATCATGCTTTGGGGCTGTTTTTCTTCAGCTGGAACTGGGGCCTTAGTTAAGATAGAGGGAATTATGAACATTTCCAAATACAAGTCAATATTGCACAAAACCTTCAGGCTTCTGCTAGAAAGCTGAACATGAAGAGGAACTTCATCTTTCAGCATGACAACGACCCAAAGCATACATCCAAATCAACAAAGGAATGGCTTCACCAGAAGAAGATTAAAGTTTTGGAATGGCCCAGCCAGAGCCCAGACCTGAATCCGATTGAAAATCTGTGGGGTGATCTGAAGAGGGCTGTGCACAGGAGATGCCCTCGCAATCTGACAGATTTGGAGTGTTTTTGCAAAGAAGAGTGGGCAAATCTTGCCAAGTCAAAATGTGCCATGCTGATAGACTCATACCCAAAAAGACTGAGTGCTGTAATAAAATCAAAAGGTGCTTCAACAAAGTATTAGTTTAAGGGTGTGCATACTTATGCAACCATATTATTTTATTTTTATATTTTTTCTTCCCTGTACCTAAAAGATTTCAGTTTGTTTTTCAATTGAGTTGTATAGTTTATAGGTCACATTAAAAGTGGAAAAAGTTTTGAAATGATTTATCTTTGTATAATTTTTTTACAGCACAGAAACCTGACATTTTAACAGGGGTGTGTAGACTTTTTATATCCACTGTATATAAACAGTATATCTACAGTATCTCACATTTTTGTAAATATTTTATTATATATTTTCATGTGAAAACACTGAAGAAATGACCCTCTGCTACAATGTAAAGTAGTAAGTGTACTGACTGTATAACAGTGTAAATTTGCTGTCCCCTCAAAATAACTCAACACACAGCCATTAATGTCTAAACCGTTGGCAACAAAAGTGAGTACACCCCTAAGAGGAAATGTCCAAATTGGGCCCAAAGTGTCAATATTTTGTGTGGCCGCCATTATTTTCCAGCACTGCCTTACGCTCATGTGTATGGCGTTTAGCAGAGCTTTTACTGGTTGCCACTGGAGTCCTCTTCCACTCCTCCATGATGACAATCAGTAAATATGATATTCTGGTCCATGCGAGTTCCATTATATGTATTAATACATTGATTCAAGGGATCAATATAACACGGAAATTAAACATAAAATAATGTATTTTATATTGCAGATTTGCGAGCGAATGTTGTGCTATTAATTGTAATACCTAACATTACTTTCCCTTTTTATATAAGTACAGTAGTGTGTGTATATTTGCATTTACAGTGCTACGGATAGGACTTTAACCCCCTTGCAGGTCCTCTCTAGTACCAGTAGGCTTTTGGGCTTCATGGTTCTGGGTTTGAACCCCCGTGGATTGGTAGCAATTTAATAGCGATTTTCGAACGTATCAGTTACGGGCTTGACAGATCAAAGGATTTGCGGCTGCAGAGTACAGATTTCGACGTCCCGTAGGGTTTTTGCTCCTGTGACCCGCAGGTCGTTTGCGGGTAGCTTTAAGAGGCCAATTTAATAGCCATAAGTCTTGCAGGCTCTTTTACGGGCTATGGCTATACACGTTGGGGGAATTTAATAGGGCCGTTGGTGTATTTGAAGGTCCCATTGAGTAGTTTGATTTGTGGTTTTGGATGCAGTGACCATTATGTGCACAATGGTGTTCACCTGGGGCACAGTGACTGCTTTCACATTTAAAACCCCAGTAATATACCAATATTGTGCAGTGTATGAATATTTGAATTCTATTATTATTGTATGATAGGAGACTTTTCATTGCTGTACATTGCTCTGTTTTTCTTTCTTAATTCCAGGAAGGAATTGCATCTTGTGGGCTTGTTAAGTCTCAATTCCAAGAAGGCCGGTGTGCTGAGAGGATTTGTGAGATTGCTTCGGTGCCAAACTGAACAAGAGGGATAACAGGTTCATGCATCATTCAGGGGGTCAGAATATCAGAATAACCCGTAAAGCAGCGTGTGAGGTCACTAACTGGAAATGTAATCAGGTGTGGGGGAAATGCATCAGAGGGAGACATAGAGTGTCAGAGAGCGCCGAGAGGAGAGGGATGAGAGGGAAGCATAGAGTGTGAGAGAGCACAGAGAGGAGAGGGATGAGAGGGAGGCATAGAGTGTGAGAGAGCGCAGAGAGGAGAGGGAGGCATAGAGTGTGAGAGCGCCGAGAGGAGAGGGATGAGAGGGAGGCATAGAGTGTGAGAGAGCACCAAGAGGAGAGGGATGAGAGGGAGGCATAGAGTGTGAGAGCGCCGAGCGGAGGGGGATGAGAGGGAGGCATAGAGTGTGAGAGAGCACAAAGAGGAGAGGGATGAGAGGGAGGCATAGAGTGTGAGAGAGCGCAGAGAGGAGAGGGATGAGAGGGAGGCATAGAGTGTGAGAGCGCCGAGCGGAGAGGGATGAGAGGGAGGCATAGAGTGTGAGAGAGCGCAGAGAGAAGAGGGAGGCACAGAGTGTGAGAGCGCCGAAAGGAGAGGGATGAGAGGGAGGCATAGAGTGTGAGAGAGCGCAGAGAGAAGAGGGAGGCATAGAGTGTGAGAGCGCCGAGAGGAGAGGGATGAGAGGAAGGCATAGAGTGTGAGAGAGCGCAGAGAGAAGAGGGAGGCATAGAGTGTGAGAGCGCCGAGAGGAGAGGGATGAGGGGAGGCATAGAGTGTGAGAGAGTACAAAGAGGAGAGGGATGAGAGGGAGGCATAGAGTGTGAGAGCACCGAGCGGAGAGGGATGAGAGGGAGGCATAGAGTGTGAGAGAGCACAAAGAGGAGAGGGATGAGAGGGAGGCATAGAGTGTGAGAGAGCGCAGAGAGGAGAGGGTTGAAAGGGAGGCATAGCGTGTGAGAGCACCGAGAGGAGAGGGATAAGAGGGAGGCATAGAGTGTGAGAGAGCACCAAGAGGAGAGGGATGAGAGGGAGGCATAGAGTGTGAGAGAGCGCAGAGAGGAGAGGGATTAGAGGGAGACATAGAGTTTGAGAGAACAGAAAAGAGAGAGATGAGAGGGAAACAGAGTGTGAGAGAGCCCCGAGAGGAGAGGGATAAGAGGCAGCCATAGAGTAGGGGGGGGGGAGCAGAAAAGAGAGAGATGAGAGGGAAACAGAGTGTGAGAGAGAGCAGAAAGGAGAGATATGATAGAGAGGGAGTGGGGAGAGATAGAGAAACAGAGTGTGGGAGTGAGAAGAAAAGAGAGGAACAAGAGAGAGAGAGAGAGGGGTGGGGAGAGGGAGAAACAGAGTGTGAGAGAGAGCAGAAAGAATGGGGGTGAGAAAGAGGGAGAGTGGGGAGACAGAGAAATAGAGTATGAGAGAGAGAGAGATGAGGGAGAGAGAAACAGTGTGTGAGAGAAGGCAGAAAGGAGAGGTATAAGTAAAGTGGAACGTGGGGGAGAGATAGAAACAGAGTGTGGGAGAGCTCATAAAGGATGGGGATGAGAGAGAGCAACAGGCGAGACAGCGAAATAGATTGTGAGAGAGAGCAGAAAGGAGAGGGATGAGAGAGAGCAACAGGCAAGACAGAGAAACAGGGTGTGAGAGAGCAGAAAGGGATGTATGAGAGAGAGGGAAGTGTGAGAAATAGTAAACGAGAATGTGAGAGACAAAGCAGGAAGGAGAGAGATGAGGGAGGAGAGAGTGGGGGAGAAAGAGAAACAGAGTGTGAGAGAGCTGAGTTATGAGAGGGGGAGAGAGAAAAAGAGACAATAAAAAAGAGAGAAAGAAAAAGAGAGAGGGAAGTGATAGAGGGAAAAGGCAAGGGATAAGAAAGAGAGTGGGGAGAGAGAGGAAGTGGGAAAGCATGGCAGAGGGGAATGGAGATGAAAGAGAGAAGAGAGGAGGAGAGACTGATGGTGGAGAGAGAAAATAAAGGAGGATATAGATAAAGGATACGGAGAAAGAAGCAAAGGGAGTAGGGAGGGAGATAGAGAGTGGAGGGCAAGAGAAGCAAAAAGAGAACAAGGATGAGAGAAAAAGAGAAAACACTGAGCGAGAAACAACTCCATTGTGGAGAGGCGTATACACTATATATACACTGTAAAAACTACTATTCCAGCTAGTCACTTGCCCGACACAAATTACAGGATAATATTTTATTTTTCTATTTCCCCCCTCCCGCCGTCTCTTTCACCCCTCTCTCTCCACTCTGTCTCTTCTCCCTCTCCCTTACCTGTGTTTCTTCCCACCTCCTCTCCCCTGTGTCTCTTCCCCCACTCTCCCACTCCTCTGTCTCCCCCCTATCCCTCCCCTGTGACTCTCCCCCTTTCCCTTCCCTTCCGTGTTTTTTTTCCACCTCCTCTCCCCTGTGTCTCTTCCCCCACTCTCCCTCTGATGTGTCCCCCCCCTCTCCCTCCCCTGTGTCTCTCCCCCTCTCCCTTCCTTGTGTCTCTTTCCACCTCTTTTCCCTGTGTCATTTCCCCCACTCTCCCACTCCTGTGTTTCCCCCCTCTCCCTCCCCTGTTTCTCTTCCCCCACTCTCCCACTCCTGTGTCTCCCCCCTCTCCCTACCCTGTGTCTCTTCCCCCACTCTCTCACTCCTGTGTCTCCCCCCTCTCCCTCCCCTGTGTCTCTTCCCCCACTCTCCCACTCCTCTGTCTCCCCCCCTCTCCCGCCCCTGTGTCTCTTCCCCCTTCCTCCCTTGGGAGAAAGAAAGTGACGATGAGATAGATGGAAGAGAGGACAGTGGAAAGAGCTTATGGTTAGGAAGATATAGAGGGAGAGAAAAAAGGAACAAGGGAAAAAGAAAAAAAGAGAGAAAGGTATAGAGTGGGAGTGAAATATAAAGTGAGAGGCACAGAAAGACCGGGAAGAGAGGGGGAAAGTGAGACTGTGAGGGGGCAGAGAGATGGACACTCTGATAGACCCTGAAGGAATTTATAATGTTTTGGTGAAATCTGTGAGGGTGGGAAGAAAGTTGCCTGCTACTAAGCATGTGGTGAAGGGGGTATGTATCAAATTAGAAAATAAATCCAATCGCCCTTCACTCTCTAACACCCTCACCCTTCTTTCACTGATAGGCACACCCATTCAGGCTCCAATCTATGTAAGCAAAAAAATATATATAACATTTACTTCTGCTTCATAGACTATTCTAAAGCCTTTGACTGTGTGGATCACAACCAAATGTGGCATGTCCTTAAAGAGATGGGAGTACCAGATCATCTCATCCTCCTCCTAAAGAATCTGTATGTGATCCAAGAAGCCATGGCCAGAACCGAACATGGGACAACAGAATGGTTCAAAATCAGATAAGGAATGTGATAAGGTTGAATATTGTCACCTTATTTATTCAACATATATGCAGAGTACATCATATGTAAGGCTGGACTGGATGAATCCAATGCCGGAATCAGTATTGCTGGAAGGAACATCAACAACCTCAGATACGCTCATGATACTACTCTGATTTCTGAAAGTGAGGAGGAAATAAATGTCTTATTGATAGGGGTGAAAGAAACGGTGCAAAAGTTGTCCTGCTGCTCAACGTTACAAAGACAAAGATCATGGCAAACGGCAATATCATTTTCCTTGGATCCATGCACTCTGCAGATGATGAATGTAGCCATGAAATCTAAAGACGTTTGCTTCTGGGGAGGAAAGCTATGGCAAGCTTGGACAAGCTAGTAAAAGTAAAGATGTAAAACGATAAACAAAGGTCAGCATGGTTCGAACTATGGTATTCTCAGTAATAACATACAGATGTGAGAGCTGGACCATAAAGAAATCTGAGCTCCATAGAATTTAGGGCTTTGAATTGAGGTGTTGGAGAAGACCGCTTAGAGTCCCTAGGACAGCAAGAAGATCCAATAAATCAAGGTATGATCATGATGCTAAATATCAAATATTTTGGCCATATTATGATACGACAGGATTCCCTAGAAAATATTCTGATGCTGGGAAAGAAGACAGGGACGACAGATGCGGAGATGGATAGATGAGGTCACTGAAGCAATGAACATGAACTTGATGGAGCTTAGAAGGGCTGAGAAATGCGCCTGGCGTGCTGTGGTCCATAGAGTCACAGAGAATCGAAAGCGACTGAACAACTAAACAACAACTATATATATATATATATATATATATATATATATATATATATATATATATATATATATATATATATACAGTTGTGCTCAAAAGTTTGCATACCCTGGCAGAAATTGTGAAATGTGGGCATTTATTTTGAAAATATGACTGATCATGCAAAAAAAAAAAATGTCTTTTATTGAAGGACAGTGATCATATCAAGCAATTTATTATCACATAGTTGTTTGGCTCCTTTTTAAATCATAATGATAACAGAAATCACCCAAATGGCCCTGATCAAAGGTTTACATACCCTTGAATGGCTGGCCTTGTTAGCGACACACAAGGTGACACACACAGGTTAAAATGGCAATTAAAGGTTAATTTCCCACACCTGTGGCTTTTTAAATTGCAATTAGTGTCTGTGTATGAATAGTCAGTGAGTTTTTTTTAGCTCTCACGTGGATGCACTGAGCAGGCTAGATACTGAGTCATGAGAAGCAGAAAAGAACTGTCAAAGCCTGTGTAACAAGGTAATGGAACTTCATAACGAACATAAAAAGATATCCAAAGCCTTGAAAATGCCAGTTAATACTGTTCAATCACTTATTAAGAAGTGGAACATTTGGGGATCTCTTGATATCAATCAAGGTCAGGTAAACCAAGAAAGATTTTAGCCACAACTGCCAGAAGAATTGTTTGAATACAAAGAAAAAAACACAGGTGAGCTCAGGAGAAATATAGACTGTTCTGGAAAAAGACGGTGTGGTTGTTTCAAGGAGCACAATACGACGATACTTGAACAAAAATGAGTTGCATGGTCAAGTTGCCAGAAAGAAGCCTTTACTGCGACAATGCCACAAAAAAGCCCAGTGACAATATGCCCGACAACACCGTGACACGCCTCACAGCTTCTGGCACACTGTAATTTGGAGTGAAGAGACCAAAATAGAGCTTTATGGTCACAACCATAAGCGCTATGTTTCTAGAGGGGTCAACAAGGCCTATAGTGATAAGGAACCATCCCCACTGTGAAGCATGGTGGTGGCTCACTGATGTTTTTTTGTGGGGGGGGGGGGGGTGAGCTCTTAAGGCACAGGGAATCTTGTGAAAATTGATGGTAAGATGAATGCAGCATGTTATCAGAAAATACTGGAAGACAATTTGTATTGTTCTGCATGAAGGCTGCGCATGGGACGCTCTTGGGGTTTCCAGCATGACAATGACCCTAAGCACAAGGCCAAATTGACCTTCCAAAGCAGAAAAAATTGAAGGTTGTGGAGTGGCCTTCACAGTCTCTTGACCTTAATATCATGGGGGAGATCTCAAAAGTGCGGTTCATGCAAGACGACCAAAGACTTTGCATGACCTGGAGGCATTTTGACAAGACGAATGGGCAGCTATACCACCTGCAAGAATTAGGGGCCTCAAAGACAACTATTACAAAAGACTGCACGCTGTCATTGATGCTAAAGGAGGCAAAACACAGTATTAACTAAGGGTATGTACATTTTTGTTTCCATGTTTTGTTTTATGATTGTGCTATTCTGTTATAACCTGTAGTTGAATATGAATCCGATAGGAAATAAAATAAATGTGTTTTTCACTCATGTTATCTTTAAAAATGATTCATATATTACCAATTCGCTAGGGTATGCAAACTTTTGAGCACAACCGTATCTTACACAGCTACTATTGTTTAAGTATTACATATTTCCCAAACATGAAGTATTTACTATTACTAATTATACTACACTGAAAAAACTACACCTGAAAATAGGCGACATGTTTTAGAATGTATAGATAATACAGCCTCCAACATCACATTTTACATGCAATTCCGCTGCACTGGTGACATTTAAAGGGATATTGAGATTCCTGGATATTACTAGGTATATAATATCTCTGTGCATCTATTTACTTTTATATGTTTTATTTTATTAAGAAGGATTATAAGCTCTGTTTTACTGCCTAACATCAAATAAATAGTCCCTGTGTGGATCTGCCCTTTGCAGCGTATGCAGACACAGACTTTGTATGGCTTGATGTGCAATAGCCTATCAGGGAGCAGCACATCTGAGCAGCATATTGCAGAGATATGGTCACTGATTAGTTAGTATGAAACACCTCAAACCCTATCCTGTTATGCTGGCGCAGCGCAAAACAGCAGTGTGGCTAGATGTGCTGCCGACATTCTAGTGCCATATAATAGAATCAAGGCTTAGATCAACTGTTAGGGTGAGGGTTAGGGTTGGGGTTAGGTGAGGGTTAGGGTTAGTTCAAGGGTTATGCTAACTTCTCTCATATATCGGCAGCGCTGACAAATATTGGCAGCGCCATTTAGCGGTTGGTGGACCTGTCCCGACAACATAACAGGATAGATCCCAGACTCATACAGGGACTATATGGTGCTTATAAGCACTTCTTAATAAAATAAAGTACATACATATAAATACATACACAGATATATTATATGCCTAGAAAAATCCAGAAAACTTCCAAATGCTTTTAAGACTTAAATATTGCAAGTGATGGTATATTTTTTCCATTTTTATTTATTATATGGAATCTGAAGCCACCCTGTCTCTACTTGCCGATCGTCGCTGCTCGCTGTAATGTATGCATACCTTCCATTAAACGCTGATTTAACTGCTTTCAGCTAATGTTTTACCTGATGACCCAATTACTGAAATTGCAGTGAGAGAGCAGCATGTGCAATCTATATACACATTATTCAGTTACTTGGCAAGAGCTTTGCTGATCCAGCTGTACAACTGAGCAATTGTCCAAACATCAATTTAATCCGAGGGATCCTCTTCCTGGACTGGAGCCGATTCTGTGCTTTGTATAATTTCCATTCCAACTGGACTTGGCATCATTAAAACTAAACAAGCTTGATAGAATCAAACATGATAATGACACACTATTTTTCTTAAATTACACGGCACGTCCTCTTGTTTTTATTTCCTTGTAATTCATCTGTCAGATTGACTAATAAACTGTACTTTATTTTACTTGGCAAAACGAGGCATACTTATTTGTTTTATTTCATTTGCTTGTTTTGGTGCCTCCGCTTTAAGTATTTCCAAATATTTATTTATGGGTCATAAAAAAAATATTTTTATGAAATAAATGTATATTTATTGGGTCCTTTCTCTCATCACCATCGCAAAATCTGACAGCTGCAGTTCCGCCAGATGGCGCTGCCAATTTTAGCAAATAAGGCGCGCCGACAGAAGAGACCTTGAGCTATGAGAGGCGCGCCAGAGGCCCTAGCGATGGCCTCGCTGTCAATTCAGTGCCGTCGAGTTGCGCCACGTTGGAGGGGAAAATAGTTCTTTGCCTTCCCTGGAACTTGATGGTGCACAAAAACTCACAGCGCCCTCTGGTGGATGGCACCTGTAGCTGCAGCTGTCAGTGCTGCAGAAAAAATGCGCAGGCAAAGAGGGATAGATCCATTTATGGCATTAAAATAGGCAATCAAAATGTTCTTTGGAACTTCCCTGTTTTCTGCCTACCGAGTGCTAGGTGGCGGGGCCAAGGTTTTCATCAATTTGTTAGGGTTAGGGGTTACTGAGCTTTGTAGGTGTCACGATTTTGAACTTAATTCTATCAAACATTGGAAGAGTTGGGGGTCTTTTCCCTCTTCCCTTTACGCAAAAGATTGGCAGTAGCAGTACCGCCGCCAGCCGCTAGATGGCGCTGCCAATTTTCGGAATACTGCTGCACATTAAATATAAGGCGCACCGACAGAAGAGCCCTTGAGCTATGAGAGGTGCGCCCGAGGCCCTCAAGGGTCTAGTGCCGGCACCGAACATAGCGATGGCCTTGCTGACGATTCAGCTCCGTCGAGTTGCACTGCGTTGGAGGGGGGAATAATTATAGGCCTTTCCTGAAACCTGACGGTGCCATCTAGAGGCTACTTGCTGGCACTGCAGCTGTCCGTGCTGGCGATTTCTTGCGCATACACAACGGGATAGATCCGTGTTGGGCAGCAGATAGGAAACAAGATGTGAGATATAAGCAAAGGCTTTATGGTGGATCCGGGTTGGGAGAGTCTAGCAAGGCCAAGGCTAACTAGGTATGAATTGCACTACTTGATGCAGGTATTAATAATTCAAGATGGGACAGTATAAGTAGCAGTGTGCATATATTTCTATTATCTTACATTAAGAGAGCAAATCTGGAGACAATCTTCTATTTACAGAGACAGTGTCTGAATGTGAATAGTAAAGAGAAGTACACTATCACTTCAAGACAGTGATCTTGAGGATTTAGAGTGAGGAAAGATTTAAGTCTAGATTCATGTTTTTCATTTTACTTTTAGTTATAAATTGCTAACTATATTGAGCTGTGATGGTTTTCTGTACAATAAATGTAATGAAAATAAATAGAGGCAGATTGTAGATTTTGTATATCTTTGCAATGATGTTTTACAAAATGTTTTATTCCCTAAATATTCTTTTTGTATAATATTTCGGTACCAATTTTACATTTACCCAATTACTTTATGCTAATTTCACTGAATCTTAAACCCCCTTTAGTTTGCTGCTTTTCATTTCATCTAGGGAGAGTAATGCGGGCAATGGGGAAGATGTTGGTCCTCATCCAGTTGGAATAAGAGCAATTAGCAAGAAAAATTAGAAATAATTAGCTTGCTGCAGCAGAAATAGAGGTGACATTAATATGAATTACATGACAGATACAAAATAGCCGACCATATGAGCAGTCATATGGTATTACCAACATAAGTGATCAAATCTGCATATTGTGAAGACACATGTTTAGTAGGTGTGTTTTGTTACATAAAGATGATTTATAGCAGGGATAGTCAATTACTCTTCACCATACTTAACCAGCCCAACCATACATGGTTTCAGGGTGGTGGGACCTCTTGGTTCCTTGACTGGAATTGAACCCAGGTTGCAAAGGTGAGAGCGCTGAATCCTAACCACTGGACCAAGAGGGAACCCGATTTCTTATGAATACAAATACACATATTTTAATATAATGGCTTCAGAAGTGCACAGAATGGACATATATATAGTGAAAGAACTTAGGAAAATAACATGTAAATGCTAGCCTATTTAAGAATTTGGACGCTTCAGTTGAGATTTATGATCCATTTAATAATGTACTGGAGGTGCGGAAGAAAAGGGGATTGGGGTCCTGATCTGGACACAGGTCCAACCATTCATCCCTAATCAATAGTTTAAAAAACATACAGTAAAATGAGATAGAAAAATGTAGGGAATGATTTGGTAGTGAGGGTAGTGGATGGATGTAAAGCTGAAACAGTTGGGACAAGGACAAGTGAGGGATGCTTCTTCTGTACGGACCCAAATTAACAGAAAGATAGAAACATAGGGAGGGACCTAAGCGTATCCTTTCAGTATTTGAGGTATCTGATATCCTCTTATTTTCTTCCCCAAATTCAGTATGACAGAGTAATGGGGGGATAGCCCCTATATTATGAATGGAGTGAAAGGGTGAGGGCCTCCAGCCTGGCTGGATGTGGATGAGATGGGTGTGATGGTCCAAGTTGGCAGATGTTAATGGGATGGAGAGAGTCTCGGATCTCACACAGGTTCTTGGATGTCACTTCAGTTGTGCTGTCATAGCTGTGCCACCTGGATATTCCCCTACTTACTCCTTGCAGATTTCAGTGAGTTTCTATCAAGAAAAGACGGAATAGGTTTATACTAGAAAATTGCCCGTCAAAAATGACGGGAATAAAATTGTAAGGCTAGCAATGCTGTTTGCCACACAATGTGAGGCTCTTGCTCCTCTGAGCACCTTCGGCACTCATCGCAAGCCCCGCACTGAGCGACTTTGGCGCTCATTGCGTGGCTCATAAAGAGCCCTCTCCCCCGTGTACTTCAACTTTCCTGCTTTGCAATGATCACCTTCATCTCCTTTGGCGCTCATTGCAAGCCTCTCCCACTCACTTGCCTTTCCTCCTGCCTACTGTACGGGAGGACCTGCAAGTTTTGTGCTTGGGAATGCCATGTGTCTCTTTCCAGCATCTCCGCCTGGCCCATTGCAGCCTAAGCCCCGCATGCTTCAATCGCAGTGCAATGAGCACCTTCGGCTGTCCTGCGCCTAAGTCCTGTGTGCTTCAGTCGCAGTGCAATGAGCGCTTCACAAGGCTCGCAGTGCAATGAGCCTTTGGCACTCATTACAGCCTAAGTCTCGAGTGCTTCAACTGCTTCGCATTGCTTCGCGTTGCTGCCTAAGTCCTGCGTGTGCAGTTGCCGGCTCGCCTCGCTTTGCGAGGCTCGCAAAGTGTGACCAACACTGACAACTATATATGTGATAAAAAAGAGAGTTTTCAATTATACAAAAAAAAATCAGATTTTAAGCTCTGTTCTTTTTCTAGAGGCTACTAGCGATGTAGGCGGTACAATGCACCAGGGCCCTCTTCTTGGTGGCCCCAGTGCAGTCTAATTTTTATTTTTTATTACATGTTTTTAATTTCTGTAGTGTAGGGCGCCACTCGATTCCACTGGCGCAAAACCTCCCAACCCTCCTGGGAAGTTAGTACCCCTTTAAGAGAATCGTAAACCATGCTCTCGGCAGTAGCATTTGCGGGCTTGAACATGATCGCGGACGCAAGCACGTAACTAGTGGTTCAAGCCCGTAAGATCGGAGCACTTGAAATGCAAACATAAATTCAATCCAGCGCTGTAAATGACGGGGAACACAATGGGTGACATTAGAATTAAAAGCACAACATTCTCAAGCACATCGCCAAAATATAATACTTTATTTTATGTTTAATTTCCGTTCAAAGTCCTACGGGCTTGAATGACCTCCAAGCCGTAACTCCTTTTTCAAGCCCGTAGGACTTTGAACAAAAATGGAGGTTAGATTCCAAAGTCCTACGGGCTTGGAGGTTGAAGCCTGTAGGACTTTGGACAGAAAATAAACATGAAATAAAGTATTATATTCTGTCGATGTGCGAGCTTGTGAATGTTGCGCTTTTAATTCTAATGTCACCCATTGTGTTCCGCATCATTTACAGCGCTGGATTGATTTTATATTTGCAATTCAAATGCTTTGATTTGTAAATAAGACCTCCTTGGTCCCAGTAACCTTTAGCCATTTACGGGCTTGACGGGAGGTTAAATCGGAGCAATTGAATAGCGATTTGTGATTTTTGCGTCCGCAACTCTTGTAACCCGATCGGAGCCCGCATGTAGGAGGCAATTGAATAGCTAAGTAACAAGCCCGGATCTCAGAAAAGAGCAATTGAATGAGGCCCTTAGGGGGTAGCAGAACTACTGATATATTTCCATTGCCATAATGTAAAGACCGTCACGTGTATATATACGTTTAATTCTGCAGCATAAACATAAACACCCTTTAGAAATATTTAATATTTAATTTAATTAATAAATATTTAATTTAATAAAATAAAGCAGTAAAAGGACCTACAATATACAGAGACATATGGAACAGGGTTATTTAAGGTAAAATCCAGGAGGAAAGGAGAGGAGAAGTGGAGAGAGATATAAACATCTGTCAATATATCTATACAATGTCATTTTTATGTTTCAGCTTTAATTTAAAAGAGCATGCCGTCAGAAAGTATATAAAAAAAACACCAAACCATTACATTTTTCACTTTTATATGCAATTACTCTTTACTGCAGGCTTCCATTGTATCTACTGAGTCTGTTTCTAGCAGCATCTGTCTCATTGTAAAGCAATGAGCATTCCATTTGATCTAATGAGCGCACTGGCAATTGCAGATGCCAGATTCCCATTGTGCAGATAGAGATTCTCTATGTATTCAAAGTTCCGTTCCATATCAGGAATTATATCACTGCATATTCCACAGCAGGATTATTGTATTTTAAAGTAATACATTAGAGACCGTCATTTTTATTACATCCTCAACTGATTACCGAATATATATAAATTTTGTTTCTTTAGTTGTTCAGTTGAGTCTGACTCTGCATGACCCTATGGAACACAGCAGATTTTATGTCTGGTTGTGCCAATCCATAAGGTTTCATGGCAAAGATACTGGATTGTGTTTCCAGTTACTTCTCCAGTGGGCCGTGATTTGTCTGACCTTTCTGTTATGACTTGGATGGCCCCCACATGGTATAGTTCACAGCTTCATTGAGGTGCAATATATATTATTGTTGCAATTTGCTGTCATGAACAGTTTTCAAATTCCCCACACCTTTATAATCAAAAGAAAAAAAGGGCAGTTTATTAGTAAATTATTTTATATTTATATTCTGCAGAATTTACTGCATCGTATAACAGACCAATGGCACGTACATATTACTCACAGTGCCACCTAGTGCCCAGAAGTATTATAACAATCATTTTCTTCATCTCCCATTGAGCTGCTTGTCACTGTGACATCACCTCGAAAAATCACTTTTTTGTATATGTTTTTCTCAAAGCGCAGCATTTTAGTATACTTTACACACACAATGTTTCAGTCCATTAATAAAGAGCCTGGCTTCTGATAAGAGGTCTAGTGCCAACCATCCTGCCCGTGTATATTCAATAAGGAGACTATACAGAGGGTAAATCAGATGGGGAATAATGGAATAAAACTAGGTCAAGTATTTGGGATCTAAAATTCAGAGCTGATAAACACACAGCCATGCACTTAGGGCTACCAAACTTTATATAAAATATTTACTTAATGGTAAGCGAACGAAGAGGAAGATAAAGATCAGTACTAATGTCCCGCTATAGACCCCCAGTCAGATAAAGGTCAGTACTAATGTCACTCTATAGACCCCCAGTCAGATAAAGGTCAGTACTAATGTCACTCTATAGACCCCCAGTCAGATAAAGGTCAGTACTAATGTCACTCTATAGACCCCCAGTCAGATAAAGGTCAGTACTAATGTCACTCTATAGACCCCCAGTCAGATAAAGGTCAGTACTAATGTCACTCTATAGACCACCAGACAGATAAAGGTCAGTACTAATGTCCCTCTGTAGACAACCAGTCAGATAAAGGTCAGTACTAATGTCCCTCTATATACCCCGAGTCAGATAAAGGTCAGTACTAATGTCCCTCTATAGACCCCCAGTCAGATAAAGGTCAGTAATAATGTCCATCTATAGACTCTCAGTAGGATAAAGGTCAGTACTAATGTCCCTCTATAGACCCTCAGTAAGATAAAGGTCAGTACTAATGTCCCTCTATAGACCCCCAGTCAGATAAAGGTCAGTACTAATGTCCCTCTATAGACCCCCAGTCAGATAAAGATCAGTACTAATGTACCTCTATAGACCCCCAGTCAGATAAAGGTCAGTACTAATGTCCCTCTATAGACCCCCAGTCAGATAAAGGTCAGTACTAATGTCCCTCTATAGACCCCCAGTCAGATAAAGGTCAGTACTAATGTCCCTCTATAGACCCCCAGTCAGATAAAGGTCAGTACTAATGTCCCTCTATAGACCCCCAGACAGATAAAGGTCAGTACTAATGTCACTGTATAGACCCCAGTCAGATAAAGGTCAGTACTAATGTCCCTCTATAGACCCCCAGTCAGATAAAGGTCAGTACTAATGTCCCTCTATAGACCCCCAGTCAGATAAAGGTCAGTACTAATGTCCCTCTATAGACCCCCAGACAGATAAAGGTCAGTACTAATGTCACTGTATAGACCCCCAGTCAGATAAAGATCAGTACTAATGTCCCTCTATAGACCCCCAGTCAGATAAAGGTCAGTACTAATGTCCCTCTATAGACCCCCAGTCAGATAAAGGTCAGTACTAATGCCCCTCTATAGACCCCCAGTCAGATAAAGGTCAGTACGAATGTCCCTCTATAGACCCCCAGTCAGATAAAGGTCAGTACGAATGTCCCTCTATAGACCCCTAGTCAGATAAAGGTCAGTACTAATGTCCCTCTATAGACCCCCAGTCAGATAAAGGTCAGTACTAATGTCCCTCTATAGACCCCCAGTCAGATAAAGGTCAGTACTAATGTCCCTCTATAGACCCCCAGTCAGATAAAGGTCAGTACTAATGCCCCTCTATAGACCCCCAGTCAGATAAAGGTCAGTACGAATGTCCCTCTATAGACCCCTAGTCAGATAAAGGTCAGTACTAATGTCCCTCTATAGACCCCCAGTCAGATAAAGGTCAGTACTAATGCCCCTCTATAGACCCCCAGTCAGATAAAGGTCAGTACGAATGTCCCTCTATAGACCCCCAGTCAGATAAAGGTCAGTACTAATGTCACGCTATAGACCCCCAGTCAGATAAAGGTCAGTACTAATGTCCCTCTATAGACCTCCAGTCAGATAAAGGTCAGTACTAATGTCACTCTATAGACCCCCAGTCAGATAAAGGTCAGTACTAATGTCACTCTATAGACCCCCAGTTAGATAAATGTCAGTACTAATGTCCCTCTATAGATCCCCAGTCAGATAAAGGTCAGTACTAATGTCCCTCTATAGACCCCCAGTCAGATAAAGATCAGTACTAATGTCCCTCTATAGACCCCCAGTCAGATAAAGGTCAGTAATAATGTCCCTCTATAGACCCCCAGTCAGATAAAGGTCAGTACTAATGTCTCTCTATAGACCCCCAGTCAGATAAAGGTCAGTACTAATGTCCCTCTATAGACCCCCAGTCAGATAAAGGTCAGTAATAATGTCCCTCTATAGACCCCCAGTCAGATAAAGGTCAGTACTAATGCCCCTCTATAGACCCCCAGTCAGATAAAGGTCAGTACTAATGCCCCTCTATAGACCCCCAGTCAGATAAAGGTCAGTACTAATGTCACTCTATAGTCCCCCAGTCAGATAAAGGTCAGTACTAATGTCGCTCTATATACCCCCAGTCAGATAAAGGTCAGTACTAATGTCACGCTATAGACCCCCAGTCAGATAAAGGTCAGTACTAATGTCACTCTATAGACCCCCAGTTAGATAAAGGTCAGTACTAATGTCCCTCTATAGATCCCCAGTCAGATAAAGGTCAGTACTAATGTCACTCTATAGACCCCCAGTCAGATAAAGGTCAGTACTAATGTCCCTCTATATACCCTCAGTCAGATAAAGGTCAGTACTAATGTCCCTCTATAGATCCCCAGACAGATAAAGGTCAGTACTAATGTCCCTCTATAGACCCCCAGTCAGATAAAGGTCAGTACTAATGTCCCTCTATAGACCCCCAGTCAGATAAAGGTCAGTACTAATGTCCATCTATAGATCCCCAGTCAGATAAAGGTCAGTACTAATGTCACTCTATAGACTCCCAGACAGATACAGGTCAGTACTAATGTCACTCTATAGATCCCCAGTCAGATAAAGGTCAGTACTAATGTCCCTCTATAGACCCCCAGTCAGATAAAGGTCAGTACTAATGTCTCTCTATAGACCCCCAGTAAGATAAAGGTCAGTACTAATTTCCCTCTATAGACCCCCAGTCAGATAAAGGTCAGTACTAATGTCCCTCTATAGACCCCAGTCAGATAAAGGTCAGTACTAATGTCACTCTATAGACCACAGTCAGATAAAGGTCAGTACTAATGTCACTCTATAGACCCCCAGTCATATAAAGGTCAGTACTAATGTCACTCTATAGATCCTCAGTCAGATAAAGGTCAGTACTAATGTCACTCTATAGACTCCCAGAAAGATAAAGGTCAGTACTAATGTCTCTCTATAGACCCCCATTTAGATAAAGGTCAGTACTAATGTCCCTCTATAGACCCCCAGTAAGATAAAGGTCAGTACTAATTTCCCTCTATAGACCCCCAGTCAGATAAAGGTCAGTACTAATGTCCATCTATAGATCCCCAGTCAGATGAAGGTCAGTACTAATGTCACTCTATAGACTCCCAGACAGATACAGGTCAGTACTAATGTCACTCTATAGATCCCCAGTCAGATAAAGGTCAGTACTAATGTCCCTCTATAGACCCCCAGTCAGATAAAGGTCAGTACTAATGTCCCTCTATAGACCCCCAGTCAGATAAAGGTCAGTACTAATGTCCCTCTATAGACCCCCAGTCAGATAAAGGTCAGTACTAATGTCCATCTATAGATCCCCAGTCAGATAAAGGTCAGTACTAATGTCACTCTATAGACTCCCAGACAGATACAGGTCAGTACTAATGTCACTCTATAGATCCCCAGTCAGATAAAGGTCAGTACTAATGTCCCTCTATAGACCCCCAGTCAGATAAAGGTCAGTACTAATGTCTCTCTATAGACCCCCAGTAAGATAAAGGTCAGTACTAATTTCCCTCTATAGACCCCCAGTCAGATAAAGGTCAGTACTAATGTCACTCTATAGATCCTCAGTCAGATAAAGGTCAGTACTAATGTCACTCTATAGACTTCCAGAAAGATAAAGGTCAGTACTAATGTCTCTCTATAGACCCCCATTTAGATAAAGGTCAGTACTAATGTCCCTCTATAGACCCCCAGTCAGATAAAGGTCAGTACTAATGTCCCTCTATAGACCCCCAGTCAGATAAAGGTCAGTACTAATGTCCCTCTATAGACCCTAGTCAAATAAAGGTCAGTACTAATGTCCCTCTATAGACCCCCATTTAGATAAAGGTCAGTACTAATGTCACTCTATAGACCACCAGTCAGATAAAGGTCAGTACTAATATCACTCTATAGACCCGCAGTCATATAAAGGTCAGTACTAATGTCTCTCTATAGACCCCCAGTTAGATAAAGGTCAGTACTAATGTCTCTCTATAAAACCCCAGTTAGATGAAGGTCAGTACTAATGTCCCTCTATAGACACCAATCAGATAAAGGTCAGTACTAATGTCACTCTATAGACCACCAGTCAGATAAAGGTCAGTACTAATATCACTCTATAGACCCGCAGTCATATAAAGGTCAGTACTAATGTCTCTCTATAGACCCCCAGTTAGATAAAGGTCAGTACTAATGTCTCTCTATAAAACCCCAGTTAGATGAAGGTCAGTACTAATGTCCCTCTATAGACACCAATCAGATAAAGGTGAATACTAATGTCTCTCTATAGACCCCCAGTTAGATAAAGGTCAGTACTAATGTCCCTCTATAGACCCCCAGTCAGATAAAGGTCAGTCAGATAAAGGTCAGTACTAATGTCACTCTATAGACCCCCAGTTAGATAAAGGTCAGTACTAATGTCCCTCTATAGACACCCAGTTAGATAAAGGTCAGTACTAATGTCACTCTATAGACCACCAGACAGATAAAGGTCAGTACTAATGTCACTCTATAGACTCCCAGACAGATACAGGTCAGTACTAATGTCACTCTATAGATCCCCAGTCAGATAAAGGTCAGTACTAATGTCCATCTATAGATCCCCAGTCAGATAAAGGTCAGTACTAATGTCACTCTATAGACTCCCAGACAGATACAGGTCAGTACTAATGTCACTCTATAGATCCCCAGTCAGATAAAGGTCAGTACTAATGTCCCTCTATAGACCCCCAGTCAGATAAAGGTCAGTACTAATGTCTCTCTATAGACCCCCAGTAAGATAAAGGTCAGTACTAATTTCCCTCTATAGACCCCCAGTCAGATAAAGGTCAGTACTAATGTCACTCTATAGATCCTCAGTCAGATAAAGGTCAGTACTAATGTCACTCTATAGACTTCCAGAAAGATAAAGGTCAGTACTAATGTCTCTCTATAGACCCCCATTTAGATAAAGGTCAGTACTAATGTCCCTCTATAGACCCCCAGTCAGATAAAGGTCAGTACTAATGTCCCTCTATAGACCCCCAGTCAGATAAAGGTCAGTACTAATGTCCCTCTATAGACCCCAGTCAAATAAAGGTCAGTACTAATGTCACTCTATAGACCGCCATTTAGATTAAGGTCAGTACTAATGTCACTCTATAGACCCCCAGTCAGATAAAGGTCAGTACTAATGTCCCTCTATAGACCCACAGTCATATAAAGGTCAGTACTAATGTCTCCTAATAGACCCCCAGTCAGATAAAGGCCAGTACTAATTTCCCTCTATAGACCCCCAGTTAGATGAAGGTCAGTACTAATGTCCCTCTATAGACACCCAGTCAGATAAAGGTCAGTACTAATGTCACTCTATAGACCACCAGTCAGATAAAGGTCAGTACTAATATCACTCTATAGACCCGCAGTCATATAAAGGTCAGTACTAATGTCTCTCTATAGACCCCCAGTTAGATAAAGGTCAGTACTAATGTACCTCTATAGACCCCCAGTCAGATAAAGGTCAGTACTAATGTCACTCTATAGACTACCAGTCAGATAAAGGTCAGTACTAATATCACTCTATAGACCCGCAGTCATATAAAGGTCAGTACTAATGTCTCTCTAAAGACCCCCAGTTAGATAAAGGTCAGTACTAATGTCTCTCTATAAAACCCCAGTTAGATGAAGGTCAGTACTAATGTCCCTCTATAGACACCAATCAGATAAAGGTCAGTACTAATGTCACTCTATAGACCACCAGTCAGATAAAGGTCAGTACTAATATCACTCTATAGACCCGCAGTCATATAAAGGTCAGTACTAATGTCTCTCTATAGACCCCCAGTTAGATAAAGGTCAGTACTAATGTCTCTCTATAAAACCCCAGTTAGATGAAGGTCAGTACTAATGTCCCTCTATAGACACCAATCAGATAAAGGTGAATACTAATGTCTCTCTATAGACCCCCAGTTAGATAAAGGTCAGTACTAATGTCCCTCTATAGACCCCCAGTCAGATAAAGGTCAGTCAGATAAAGGTCAGTACTAATGTCACTCTATAGACCCCCAGTTAGATAAAGGTCAGTACTAATGTCCCTCTATAGACACCCAGTTAGATAAAGGTCAGTACTAATGTCCCTCCATGAACCCCAAGTCAGACCTCCCATAGATACTGTTTCCAGATGTAAGACAGGATCTCCAAGACATAACTTTTATGAAGTCATGACCTGAATATGTATAGATTAGAGGAGAGAGCTTCCATATACAGTAGACTCTTAGTTAACCGGATTTCAAGCAACCGGAAAAAAGAGATTAATACTTTAAATAAAAATGATATTTCATAGAGCTCAACAAATGCCAGGAGCCAGGTTGTGATGCAACAAAATGCTTACAGGCACCTAGTTATCATCCACTGTATGTCTCTGCAATTCAATGTTACCTGGAAGCAGACAGACATGAGTGACTGAGCCGGTGCAGTGTTAGTGTTACATTCCCGGGCATGAGTGACTGATCCACGGCAGTGCTGGGGTTACATTTCCCAGACATGAGTGACTGAGCCAGGGCAGTGTTGGCATTACATTTCCCAGACATGAGTGACTGAGCCAGGGCAGTATTGGGGTTTCATTCCCCAGGAATGAGTGACTGAGCCAGGGCAGTGTTGGCATTACATTTCCCAGACATGAGTGACTGAGCCAGGGCAGTATTGGGGTTACATTCCCCGGAAATGAGTGACTGAGCCAGGGCAGTGTTGGCGTTACATTTCCCAGACATGAATGACTGAGCAAGGGCAATTTTGGGGTTATATTCCCCTTGCATGAATCACTTAGCCAGGGCAGTGTTGGCGTTACATTTATGGGGTATGAGTGACTGAGCCAGTGCAGTGTTGGGGTTACAATCCCCGGGCATGAGTGACTAAGCCAGGGCAGTGTTGGCGTAACATTTCCCAGACATGAGTGACTGAGCCAGGGCAGTTTTGGCATAACATTTCCCAGACATGAGTGACTGAGCCAGGGCAGTGTTGGCGTAACATTTCCCAGACATGAGTGACTGAGCCAGGGCAGTTTTGGTGTTACGTTCCCTGGGCATGAATGACTAAGCCAGGTCAGTGTTGGGGTTACATTCCCTGGGCATGAGTGATTGAGCCAGAGCTGTGTTGGTGTTATATTCCCTGGGCATGAGTGATTAAGCCAGTGAGGTGTTGGCTCTACATTCTCCGGGCATGACAGACTGAGCAAGGGCAGTGTTGGGGTAACATTCCCCGGGCATGAGTGACTGAGCCAGTGCAGTGTTGGCATTACATTACCCGCGCATGAGTAAATGAGCCAGTGCAGTGTTGGCGTTACATTCCCCGGGCATGAGTGACTGATCCAGTGAGGTGTTGGCGTTACATTCCCTGTGCATGAGTGAATGAGCCAGTGCAGTGTTGGCGTTACATTCCCCGGGCATGAGTGACTGAGGCAGTGCAGTGTTGGTATTACATTCCCTGGGCAAGGTTGAATGAGCCACTGCAGTGTTGGTGATACATTCGCAGTGCATGAGTGACTGATCCACGGCAGTGCTGGGGTTTTACTCTCAGGACATGAGTGACTGAGCCGGGGCAGTGTTGGGGTTACATTCCCTGGGCATGAATGACTGAGCCAGGGCAGTGTGGGGAATACAGTCCCTGGGCATGAGTGACTAAGCCCGTGCAGAGTTTGGGTTACATTCCCTGGGCATGAGTGATTGAGCCAGTGCAGTGTTGGCGTTACATTCCCCGCGCATGAGTGAATGAGCCAGTGCAGTGTAGGCATTACATTCCCCGGAGATGAGTGACTGAGCCTGTGCAGTGTTGGCGTTACACTCCCTGGGCGTGAGTGATTGAGCCAGGGCAGTGTTGGGGTTACATTCCCCGGTCATGAATGACTGAGCAAGGGCAGTGTTGGCGTTACATTCCCCGGGCTTGACTGACTGAGCCAGTGCAGTGTTGGAGTTACATAAAGTGGGCATTATTGACTGAGCCAGGGTAGTGTTGGAGTTACATTCCCCGGGCTTGAGTGACTGAGCCAGGGCAGTGTTGGTATTTCATTCCCTGGGCATGAGTGATTGAGCCAGTGAGATGTTGGCGTTACATTTCCCAGGTATGATAGACTGAGCCAGGGCAGTATTGGTGTTACATTCCCTGGGCATGAGTGACTGAGCCAGGGCAGTGTTGTCGTTACATTCACTGGGCATGAGTGATTGAGTCAGTGAGGTGTTGTCGTTACATTCCCCTGTCATAAGTGATTGAGCAAGGGCAGTGTTGACGTTACATTCACTGGGCATGAGTGATTGAGCCAGTGAGGTGTTGTCGTTACATTCCCCTGGCATAAGTGATTGAGCAAGGGCAGTGTTGGCGTTACATTCCCCGGGCAACAATGATTGAGCCAGTGCAGTGTTGAGGTTATATTCCCCGGGCATGAGTGATTGAGCCAGGGATGTGTTGAGGTTACATTCCCCGGGCATATGTGACTGCGCCAGTGCAGTGTTGGCGTTACATTTCTCGGACATGAGTGACTGAGCCAGTGCAATGTTGGAGTTACATTCCCCGGGCATGAGTGACTGAGCCAGTTTAGAGTTGGCGTTACCTTTCCCAAACTTGAGTGACTGAGCCAGTGCAGTGTTGGCATTACATTCCCCAGGTATGAGTGACTGAGCAAGGGAAGTGTTGTGGTTACATTCCCTGAGCATGATTGACTGAGCCAGGACAGTATTGTTGTTACATTCCCCGGGAAAGTTTGACTGAGCCAGTGCAGTGTTGGAGTTACATTTCCCGGTCATGAGTGACTGAGCCAGTTAAGTGTTGGTGTTACATTCCCTGTGCATGAGTGACTGAGCCAGAGCAGTGTTGGCGTTACATTGACCGGGCAAGAGTGAATGAGTCAGTGCAGTGTTGGTGTTACATTCAGCGGGCATGAGTGTTTGAGCCAGTGCAGTGTTGGCGTTACATTCCCCGTGCATGAGTGAATGAGCCAGTGCAGTGTAGGCATTACATTCTCCGGAGATGAGTGACTGAGCCTGTGCAGTGTTGGCGTTACAATCCCTGGGCGTGAGTGATTGAGCCAGGGCAGCGTTGGCGTTACATTTCCCGGGCATGTGTGACTGAGCCAGTGCAGTGTTGGCTTTACATTCCCTGCGCATGAGTGAATGAGCCAGTGCAGTGTTGGTGTTACATTCCCCGGGCATGAGTGATTGAGCCAGGGTAGCGTTGGCGTAACATTTCCCAGGCATGTGTGACTGAGCCAGTGCAGTGTTGGTGTTACATTCCCTGCGCATGAGTGAATGAGGCAGTGCAGAGTTGGTATTACATTCCCTGGGCAAGGTTGAATGAGCCACTGCAGTGTTGGTGATAAATTCCCAGTGCATGAGTGACTGAGCCAGGGCAGTGTTGGGGTTACATTCCCTGGGCATGAATGACTGAGCCAGGGCAGTATTGGGGTTACATTCCCCGGGCATGAGTGACTGAGCCAGGGCAGTGTGGGGGATACATTCCCTGGGCATGAGTGACTAAGCCCGTGAAGAGTTTGGGTTACATTCCCTGGGCATGAGTGATTGAGCCAGGGCAGTGTTGGTGTTACTTTCCCCGCGCATGAGTGATTGAGCCAGTGCAGTGTTGGTGTTACATTCCCCGCGCATGAGTGAATGAGCCAGTGCAGTGTAGGCATTACATTCCCCGGAGATGAGTGACTGAGCCTGTGCAGTGTTGGCGTTACACTCTCTGGGCGTGAGTGATTGAGCCAGGGCAGTGTTGGTGTTACATTTCCCAGACATGAGTGACTGAGCCAGGGCAGTGTTGGGGTTACATTCCCCGATTATGAATGACTGAGCAAGGGCAGTGTTGGCGTTACATTCCCCGGCTTGACTGACTGAGCCAGTGCAGTGTTGGAGTTACATAAACTGGGCATTATTGACTGAGCCAGGTTAGTGTTGGAGTTACATTCCCCTGGCTTGAGTGACTGAGCCAGGGCAGTGTTGGTGTTACATTCCCTGGGCATGAGTGATTGAGCCAGTGAGGTGTTGGTGTTACATTTCCCAAGTATGATTGACTGAGCCAGGGCAGTATTGGTGTTACAATCCCTGGGCATGAGTGACTGAGCCAGGGCAGTGTTGGAGTTACATTCACTGGGCATCAGTGATTGAGCCAGTGAGGTGTTGTCGTTACATTCCCCTGGCATAAGTGATTGAGCAAGGGCAGTGTTGGAGTTACATTCACTGGGCATGAGTGATTGAGCCAGTGAGGTGTTGTCGTTACATTCCCCTGGCATAAGTGATTGAGCAAGGGCAGTGTTGGCGTTACATTCCCCAGGCAACAATGATTGAGCCAGTGCAGTGTTGAGGTTATATTCCCCGGGCATGAGTGATTGAGCCAGGGATGTGTTGAGGTTACATTCCCCGGGCATATGTGACTGAGCCAGTTTAGAGTTGGCGTTACCTTTCCCAAACTTGAGTGAGTGAGCCAATGCAGTGTTGGCATTACATTCCCCAGGTATGAGTGACTGAGCAAGGGCATTGTTGTGGTTACATTCCCTGAGCATGATTGACTGAGCCAGGGCAGTGTTGTTGTTACATTCCCCGGGAAAGTTTGACTGAGGCAGTGCAGTGTTGGCGTTACATTTCCCGGTCATGAGTGACTCAGCCAGTTCAGTGTTGGTGTTACTTTCCCTGGGCATGAGTGACTGAGCCAGAGCAGTGTTGGCGTTACATTGACCGGGCAAGAGTGAATGAGTCAGTGCAGTGTTGGTGTTACATTCAGCGGGCATGAGTGATTGAGCCAGTGCAGTGTTGGCGTTACATTCCCCGCGCATAAGTGAATGAGCCAGTGCAGTTTAGGAATTACATTCCCTGGAGATGAGTGACTGAGCCTTTGCAGTGTTGGCGTTACACTCCCTGGGCGTGAGTGATTGAGCCAGGGCAGCATTGGCGTTATATTTCCCTGCGCATGAGTGAATGAGCCAGTGCAGTGTTGGCCTTACATTCCCTGCGCATGAGTGAATGACCCAGTGCAGTGTTGATGTTACATTCCCCGGGCATGAATGATTGAGCCAGGGCAGGGTTGGCGTTACATTTCCCGGGCATGTGTGACTGAGCCAGTGCAGTGTTGGCGTTACATTCCCTGCGCATGAGTGAATGAGCCAGTGCAGTGTTGGTGTTACATTCCCCTGGCATGAGTGACTGAGCCAGTGCAGCATTGGCGTTACATTTCCCGGGCATGTGTGACTGAGCCAGTGCAGTGTTGGTGTTACATTCCCTGCGCATGATTGAATGAGCCAGTGCAGTGTTGGTGTTACATTCCCCGGGCATGAGTGACTGAGCCAGTGCAGTGTGAGGGTTACATTTCCTTTTCATGAGTAACTGAGCCAGTGCAGTGTTGGGGTTTATATTCCCTGGGAATGAGGTACTAAGCCAGTGCATTGTTGGCGTTACATTTCACGGGCATCAGTGACTGAACCAGTGCAGTGTTGGCGTTACATTCCCCAGGTATGAGTGACTAAGCTAGGGCAGTGTTGGGGTTACTTTTTCCTGGCATAAGTGCCTGAGCTAGGGCAGTGTTGTGGTTTCATTCTACGGTCATGAGTGACTGAGCAAGGGCAGTGTTGGCGTTACATTTCCCAGACATGAGTCACTGAGCCTGGGCAATGTTGGGGTTAAATTCCCCGGGCATGACTGACTGAGCCAGTGCAGTGTTGGCATTACATTCGCCGGGCCTGAGTGACTGAGCCAATGCATTGATGGGGGTTTACATTTTCCAGGCATGAGTGACTTAGCCAGTGCAGTGTTGGCGTTATATTCCCCGGGGAATGAGTAACTGAGCCAGTGCAGTGTTGGCGTTACATTCCCCGGGAATGACTGACTAAGCCAGTGCAGTGTTGGAGTTACATTCCCTGGGCATGAGTGACTGAGCCAGAGCAGTGTTGGCATAACATTCTCTGGGCATGAGTGACTGAGGCAGTGCAGTGTTAGCATTACATTCCCCGGGCAAGAGTGAATGAGTCAGTGCAGTGTTGGTGTTACATTTCCCCGGGCACGAGTGACTAAGCCAGGGCAGTGTTGGCATTACATTTCTCGGACATGAGTTACTGAGACAGGGCAGTGTTGAGGTTACATTCCCCGGGAATGAATGACTGAGCCTGTGCAGTGCTGGCATTACATTTCCTGGACATGAGCGACTCAGCCAGGGCAGTGTTGGTGTTACATTTCACAGACATGAGTGAATGAGCCAGGGCAGTGTTGGTGTTACATGCCCCGGGCATGACTGACTAAGCCAGTGCAGTGTTGGAGTTACATTTCCCGGGCATGAGTAACTGAGTCAATGCAGTGTTGGCGTTACATTCCCCAGGCATGAGTGAATGAGCCAGTGCAGTGTTGGTGTTACATTCCCTGGGCATAAGTGACTGAGCCAGAGCAGTGTTGGCATAACATTCCCCGAGCATGAGTGACTGAGGCAGTGCAGTGTTGGCATTACATTCCCCGGGCAAGAGTGAATGAGCCAGTGCAGTGTTGGTGTTACATTCCCCCAGGCATGAGGGAATAAGCCAGGACAGTGTTGGGGTAACATTCCCTGGGCATGAGTGATTGAGCCAGAGCTGTGTTGGTGTTACATTCCCTGGGCATGAGTGATTGAGCCAGAGCAGTGTTGGTGTTACATTCCCCAGGCATGAGTGACTGAGCCAGTGCAATATTGGCGTTACATTTCTCGGACATGAGTGACTGAGCCAGGGCAGTGTTGAAGTTACATTCCACAGGCATGAATGACTGAGCCAGTGCAGTGCTGGCATTACATTTCCTGGACATGTGTGACAGAGCCAGGGCAGTGTTGGCATTACATTTCCCAGACATGAGTGACTGAGCAAGGGCAATGTTGGGGTTACATTCCCCTTGCATGAGTGACTGAGCAAGGGCAGTATTGGGGTTACATTCCCCGGGAATGAGTGACTGAGCCAGGGCAGTGTTGGCGATACATTTCCCAGACATGAGTGACTGAGCAAGGGCAATGTTGGGGTTATATTCCCCTTGCATGAATGACTGAGCCAGAGCAGTGTTGGCATTATATTCCTGGGGTATGAGTGACTGAGCCAGTGCAGTGTTGACATTACATTCCCCGGGCAAGAGTGAATGAGCCAGTGCAGTGTTGGTGTTACATTCCCCCAGGCATGAGTGAATAAGCCAGGGCAGTGTTGGGGTAACATTCCCTGGGCATGAATGATTGAGCCAGAGCTGTGTTGGTGTTACATTCCCTGGGCATGAGTGATTGAGCCAGGGCAGTGTTGGTGTTACATTCCCCAGGCATGAGTGACTGAGCCAGTGCAATATTGGTGTTACATTTCTCGGACATGAGTGACAGAGCCAGGGCAGTGTTGAGGTTACATTCCCCGGGCATGAATGACTGAGCCAGTGCAGTGCTGGCATTACATTTCCTGGACATGTGTGACGGAGCCAGGGCAGTGTTGGTGTTACATTTCCCGGGCATGAGTGACTGAGCCAGTGCAGTGTTGGCGTTACATTCCCTGCGCATGAGTGAATGAGCCAGTGCAGTGTTGGTGTTACATTCCCCGGGCATGAGTGACTGAGCCAGTGCAGTGTGAGGGTTACATTCCCTTTTCATGAGTGACTGAGCCAGTGCAGTGTTGGGGGTTATATTCCCTGGGAATGAGGGACTAAGCCAGTGCATTGTTGGAGTTACATTTCACGGGCATCAGTGACTGAACCAGCGCAGTGTTGGTGTTACATTCCATGGACTTGAGTGATTAAGCAAGTGCAGTGTTGGCGTTACATTCCCCAGGTATGAGTGACTAAGCCAGGGCAGTGTTGTTTTTTTTTTTTGTCCTGGCATGAGTGCCTGAGCTAGGGCAGTGTTGGGGTTACATTTCCCAGACATGAGTCACTGAGCCTGGGCAATGTTGGGGTTAAATTCCCCGGGCATGACTGACTGAGCCAGCGAAGTGTTGTCGTTACATCTCCCGCGCATTAGTGAATGAGCCAGTGCAGTGTTGGCGTTACATTCCCCGGGCATGACTGACTAAGCCAGTGCAGTGTTGGAGTTACATTCCCCGGGCATGAGTGACTGAGCCTGGGCAGTGTTGGGGTTATATTCCCTGGGAATGAGTGACTGAGCCAGTGCAGTGTTGGCATTACATTCCCCAGGTATGAGTGACTGAGCAAGGGAAGTGTTGTGGTTACATTCCCTGAGCATGATTGACTGAGCCAGGACAGTATTGTTGTTACATTCCCCGGGAAAGTTTGACTGAGCCAGTGCAGTGTTGGAGTTACATTTCCCGGTCATGAGTGACTGAGCCAGTTAAGTGTTGGTGTTACATTCCCTGTGCATGAGTGACTGAGCCAGAGCAGTGTTGGCGTTACATTGACCGGGCAAGAGTGAATGAGTCAGTGCAGTGTTGGTGTTACATTCAGCGGGCATGAGTGTTTGAGCCAGTGCAGTGTTGGCGTTACATTCCCCGTGCATGAGTGAATGAGCCAGTGCAGTGTAGGCATTACATTCTCCGGAGATGAGTGACTGAGCCTGTGCAGTGTTGGCGTTACAATCCCTGGGCGTGAGTGATTGAGCCAGGGCAGCGTTGGCGTTACATTTCCCGGGCATGTGTGACTGAGCCAGTGCAGTGTTGGCTTTACATTCCCTGCGCATGAGTGAATGAGCCAGTGCAGTGTTGGTGTTACATTCCCCGGGCATGAGTGATTGAGCCAGGGTAGCGTTGGCGTAACATTTCCCAGGCATGTGTGACTGAGCCAGTGCAGTGTTGGTGTTACATTCCCTGCGCATGAGTGAATGAGGCAGTGCAGAGTTGGTATTACATTCCCTGGGCAAGGTTGAATGAGCCACTGCAGTGTTGGTGATAAATTCCCAGTGCATGAGTGACTGAGCCAGGGCAGTGTTGGGGTTACATTCCCTGGGCATGAATGACTGAGCCAGGGCAGTATTGGGGTTACATTCCCCGGGCATGAGTGACTGAGCCAGGGCAGTGTGGGGGATACATTCCCTGGGCATGAGTGACTAAGCCCGTGAAGAGTTTGGGTTACATTCCCTGGGCATGAGTGATTGAGCCAGGGCAGTGTTGGTGTTACTTTCCCCGCGCATGAGTGATTGAGCCAGTGCAGTGTTGGTGTTACATTCCCCGCGCATGAGTGAATGAGCCAGTGCAGTGTAGGCATTACATTCCCCGGAGATGAGTGACTGAGCCTGTGCAGTGTTGGCGTTACACTCTCTGGGCGTGAGTGATTGAGCCAGGGCAGTGTTGGTGTTACATTTCCCAGACATGAGTGACTGAGCCAGGGCAGTGTTGGGGTTACATTCCCCGATTATGAATGACTGAGCAAGGGCAGTGTTGGCGTTACATTCCCCGGCTTGACTGACTGAGCCAGTGCAGTGTTGGAGTTACATAAACTGGGCATTATTGACTGAGCCAGGTTAGTGTTGGAGTTACATTCCCCTGGCTTGAGTGACTGAGCCAGGGCAGTGTTGGTGTTACATTCCCTGGGCATGAGTGATTGAGCCAGTGAGGTGTTGGTGTTACATTTCCCAAGTATGATTGACTGAGCCAGGGCAGTATTGGTGTTACAATCCCTGGGCATGAGTGACTGAGCCAGGGCAGTGTTGGAGTTACATTCACTGGGCATCAGTGATTGAGCCAGTGAGGTGTTGTCGTTACATTCCCCTGGCATAAGTGATTGAGCAAGGGCAGTGTTGGAGTTACATTCACTGGGCATGAGTGATTGAGCCAGTGAGGTGTTGTCGTTACATTCCCCTGGCATAAGTGATTGAGCAAGGGCAGTGTTGGCGTTACATTCCCCAGGCAACAATGATTGAGCCAGTGCAGTGTTGAGGTTATATTCCCCGGGCATGAGTGATTGAGCCAGGGATGTGTTGAGGTTACATTCCCCGGGCATATGTGACTGAGCCAGTTTAGAGTTGGCGTTACCTTTCCCAAACTTGAGTGAGTGAGCCAATGCAGTGTTGGCATTACATTCCCCAGGTATGAGTGACTGAGCAAGGGCATTGTTGTGGTTACATTCCCTGAGCATGATTGACTGAGCCAGGGCAGTGTTGTTGTTACATTCCCCGGGAAAGTTTGACTGAGGCAGTGCAGTGTTGGCGTTACATTTCCCGGTCATGAGTGACTCAGCCAGTTCAGTGTTGGTGTTACTTTCCCTGGGCATGAGTGACTGAGCCAGAGCAGTGTTGGCGTTACATTGACCGGGCAAGAGTGAATGAGTCAGTGCAGTGTTGGTGTTACATTCAGCGGGCATGAGTGATTGAGCCAGTGCAGTGTTGGCGTTACATTCCCCGCGCATAAGTGAATGAGCCAGTGCAGTTTAGGAATTACATTCCCTGGAGATGAGTGACTGAGCCTTTGCAGTGTTGGCGTTACACTCCCTGGGCGTGAGTGATTGAGCCAGGGCAGCATTGGCGTTATATTTCCCTGCGCATGAGTGAATGAGCCAGTGCAGTGTTGGCCTTACATTCCCTGCGCATGAGTGAATGACCCAGTGCAGTGTTGATGTTACATTCCCCGGGCATGAATGATTGAGCCAGGGCAGGGTTGGCGTTACATTTCCCGGGCATGTGTGACTGAGCCAGTGCAGTGTTGGCGTTACATTCCCTGCGCATGAGTGAATGAGCCAGTGCAGTGTTGGTGTTACATTCCCCTGGCATGAGTGACTGAGCCAGTGCAGCATTGGCGTTACATTTCCCGGGCATGTGTGACTGAGCCAGTGCAGTGTTGGTGTTACATTCCCTGCGCATGATTGAATGAGCCAGTGCAGTGTTGGTGTTACATTCCCCGGGCATGAGTGACTGAGCCAGTGCAGTGTGAGGGTTACATTTCCTTTTCATGAGTAACTGAGCCAGTGCAGTGTTGGGGTTTATATTCCCTGGGAATGAGGTACTAAGCCAGTGCATTGTTGGCGTTACATTTCACGGGCATCAGTGACTGAACCAGTGCAGTGTTGGCGTTACATTCCCCAGGTATGAGTGACTAAGCTAGGGCAGTGTTGGGGTTACTTTTTCCTGGCATAAGTGCCTGAGCTAGGGCAGTGTTGTGGTTTCATTCTACGGTCATGAGTGACTGAGCAAGGGCAGTGTTGGCGTTACATTTCCCAGACATGAGTCACTGAGCCTGGGCAATGTTGGGGTTAAATTCCCCGGGCATGACTGACTGAGCCAGTGCAGTGTTGGCATTACATTCGCCGGGCCTGAGTGACTGAGCCAATGCATTGATGGGGGTTTACATTTTCCAGGCATGAGTGACTTAGCCAGTGCAGTGTTGGCGTTATATTCCCCGGGGAATGAGTAACTGAGCCAGTGCAGTGTTGGCGTTACATTCCCCGGGAATGACTGACTAAGCCAGTGCAGTGTTGGAGTTACATTCCCTGGGCATGAGTGACTGAGCCAGAGCAGTGTTGGCATAACATTCTCTGGGCATGAGTGACTGAGGCAGTGCAGTGTTAGCATTACATTCCCCGGGCAAGAGTGAATGAGTCAGTGCAGTGTTGGTGTTACATTTCCCCGGGCACGAGTGACTAAGCCAGGGCAGTGTTGGCATTACATTTCTCGGACATGAGTTACTGAGACAGGGCAGTGTTGAGGTTACATTCCCCGGGAATGAATGACTGAGCCTGTGCAGTGCTGGCATTACATTTCCTGGACATGAGCGACTCAGCCAGGGCAGTGTTGGTGTTACATTTCACAGACATGAGTGAATGAGCCAGGGCAGTGTTGGTGTTACATGCCCCGGGCATGACTGACTAAGCCAGTGCAGTGTTGGAGTTACATTTCCCGGGCATGAGTAACTGAGTCAATGCAGTGTTGGCGTTACATTCCCCAGGCATGAGTGAATGAGCCAGTGCAGTGTTGGTGTTACATTCCCTGGGCATAAGTGACTGAGCCAGAGCAGTGTTGGCATAACATTCCCCGAGCATGAGTGACTGAGGCAGTGCAGTGTTGGCATTACATTCCCCGGGCAAGAGTGAATGAGCCAGTGCAGTGTTGGTGTTACATTCCCCCAGGCATGAGGGAATAAGCCAGGACAGTGTTGGGGTAACATTCCCTGGGCATGAGTGATTGAGCCAGAGCTGTGTTGGTGTTACATTCCCTGGGCATGAGTGATTGAGCCAGAGCAGTGTTGGTGTTACATTCCCCAGGCATGAGTGACTGAGCCAGTGCAATATTGGCGTTACATTTCTCGGACATGAGTGACTGAGCCAGGGCAGTGTTGAAGTTACATTCCACAGGCATGAATGACTGAGCCAGTGCAGTGCTGGCATTACATTTCCTGGACATGTGTGACAGAGCCAGGGCAGTGTTGGCATTACATTTCCCAGACATGAGTGACTGAGCAAGGGCAATGTTGGGGTTACATTCCCCTTGCATGAGTGACTGAGCAAGGGCAGTATTGGGGTTACATTCCCCGGGAATGAGTGACTGAGCCAGGGCAGTGTTGGCGATACATTTCCCAGACATGAGTGACTGAGCAAGGGCAATGTTGGGGTTATATTCCCCTTGCATGAATGACTGAGCCAGAGCAGTGTTGGCATTATATTCCTGGGGTATGAGTGACTGAGCCAGTGCAGTGTTGACATTACATTCCCCGGGCAAGAGTGAATGAGCCAGTGCAGTGTTGGTGTTACATTCCCCCAGGCATGAGTGAATAAGCCAGGGCAGTGTTGGGGTAACATTCCCTGGGCATGAATGATTGAGCCAGAGCTGTGTTGGTGTTACATTCCCTGGGCATGAGTGATTGAGCCAGGGCAGTGTTGGTGTTACATTCCCCAGGCATGAGTGACTGAGCCAGTGCAATATTGGTGTTACATTTCTCGGACATGAGTGACAGAGCCAGGGCAGTGTTGAGGTTACATTCCCCGGGCATGAATGACTGAGCCAGTGCAGTGCTGGCATTACATTTCCTGGACATGTGTGACGGAGCCAGGGCAGTGTTGGTGTTACATTTCCCGGGCATGAGTGACTGAGCCAGTGCAGTGTTGGCGTTACATTCCCTGCGCATGAGTGAATGAGCCAGTGCAGTGTTGGTGTTACATTCCCCGGGCATGAGTGACTGAGCCAGTGCAGTGTGAGGGTTACATTCCCTTTTCATGAGTGACTGAGCCAGTGCAGTGTTGGGGGTTATATTCCCTGGGAATGAGGGACTAAGCCAGTGCATTGTTGGAGTTACATTTCACGGGCATCAGTGACTGAACCAGCGCAGTGTTGGTGTTACATTCCATGGACTTGAGTGATTAAGCAAGTGCAGTGTTGGCGTTACATTCCCCAGGTATGAGTGACTAAGCCAGGGCAGTGTTGTTGTTTTTTTTGTCCTGGCATGAGTGCCTGAGCTAGGGCAGTGTTGGGGTTACATTCTACGGTCATGAGTGACTGAGCAAGGGCAGTGTTGGCGTTACATTTCCCAGACATGAGTCACTGAGCCTGGGCAATGTTGGGGTTAAATTCCCCGGGCATGACTGACTGAGCCAGCGAAGTGTTGTCGTTACATCTCCCGCGCATGAGTGAATGAGCCAGTGCAGTGTTGGCGTTACATTCGCCGGGCCTGAGTGACTGAGCCAATGCATTGATGGGGGTTTACATTTTCCAGGCATGAGTGACTTAGCCAGTGCAGTGTTGGCGTTACATTCCCCGGGGAATGAGTGACTGAGTCAGGGCAGTGTTGGCGATACATTTCCCAGACATGAGTGATCGAGCCAGGGCAATGTTGGGGTTATATTCCCCTTGCATGAATGACTAAGCCAGAGCAGTGTTGGCATTACATTCCCCGGGCAAGAGTGAATGAGCCAGTGCAGTGTTGTTGTTACATTCCCCCAGGCATGAGTGAATAAGCCAGGGCAGTGTTGGGGTAACATTCCCTGGACATGAATGATTGAGCCAGAGCTGTGTTGGTGTTACATTCCCTGGGCATTAGTGAATGAGCCAGGGCAGTGTTGGTGTTACATTCCCCATGCATAAGTGACTGAGCCAGTGCAATATTGGCGTTACATTTCTCGGACATGAGTGACTGAGCCAGGGGAGTGTTGAGGTTACATTCCCCGGGCATGAATGACTGAGCCAGTGCAGTGCTGGCATTACATTTCCTGGACATGTGTGACGGAGCCAGGGCAGTGTTGGTGTTACATTTCCCCGGCATTAGTGACTGAGCCGGTGCAGTGTTGGCGTTACACTCCCTGGGCGTGAGTGATTGAGCCAGGGCAGTGTTGGTGTTACATTTCCCAGACATGAGTGACTGAGCCAGGGCATTGTTGGCGTTACACTCCCTGGGCGTGAGTGATTGAGCCAGGGCAGTGTTGGAGTTACATTCGCCGGGCATGAGTGACTGAGGCAGTGCAGTGTTGGCATTATATTCCCCGGGCAAGAGTGAATGAGCCAGTGCAGTGTTGGTGTTACATTCCCTGGGCATGAGTGACTGAGCCAGAGCTGTGTTGGCATAACATTCCCTGAGCATGAGTGACTGAGGCAGTGCAGTGTTGACATTATATTCCCCGGGCAAGAGTGAATGAGCCAGTGCAGTGTTGGTGTTACATTCCCTAGGCATGAGTTACTGAGCCAGAGTTGTGTTGGCATAACATTCCCTGAGCATGAGTGACTGAGACAGTGCAGTGTTGGCATTGTATTCCCCGGGCATGAGTGACTAAGCCAGGGCAGTGTTGGGGTAACATTCCCTGGGCATGAGTGATTGAGCCAGAGCTGTGTAGTGTTACATTCCCTGTGCATGAGTGATTGAGGCAGAGCTGTGTTGGTGTTACATTCACTGGGCATGAGTGATTGAGCCAGGGCAGTGTTGGTGTAACATTACATAGACATGAGTAACTGAGCCAGTGCAGTGTTGGGGTTACATTCCCTGGGCATGACAGACTGAGCAAGGGCAGTGTTGGGGTAACATTCCCCGGGCATGAGTGACTGAGCCAGTGCAGTGTTGGCATTACATTCCCCGCCCACGAGTGAATGAGCCAGTGCAGTGTTGGGGTAAAATTCCCCAGGCATGAGTGACTGAGCCAGAGCAGTGTTGGCATTACATTCCCTGCGCATGAGTGAATGAGCCAGTGCAGTGTTAGTGTTACATTCCCCGGGCTCGAGTGACTGAGCCGGGGCAGTGTTGGGGTTATATTCCCTGGGAATAAGTGACTGAGCCAGGGCAGTGTTGGCATTACATTTACCAGACATGAGTGACTGAGCAAGGGCAATGTTGGGGTTACATTCCCCTTGCATGAGTGACTGAGCCAGGGCAGTATTGGGGTTGCATTCCCCGGGAATGAGTGACTGAGCCAGGGCAGTGTTGTGGTTAAATTCCCCGGTCATGACTGACTGAGCCAGCAAAGTGTTGTTGTTACATCCCCCGCGCATGAGTGAATGAGCCAGTGCAGTGTTGGCGTTATATTCGCCGGGCCTGAGTGAGTGAGCCAATGCATTGGTGGGGGTTTACATTTTCCGGGCATGAGTGACTTAGCCAGTGCAGTGTTGGCGTTACATTCCCCGGGGAATGAGTAACTGAGCCAGTGCAGTGTTGGCGTTACATTCCCCGGGCATGACTGACTTAGCCAGTGCAGTGTTGGCGTTACATTCCCCGGGGAATGAGTAACTGAGCCAGTACAGTGTTGGCGTTACATTCACCGGGCATGACTGACTAAGCCAATGCAGTGTTGGAGTTACATTCCCCGGGCATGAGTGACTGAGCCTGTGCAGTGTTGGCGTTACACTCCCTGGGCGTGAGTGATTGAGCTAGGGCAGTGTTGGTGTTACATTTCCCAGACATGAGTGACTGAGCCAGGGCAGTGTTGTGGTAACATTCCCCGGTCATGAATGAATGAGCGAGGCCAGAGTTGGCGTTGCATTCCCCAGGCATGACTGACTGAGCCAGTGCAGTGTTGGCATTACATTCCCCGCCCATGAGTGAATGAGCCAGTGCAGTGTTGGGGTAACATTCCCCAGGCATGAGTGACTGAGCAAGTGCAGTGTTGGCATTACGTTCCCTGCCCATGAGTGAATGAGCCAGTGCAGTGTTGGGGTAACATTCCCCAGGCATGAGTGACTGAGCCAGAGCAGTGTTGGCGTTACATTCCCCGGGCATGACTGACTAAGCCAGTGCAGTGTTGGTGTTACATTCCCTGGGCATGAGTGATTGAGCCAGGGCAGTGTTGGTGTTACATTCCCCAGGCATGAGTGACTGAGCCAGTGCAATATTGGTGTTACATTTCTCGGACATGAGTGACAGAGCCAGGGCAGTGTTGAGGTTACATTCCCCGGGCATGAATGACTGAGCCAGTGCAGTGCTGGCATTACATTTCCTGGACATGTGTGACGGAGCCAGGGCAGTGTTGGTGTTACATTTCCCGGGCATGAGTGACTGAGCCAGTGCAGTGTTGGCGTTACATTCCCTGCGCATGAGTGAATGAGCCAGTGCAGTGTTGGTGTTACATTCCCCGGGCATGAGTGACTGAGCCAGTGCAGTGTGAGGGTTACATTCCCTTTTCATGAGTGACTGAGCCAGTGCAGTGTTGGGGGTTATATTCCCTGGGAATGAGGGACTAAGCCAGTGCATTGTTGGAGTTACATTTCACGGGCATCAGTGACTGAACCAGCGCAGTGTTGGTGTTACATTCCATGGACTTGAGTGATTAAGCAAGTGCAGTGTTGGCGTTACATTCCCCAGGTATGAGTGACTAAGCCAGGGCAGTGTTGTTTTTTTTTTTTGTCCTGGCATGAGTGCCTGAGCTAGGGCAGTGTTGGGGTTACATTTCCCAGACATGAGTCACTGAGCCTGGGCAATGTTGGGGTTAAATTCCCCGGGCATGACTGACTGAGCCAGCGAAGTGTTGTCGTTACATCTCCCGCGCATTAGTGAATGAGCCAGTGCAGTGTTGGCGTTACATTCGCCGGGCCTGAGTGACTGAGCCAATGCATTGATGGGGGTTTACATTTTCCAGGCATGAGTGACTTAGCCAGTGCAGTGTTGGCGTTACATTCCCCGGGGAATGAGTGACTGAGTCAGGGCAGTGTTGGCGATACATTTCCCAGACATGAGTGATCGAGCCAGGGCAATGTTGGGGTTATATTCCCCGGGCAAGAGTGAATGAGCCAGTGCAGTGTTGTTGTTACATTCCCCCAGGCATGAGTGAATAAGCCAGGGCAGTGTTGGGGTAACATTCCCTGGGCATGAATGATTGAGCCAGAGCTGTGTTGGTGTTACATTCCCTGGGCATTAGTGAATGAGCCAGGGCAGTGTTGGTGTTACATTCCCCATGCATAAGTGACTGAGCCAGTGCAATATTGGCGTTACATTTCTCGGACATGAGTGACTGAGCCAGGGAAGTGTTGAGGTTACATTCCCCGGGCATGAATGACTGAGCCAGTGCAGTGCTGGCATTACATTTCCTGGACATGTGTGACGGAGCCAGGGCAGTGTTGGTGTTACATTTCCCGGGCATTAGTGACTGAGCCGGTGCAGTGTTGGCGTTACACTCCCTGGGCGTGAGTGATTGAGCCAGGGCAGTGTTTGTGTTACATTTCCCAGACATGAGTGACTGAGCCAGGGCATTGTTGGCGTTACACTCCCTGGGCGTGAGTGATTGAGCCAGGGCAGTGTTGGCGTTACATTCACCGGGCATGACTGACTAAGCCAATGCAGTGTTGGAGTTACATTCCCCGGGCATGAGTGACTGAGCCTGTGCAGTGTTGGCGTTACACTCCCTGGGCGTGAGTGATTGAGCTAGGGCAGTGTTGGTGTTACATTTCCCAGACATGAGTGACTGAGCCAGGGCAGTGTTGTGGTAACATTCCCCGGTCATGAATGAATGAGCGAGGCCAGAGTTGGCGTTGCATTCCCCAGGCATGACTGACTGAGCCAGTGCAGTGTTGGCATTACATTCCCCGCCCATGAGTGAATGAGCCAGTGCAGTGTTGGGGTAACATTCCCCAGGCATGAGTGACTGAGCAAGTGCAGTGTTGGCATTACGTTCCCTGCCCATGAGTGAATGAGCCAGTGCAGTGTTGGGGTAACATTCCCCAGGCATGAGTGACTGAGCCAGAGCAGTGTTGGCGTTACATTCCCCGGGCATGACTGACTAAGCCAGTGCAGTGTTGGAGTTACATTCCCCGGGCATGAGTGACTGAGCCTGGGCAGTGTTGGGGTTATATTCCCTGGGAATGAGTGACTGAGCCAGGGCAGTTTTGGCATTACATTTCCCAGACATGAGTGACTGAGCAAGGGCAATGTTGGGGTTACATTCCCCTTGCATGAGTGACTGAGCAAGGGCAGTATTGGGGTTACATTCCCCGGGAATGAGTGACTGAGCCAGGGCAGTGTTGTGGTTAAATTCCCCGGGCATGACTGACTGAGCCAGCAAAGTGTTGTTGTTACATCCCCCGCGCATGAGTGAATGAGCCAGTGCAGTGTTGACGTTACATTCGCCGGGCCTGAGTGACTGAGCCTATGCATTGGTGGGGGTTTACATTTTCCAGGCATGAGTAACTTAGCCAGTGCAACGTTGGCGTTACATTCCCCTTGGAATGAGTGACTGAGCCAGGGCAGTGTTGGCGATACATTTCCCAGACATGAGTGACCGAGCCAGGGTAATGTTGGGGTTATATTCCCCTTGCATGAATGACTGAGCCAGAGCAGTGTTGGCATTACATTCCCCGGGCAAGAGTGAATGAGCCAGTGCAGTGTTGGTGTTACATTCCCCCAGGCATGAGTGAATAAGCCAGGGCAGTGTTGGGGTAACATTCCCTGGGCATGAATGATTGAGCCAGAGCTGTGTTGGTGTTACATTCCCTGGGCATTAGTGATTGAGCCAGGGCAGTGTTGGTGTTACATTCCCCAGGCATAAGTGACTGAGCCAGTGCAATATTGGCGATACATTTCCCGAACATGAGTGACTGAGCCAGGGAAGTGTTGAGGTTACATTCCCCGGGCATGAATGACTGAGCCAGTGCAGTGCTGGCATTACATTTCCTGGACATGTGTGACGGAGCCAGGGCAGTGTTGGTGTTACATTCCCCGGGCATGACTGACTAAGCCAGTGCAGTGTTGGAGTTACATTCCCCGGGCATGAGTGACTGAGCCTGGGCAGTGTTGGGGTTATATTCCCTGGGAATGAGTGACTGAGCCAGGGCAGTGTTGGCATTACATTTCCCAGACATGAGTGACTGAGCAAGGGCAATGTTGGGGTTACATTCCCCTTGCATGAGTGACTGAGCAAGGGCAGTATTGGGGTTACATTCCCCGGGAATGAGTGACTGAGCCAGGGCAGTGTTGGCGATGCATTTCCCAGACATGAGTGACTGAGCCTGGGCAGTGTTGTGGTTAAATTCCCCGGGCATCCCTGACTGAGCCAGCAAAGTGTTGTCGTTACATCCCCCGCGCATGAGTGAATGAGCCAGTGCAGTGTTGACGTGACATTCGCCGGGCCTGAGTGACTGAGCCAATGCATTGGTGGGGGTTTACATTTTCCAGGCATGAGTGACTTAGCCAGTGCAATGTTGGCGTTACATTCCCCGGGGAATGAGTGACTGAGCCAGGGCAGTGTTGGCGATACATTTCCCAGACATGAGTGACCAAGCCAGGGCAATGTTGGGGTTATATTCCCCTTGCATGAATGACTGAGCCAGAGCAGTGTTGGCATTACATTCCCCGGGCAAGAGTGAATGAGCCAGTGCAGTGTTGGTGTTACATTGCCCCAGGCATGAGTGAATAAGCCAGGGCAGTGTTGGGGTATCATTCCCTGGGCATGAATGATTGAGCCAGAGCTGTGTTGGTGTTACATTCCCTGGGCATTAGTGATTGAGCCAGGGCAGTGTTGGTGTTACATTCCCCAGGCATAAGTTACTGAGCTAGTGCAATATTGTGGTTATATTTCTCGGACATGAGTGACTGAGCCAGGGAAGTGTTGAGGTTACATTCCCCGGGCATGAATGACTGAGCCAGTGCAGTGCTGGCATTACATTTCCTGGACATGTGTGACGGAGCCAGGGCAGTGTTGGTGTTACATTTCCCGGGCATTAGTGACTGAGCCGGTGCAGTGTTGGCGTTACACTCCCTGGGCGTGAGTGATTGAGCCAGGGCAGTGTTGGTGTTACATTTCCCAGACATGAGTGACTGAGCCAGGGCATTGTTGGCGTTACACTCCCTGGGCGTGAGAGATTGAGCCAGGGCAGTGTTGGAGTTACATTCGCCGGGCATGAGTGACTGAGGCAGTGCAGAGTTGGCATTATATTCCCCGGGCAAGAGTGAATGAGCCAGTGCAGTGTTGGTGTTACATTCCCTGGGCATGAGTGACTGAGCCAGAGCTGTGTTGGCATAACATTCCCTGAGCATGAGTGACTGAGGCAGTGCAGTGTTGGCATTATATTCCCCGGGCAAGAGTGAATGAGCCAGTGCAGTGTTGGTGTTACATTCCCTAGGCATGAGTTACTGAGCCAGAGTTGTGTTGGCATAACATTCCCTGAGCATGAGTGACTGAGACAGTGCAGTGTTGGCATTGTATTCCCCGGGCATGAGTGACTAAGCCAGTGCACTGTTGGAGTTACATTCCCCGGGCATGAGTGACTGAGCCTGTGCAGTGTTGGCGTTACACTCCCTGGGCGTGAGTGATTGAGCTAGGGCAGTGTTGGTGTTACATTTCCCAGACATGAGTGACTGAGCCAGGGCAGTGTTGGGGTTACATTCCCCGGTCATGAATGACTGATCGAGGCCAGAGTTGGCGTTGCATTCCCCAGGCATGAGTGACTGAGCCAGTGCTGTGTTGGCATTACATTCCCCGCCCATGAGTGAATGAGCCAGTGCAGTGTTGGGGTAACATTCCCCAGGCATGAGTGACTGAGCCAGTGCAGTGTTGGCATTACATTCCCCGCCCATGTGTGAATGAGCCAGTGCAGTGTTGGGGTAACATTCCCCAGGCATGACTGACTGAGCCAGCAAAGTGTTGTCGTTACATCCCCCGCGCATGAGTGAATGAGCCAGTGCAGTGTTGGTGTTACATTCGCCGGGCCTGAGTGACTGAGCCAGAGCAGTGTTGGCATAACATTCCCCGGGGAATGAGTAACTGAGCCAGTGCAGTGTTGGCATTACATTCCCTGGGCATGACTGACTAAGCCAGTGCAGTGTTGGAGTTACATTCCCCGGGAATGAGTGACTGAGCCTGTGCAGTGTTGGCGTTACACTCCCTGGGCGTGAGTGATTGAGCTAGGGCAGTGTTGGTGTTACATTTCCCAGACATGAGTGACTGAGCCAGGGCAGTGTTGGGGTTATATTCCCCGGTCATGAATGACTGAGCGAGGCCAGAGTTGGCGTTGCATTCCCCAGGCATGACTGACTAAGCCAGTGCAGTGTTGGAGTTACATTCCCGGGGCATGAGTGACTGAGCCAATGCAGTGTTGGTGTTACATTCCCCAGGCATAAGTGAATGAGCCAGTGCAGTGTTGGCGTTACATTCGCCGGGCCTGAGTGACTGAGCCAATGCATTGATGGGGGTTTACTTTTTCCAGGCATGAGTGACTTAGCCAGTGCAGTGTTGGCGTTACATTCCCCGGGGAATGAGTGACTGAGCCAGGGCAGTGTTGGCGATACATTTCCCAGACATGAGTGACCGAGCCAGGGCAATGTTGGGGTTATATTCCCCTTGCATGAATGACTGAGCCAGAGCAGTGTTGGCATTACATTCCCCGGGCAAGAGTGAATGAGCCAGTGCAGTGTTGGTGTTACATTCCCCCAGGCATGAGTGAATAAGCCAGGGCAGTGTTGGGGTAACATTCCCTGGGCATGAATGATTGAGCCAGAGCTGTGTTGGTGTTACATTCCCTGGGCATTAGTGATTGAGCCAGGGCAGTGTTGGTGTTACATTCCCCAGGCATAAGTGACTGAGCCAGTGCAATATTGGCGTTACATTTCTCGGACATGAGTGACTGAGCCAGGGAAGTATTGAGGTTACATTCCCCGGGCATGAATGACTGAGCCAGTGCAGTGCTGGCATTACATTTCCTGGACATGTGTGACGGAGCCAGGGCAGTGTTGGTGTTACATTTCCCCGGCATTAGTGACTGAGCCGGTGCAGTGTTGGCGTTACACTCCCTGGGCGTGAGTGATTGAGCCAGGGCAGTGTTGGTGTTACATTTCCCAGACATGAGTGACTGAGCCAGGGCATTGTTGGCGTTACACTCCCTGGGCGTGAGTGATTGAGCCAGGGCAGTGTTGGAGTTACATTCGCCGGGCATGAGTGACTGAGGCAGTGCAGTGTTGGCATTATATTCCCCGGGCAAGAGTGAATGAGCCAGTGCAGTGTTGGGGTAATATTCCCCAGGCATGAGTGACTGAGCCAGGGCAGTGTTGGCATTACATTTACCAGACATGAGTGACTGAGCAAGGGCAATGTTGCGGTTACATTCCCCTTGCATGAGTGACTGAGCCAGGGCAGTATTGGGGTTACGTTCCCCGGGAATGAGTGACTGAGCCAGGGCAGTGTTGTGGTTAAATTCCCCGGTCATGACTGACTGAGCCAGCAAAGTGTTGTTGTTACATCCCCCGCGCATGAGTGAAAGAGCCAGTGCAGTGTTGGCGTTACATTCGCCGGGCCTGAGTGACTTAGCCAATGCATTGGTGGGGGTTTACATTTTCCGGGCATGAGTGACTTAGCCAGTGCAGTGTTGGCGTTACATTCCCCGGGAATGAGTGACTGAGCCTGTGCAGTGTTGGCGTTACACTCCCTGGGCGTGAGTGATTGAGCTAGGGCAGTGTTGGTGTTACATTTTCCAGACATGAGTGACTGAGCCAGGGCAGTGTTGGGGTAACATTCCCCGGTCATGAATGAATGAGCGAGGCCAGAGTTGGCGTTGCATTCCCCAGGCATGACTGACTGAGCCAGTGCAGTGTTGGCATTACATTCCCCGCCCATGAGTGAATGAGCCAGTGCAGTTTTGGGGTAACATTCCCCAGGCATGAGTGACTGAGCAAGTGCAGTGCTGGCATTACATTTCCTGGACATGTGTGACGGAGCCAGGGCAGTGTTGGTGTTACATTTCCCCGGCATTAGTGACTGAGCCGGTGCAGTGTTGGCGTTACACTCCCTGGGCGTGAGTGATTGAGCCAGGGCAGTGTTGGTGTTACATTTCCCAGACATGAGTGACTGAGCCAGGGCATTGTTGGCGTTACACTCCCTGGGCGTGAGTGATTGAGCCAGTGCAGTGTTGGAGTTACATTCGCCGGGCATGAGTGACTGAGGCAGTGCAGAGTTGGCATTATATTCCCCGGGCAAGAGTGAATGAGCCAGTGCAGTGTTGGTGTTACATTCCCTGGGCATGAGTGACTGAGCCAGAGCTGTGTTGGCATAACATTCCCTGAGCATGAGTGACTGAGGCAGTGCAGTGTTGGCATTATATTCCCCGGGCAAGAGTGAATGAGCCAGTGCAGTGTTGGTGTTACATTCCCTAGGCATGAGTTACTGAGCCAGAGTTGTGTTGGCATAACATTCCCTGAGCATGAGTGACTGAGACAGTGCAGTGTTGGCATTGTATTCCCCGGGCATGAGTGACTAAGCCAGGGCAGTGTTGGGGTAACATTCCCTGGGCATGAGTGATTGAGCCAGAGCTGTGTAGTGTTACATTCCCTGGGCATGAGTGATTGAGCCAGAGCTGTGTAGTGTTACATTCCCTGTGCATGAGTGATTGAGGCAGAGCTGTGTTGGTGTTACATTCCCTGGGCATGAGTGATTGAGCCAATGCAGTGCTGGCATTACATTTCCTGGACATGAGTGACGGAGCCAGGGCAGTGTTGGTGTTACATTTCCCGGGCATTAGTGACTGAGCCGGTGCAGTGTTGGCGTTACACTCCCTGGGCGTGAGTGATTGAGCCAGGGCAGTGTTGGTGTTACATTTCCCAGACATGAGTGACTGAGCCAGGGCATTGTTGGCGTTACACTCCCTGGGCGTGAGTTATTGAGCCAGGGCAGTGTTGGAGTTACATTCGCCGGGCATGAGTGACTGAGGCAGTGCAGTGTTGGCATTATATTCCCCGGGCAAGAGTGAATGAGCCAGTGCAGTGTTGGTGTTACATTCCCTGGGCATGAGTGACCGAGCCAGAGCTGTGTTGGCATAACATTCCCTGAGCATGAGTGACTGAGGCAGTGCAGTGTTGGCATTATATTCCCCGGGCAAGAGTAAATGAGCCAGTGCAGTGTTGGTGTTACATTCCCTAGGCATGAGTTACTGAGCCAGAGTTGTGTTGGCATAACATTCCCTGAGCATGAGTGACTGAGACAGTGCAGTGTTGGCATTGTATTCCCCGGGCATGAGTGACTAAGCCAGGGCAGTGTTGGGGTAACATTTCCTTGGCATGAGTGATTGAGCCAGAGCTGTGTAGTGTTACATTCCCTGTGCATGAGTGATTGAGGTAGAGCTGTGTTGGTGTTACATTCCCTGGGCATGAGTGATTGAGCCAATGCAGTGCTGGCATTACATTTCCTGGACATGTGTGACGGAGCCAGGGCAGTGTTGGTGTTACATTTCCCGGGCATTAGTGACTGAGCCGGTGCAGTGTTGGCGTTACACTCCCTGGGCGTGAGTGATTGAGCCAGGGCACTGTTGGTGTTACATTTCCCAGACATGAGTGACTGAGCCAGGGCATTGTTGGCGTTACACTCCCTGGGCGTGAGTTATTGAGCCAGGGCAGTGTTGGAGTTACATTCGCCGGGCATGAGTGACTGAGGCAGTGCAGTGTTGGCATTATATTCCCCGGGCAAGAGTGAATGAGCCAGTGCAGTGTTGGTGTTACATTCCCTGGGCATGAGTGACCGAGCCAGAGCTGTGTTGGCATAACATTCCCTGAGCATGAGTGACTGAGGCAGTGCAGTGTTGGCATTATATTCCCCGGGCAAGAGTGAATGAGCCAGTGCAGTGTTGGTGTTACATTCCCTAGGCATGAGTTACTGAGCCAGAGTTGTGTTGGCATAACATTCCCTGAGCATGAGTGACTGAGACAGTGCAGTGTTGGCATTGTATTCCCCGGGCATGAGTGACTAAGCCAGGGCAGTGTTGGGGTAACATTTCCTGGGCATGAGTGATTGAGCCAGAGCTGTGTAGTGTTACATTCCCTGTGCATGAGTGATTGAGGCAGAGCTGTGTTGGTGTTACATTCCCTGGGCATGAGTGATTGAGCCAGTGCAGTGTTGGTGTTACATTCCCTAGGCATGAGTTACTGAGCCAGAGTTGTGTTGGCATAACATTCCCTGAGCATGAGTGACTGAGACAGTGCAGTGTTGGCATTGTATTCACCGGGCATGAGTGACTAAGCCAGGGCAGTGTTGGGGTAACATTTCTTGGGCATGAGTGATTGAGCCAGAGCTGTGTAGTGTTAAATTCCCTGTGCATGAGTGATTGAGGCAGAGCTGTGTTGGTGTTACATTCCCTGGGCATGAGTGATTGAGCCAGGGCTGTGTTGGTGTAACATTACATAGACATGAGTAACTGAGCCAGTGCAGTGTTGGGGTTACATTCCCTGGGCATGACAGACTGAGCAAGGGCAGTGTTGGTGTTACATTCCCTAGGCATGAGTTACTGAGCCAGAGTTGTGTTGGCATAACATTCCCTGAGCATGAGTGACTGAGACAGTGCAGTGTTGGCATTGTATTCCCCGGGCATGAGTGACTAAGCCAGGGCAGTGTTGGGGTAACATTTCCTGGGCATGAGTGATTGAGCCAGAGCTGTGTAGTGTTACATTCCCTGTGCATGAGTGATTGAGGCAGAGCTGTGTTGGTGTTACATTCCCTGGGCATGAGTGATTGAGCCAGTGCAGTGTTGGTGTAACATTACATAGACATGAGTAACTGAGCCAGTGCAGTGTTGGGGTTACATTCCCTGGGCATGACAGACTGAGCAAGGGCAGTGTTGGGGTAACATTCCCCGGGCATGAGTGACTGAGCCAGTGCAGTGTTGGCATTACATTCCCCGCCCACGAGTGAATGAGCCAGTGCAGTGTTGGGGTAATATTCCCCAGGCATGAGTGACTGAGCCGGGGCAGTGTTGGCATTACATTTACCAGACATGAGTGACTGAGCAAGGGCAATGTTGGGGTTACATTCCCCTTGCATGAGTGACTGAGCCAGGGCAGTATTGGGGTTACATTCCCCGGGAATGAGTGACTGAGCCAGGGCAGTGTTGTGGTTAAATTCCCCGGTCATGACTGACTGAGCCAGCAAAGTGTTGTTGTTACATCCCCCGCGCATGAGTGAATGAGCCAGTGCAGTGTTGGTGTTACATTCGCCGGGCCTGAGTGACTGAGCCAATGCATTGGTGGGGGTTTACATTTTCCGGGCATGAGTGACTTAGCCAGTGCAGTGTTGGCGTTACATTCCCCGGGGAATGAGTAAGTGAGCCTGTGCAGTGTTGGCGTTACATTCCCCGGGCATGACTGACTAAGCCAATGCAGTGTTGGAGTTACATTCCCCGGGCATGAGTGACTGAGCCTGTGCAGTGTTGGCGTTACACTCCCTGAGCGTGAGTGATTGAGCTAGGGCAGTGTTGGTGTTACATTTCCCAGACATGAGTGACTGAGCCAGGGCAGTGTTGGGGTAACATTCCCCGGTCATGAATGAATGAGCGAGGCCAGAGTTGGCGTTGCATTCCCCAGGCATGACTGACTGAGCCAGTGCAGTGTTGGCATTACATTCCCCGCCCATGAGTGAATGAGCCAGTGCAGTGTTGGGGTAACATTCCCCAGGCATGAGTGACTGAGCAAGTACAGTGTTGGCATTACGTTCCCTGCCCATGAGTGAATGAGCCAGTGCAGTGTTGGGGTAACATTCCCCAGGCATGAGTGACTGAGCCAGAGCTGTGTTGGCGTTACATTCCCCGGGCAAGAGTAAATGAGCCAGTGCAGTGTTGGTGTTACATTCCCTAGGCATGAGTTACTGAGCCAGAGTTGTGTTGGCATAACATTCCCTGAGCATGAGTGACTGAGACAGTGCAGTGTTGGCATTAAATTACCCGGGCATGAGTGACTAAGCCAGGGCAGTGTTGGGGTAACATTCCCTGGGCATGAGTGATTGAGCCAGAGCTGTGTAGTGTTACATTCCCTGGGCATGAGTGATTGAGCCAGAGCTGTGTAGTGTTACATTCCCTGTGCATGAGTGATTGAGGCAGAGCTGTGTTGGTGTTACATTCCCTGGGCATGAGTGATTGAGCCAATGCAGTGCTGGCATTACATTTCCTGGACATGTGTGACGGAGCCAGGGCAGTGTTGGTGTTACATTTCCCGGGCATTACTGACTGAGCCGGTGCAGTGTTGGCGTTATACTCCCTGGGCGTGAGTGATTGAGCCAGGGCAGTGTTGGTGTTACATTTCCCAGACATGAGTGACTGAGCCAGGGCATTGTTGGCGTTACACTCCCTGGGCGTGAGTTATTGAGCCAGGGCAGTGTTGGAGTTACATTCGCCGGGCATGAGTGACTGAGGCAGTGCAGTGTTGGCATTATATTCCCCGGGCAAGAGTGAATGAGCCAGTGCAGTGTTGGTGTTACATTCCCTGGGCATGAGTGACCGAGCCAGAGCGTTGTTGGCATAACATTCCCTGAGCAGGAGTGACTGAGGCAGTGCAGTGTTGGCATTATATTCCCCGGGCAAAAGTGAATGAGCCAGTGCAGTGTTGGTGTTACATTCCCTGGGCATGAGTGACCGAGCCAGAGCGTTGTTGGCATAACATTCCCTGAGCATGAGTGACTGAGGCAGTGCAGTGTTGGCATTATATTCCCCGGGCAAGAGTGAATGAGCCAGTGCAGTGTTGGTGTTACATTCCCTGGGCATGAGTGACCGAGCCAGAGCGTTGTTGGCATAACATTCCCTGAGCATGAGTGACTGAGGCAGTGCAGTGTTGGCATTATATTCCCCGGGCAAGAGTGAATGAGCCAGTGCAGTGTTGGTGTTACATTCCCTGGGCATGAGTGACCGAGCCAGAGCGTTGTTGGCATAACATTCCCTGAGCATGAGTGACCGAGGCAGTGCAGTGTTGGCATTATATTCCCCGGGCAAGAGTGAATGAGCCAGTGCAGTGTTGGTGTTACATTCCCTAGGCATGAGTTACTGAGCCAGAGTTGTGTTGGCATAACATTCCCTGAGCATGAGTGACTGAGACAGTGCAGTGTTGGCATTGTATTCCCCGGGCATGAGTGACTAAGCCAGGGCAGTGTTGGGGTAACATTTCCTGGGCATGAGTGATTGAGCCAGAGCTGTGTAGTGTTACATTCCCTGTGCATGAGTGATTGAGGCAGAGCTGTGTTGGTGTTACATTCCCTGGGCATGAGTGATTGAGCCATGGCAGTGTTGGTGTAACATTACATAGACATGAGTAACTGAGCCAGTGCAGTGTTGGGGTTACATTCCCTGGGCATGACAGACTGAGCAAGGGCAGTGTTGGGGTAACATTCCCCGGGCATGAGTGACTGAGCCAGTGCAGTGTTGGCATTACATTCCCCGCCCACGAGTGAATGAGCCAGTGCAGTGTTGGGGTAATATTCCCCAGGCATGAGTGACTGAGCCAGGGCAGTGTTGGCATTACTTTTACCAGACATGAGTGACTGAGCAAGGGCAATGTTGCGGTTACATTCCCCTTGCATGAGTGACTGAGCCAGGGCAGTATTGGGGTTACGTTCCCCGGGAATGAGTGACTGAGCCAGGGCAGTGTTGTGGTTAAATTCCCCGGTCATGACTGACTGAGCCAGCAAAGTGTTGTTGTTACATCCCCCGCGCATGAGTGAATGAGCCAGTGCAGTGTTGGCGTTACATTCGCCGGGCCTGAGTGACTGAGCCAATGCATTGGTGGGGGTTTACATTTTCCGGGCATGAGTGACTTAGCCAGTGCAGTGTTGGCGTTACATTCCCCGGGCATGAGTGACTGAGCCTGTGCAGTGTTGGCGTTACACTCCCTGGGCGTGAGTGATTGAGCTAGGGCAGTGTTGGTGTTACATTTTCCAGACATGAGTGACTGAGCCAGGGCAGTGTTGGGGTAACATTCCCCGGTCATGAATGAATGAGCGAGGCCAGAGTTGGCGTTGCATTCCCCAGGCATGACTGACTGAGCCAGTGCAGTGTTGGCATTACATTCCCCGCCCATGAGTGAATGAGCCAGTGCAGTTTTGGGGTAACATTCCCCAGGCATGAGTGACTGAGCAAGTGCAGTGCTGGCATTACATTTCCTGGACATGTGTGACGGAGCCAGGGCAGTGTTGGGGTTATATTCCCTGGGAATGAGTGACTGAGCCAGGGCACTGTTGGCATTACATTTCCCAGACATGAGTGACTGAGCAAGGGCAATGTTGGGGTTACATTCCCCAGGCATGAGTGACTGAGCAAGTGCAGTGTTGGCATTACGTTCCCTGCCCATGAGTGAATGAGCCAGTGCAGTGTTGGGGTAACATTCCCCAGGCATGAGTGACTGAGCCAGAGCAGTGTTGGCGTTACATTCCCCGGGCATGACTGACTAAGCCAGTGCAGTGTTGGAGTTACATTCCCCGGGCATGAGTGACTGAGCCTGGGCAGTGTTGGGGTTATATTCCCTGGGAATGAGTGACTGAGCCAGGGCACTGTTGGCATTACATTTCCCAGACATGAGTGACTGAGCAAGGGCAATGTTGGGGTTACATTCCCCTTGCATGAGTGACTGAGCAAGGGCAGTATTGGGGTTACATTCCCCGGGAATGAGTGACTGAGCCAGAGCAGTGTTGGCGATACATTTCCCAGACATGAGTGACTGAGCCTGGGCAGTGTTGTGGTTAAATTCCCCGGGCATGACTGACTGAGCCAGCAAAGTGTTGTCGTTACATCCCCCGCGCATGAGTGAATGAGCCAGTGCAGTGTTGACGTTACATTCGCCGGGGAATGAGTAACTGAGCCAGTGCAGTGTTGGCGTTACATTCCCCGAGCATGACTGACTAAGCCAGTGCAGTGTTGGAGTTACATTCCCCGGGCATGAGTGACTGAGCCTGTGCAGTGCTGGCGTTACACTCCCTGGGCGTGAGTGATTGAGCTAGGGCAGTGTTGGTGTTACATTTCCCAGACATGAGTGACTGAGCCAGGGCAGTGTTGGGGTTACATTCCCCGGTCATGAATGACTGATCGAGGCCAGAGTTGGCGTTGCATTCCCCAGGCATGACTGACTGAGCCAGTGCAGTGTTGGCATTACATTCCCCACCCATGAGTGAATGAGCCAGTGCAGTGTTGGGGTAACATTCCCCAGGCATGAGTGACTGAGCCAGTGCAGTGTTGGCATTACATTCCCCGCCCATGAGTGAATGAGCCAGTGCAGTGTTGGGGTAACATTCCCCAGGCATGACTGACTGAGCCAGCAAAGTGTTGTCGTTACATCCCCCGTGCATGAGTGAATGAGCCAGTGCAGTGTTGGTGTTACATTCGCCGGGCCTGAGTGACTGAGCCAGAGCAGTGTTGGCATAACATTCTCCGGGCATGAGTGACTGAGGCAGTGCAGTGTTGGCATTACATTCCCCGGGGAATGAGTGACTGAGCCAGTGCAGTGTTGGCATTACATTCCCTGGGCATGACTGACTAAGCCAGTGCAGTGTTGGAGTTACATTCCCCGGGAATGAGTGACTGAGCCTGTGCAGTGTTGGCGTTACACTCCCTGGGCGTGAGTGATTGAGCTAGGGCAGTGTTGGTGTTACATTTCCCAGACATGAGTGACTGAGCCAGGGCAGTGTTGGGGTTACATTCCCCGGTCATGAATGACTGAGCGAGGCCAGAGTTGGCGTTGCATTCCCCAGGCATGACTGACTAAGCCAGTGCAGTGTTGGAGTTACATTCCCGGGGCATGAGTGACTGAGCCAATGCAGTGTTGGTGTTACATTCCCCAGGCATAAGTGAATGAGCCAGTGCAGTGTTGGCGTTACATTCGCCGGGCCTGAGTGACTGAGCCAATGCATTGATGGGGGTTTACATTTTCCAGGCATGAGTGACTTAGCCAGTGCAGTGTTGGCGTTACATACCCCGGGGAATGAGTGACTGAGCCAGGGCAGTGTTGGCGATACATTTCCCAGACATGAGTGACCGAGCCAGGGCAATGTTGAGGTTATATTCCCCTTGCATGAATGACTGAGCCAGAGCAGTGTTGGCATTACATTCCCCGGGCAAGAGTGAATGAGCCAGTGCAGTGTTGGTGTTACATTCCCCCAGGCATGAGTGAATAAGCCAGGGCAGTGTTGGGGTAACATTCCCTGGGCATGAATGATTGAGCCAGAGCTGTGTTGGTGTTACTTTCCCTGGGCATTAGTGATTGAGCCAGGGCAGTGTTGGTGTTACATTCCCCAGGCATAAGTGACTGAGCCAGTGCAATATTGGCGTTACATTTCTCGGACATGAGTGACTGAGCCAGGGAAGTGTTGAGGTTACATTCCCTAGGCATGAGTTACTGAGCCAGAGTTGTGTTGGCATAACATTCCCTGAGCATGAGTGACTGAGACAGTGCAGTGTTGGCATTGTATTCCCCGGGCATGAGTGACTAAGCCAGGGCAGTGTTGGGGTAACATTCCCTGGGAATGAGTGATTGAGCAAGAGCTGTGTAGTGTTACATTCCCTGGGCATGAGTGATTGAGGCAGAGCTGTGTTGGTGTTACATTTCCCGGGCATTAGTGACTGAGCCGGTGCAGTGTTGGCGTTACAGTCCCTGGTCGTGAGTGATTGAGCCAGGGCAGTGTTGGTGTTACATTTCCCAGACATGAGTGACTGAGCCAGGGCATTTTTGGCGTTACACTCCCTGGGCGTGAGTGATTGAGCCAGGGCAGTGTTGGAGTTACATTCGCCGGGCATGAGTGACTGAGGCAGTGCAGTGTTGGCATTATATTCCCCGGGCAAGAGTGAATGACCCAGTGCAGTGTTGGTGTTACATTCCCTGTGCATGAGTGATTGAGGCAGAGCTGTGTAGTGTTACATTCCCTGGGCATGAGTGATTGAGCCAGGGCAGTGTTGGTGTAACATTACATAGACATGAGTAACTGAGCCAGTGCAGTGTTGGGGTTACATTCCCTGGGCATGACAGACTGAGCAAGGGCAGTGTTGGGTTAACATTCCCCGGGCATGAGTGACTGAGCCAGTGCAGTGTTGGCATTACATTCCCCGCCCACAAGTGAATGAGCCAGTGCAGTGTTGGGGTAACATTCCCCAGGCATGAGTGACTGAGCCAGAGCAGTGTTGGCATTACATTCCCTGCGCATGATTGAATGAGCCAGTGCAGTGTTAGTGTTACATTCCCCGGGCATGACAGACTGAGCAAGGGCAGTGTTGGGGTAACATTCCCCAGGCATGAGTGACTGAGCCAGTGCAGTGTTGGCATTACATTCCCCGCCCACGAGTGAATGAGCCAGTGCAGTGTTGGGGTAACATTCCCCAGGCATGAGTGACTGAGCCAGAGCAGTGTTGGCATTACATTCCCTGCGCATGAGTGAATGAGCCAGTGCAGTGTTGACGTTACATTCGCCGGGGAATGAGTAACTGAGCCAGTGCAGTGTTGGCGTTACATTCCCCGAGCATGACTGACTAAGCCAGTGCAGTGTTGGAGTTACATTCCCCGGGCATGAGTGACTGAGCCTGTGCAGTGCTGGCGTTACACTCCCTGGGCGTGAGTGATTGAGCTAGGGCAGTGTTGGTGTTACATTTCCCAGACATGAGTGACTGAGCCAGGGCAGTGTTGGGGTTACATTCCCCGGTCATGAATGACTGATCGAGGCCAGAGTTGGCGTTGCATTCCCCAGGCATGACTGACTGAGCCAGTGCAGTGTTGGCATTACATTCCCCACCCATGAGTGAATGAGCCAGTGCAGTGTTGGGGTAACATTCCCCAGGCATGAGTGACTGAGCCAGTGCAGTGTTGGCATTACATTCCCCGCCCATGAGTGAATGAGCCAGTGCAGTGTTGGGGTAACATTCCCCAGGCATGACTGACTGAGCCAGCAAAGTGTTGTCGTTACATCCCCCGTGCATGAGTGAATGAGCCAGTGCAGTGTTGGTGTTACATTCGCCGGGCCTGAGTGACTGAGCCAGAGCAGTGTTGGCATAACATTCTCCGGGCATGAGTGACTGAGGCAGTGCAGTGTTGGCATTACATTCCCCGGGGAATGAGTGACTGAGCCAGTGCAGTGTTGGCATTACATTCCCTGGGCATGACTGACTAAGCCAGTGCAGTGTTGGAGTTACATTCCCCGGGAATGAGTGACTGAGCCTGTGCAGTGTTGGCGTTACACTCCCTGGGCGTGAGTGATTGAGCTAGGGCAGTGTTGGTGTTACATTTCCCAGACATGAGTGACTGAGCCAGGGCAGTGTTGGGGTTACATTCCCCGGTCATGAATGACTGAGCGAGGCCAGAGTTGGCGTTGCATTCCCCAGGCATGACTGACTAAGCCAGTGCAGTGTTGGAGTTACATTCCCGGGGCATGAGTGACTGAGCCAATGCAGTGTTGGTGTTACATTCCCCAGGCATAAGTGAATGAGCCAGTGCAGTGTTGGCGTTACATTCGCCGGGCCTGAGTGACTGAGCCAATGCATTGATGGGGGTTTACATTTTCCAGGCATGAGTGACTTAGCCAGTGCAGTGTTGGCGTTACATACCCCGGGGAATGAGTGACTGAGCCAGGGCAGTGTTGGCGATACATTTCCCAGACATGAGTGACCGAGCCAGGGCAATGTTGGGGTTATATTCCCCTTGCATGAATGACTGAGCCAGAGCAGTGTTGGCATTACATTCCCCGGGCAAGAGTGAATGAGCCAGTGCAGTGTTGGTGTTACATTCCCCCAGGCATGAGTGAATAAGCCAGGGCAGTGTTGGGGTAACATTCCCTGGGCATGAATGATTGAGCCAGAGCTGTGTTGGTGTTACTTTCCCTGGGCATTAGTGATTGAGCCAGGGCAGTGTTGGTGTTACATTCCCCAGGCATAAGTGACTGAGCCAGTGCAATATTGGCGTTACATTTCTCGGACATGAGTGACTGAGCCAGGGAAGTGTTGAGGTTACATTCCCTAGGCATGAGTTACTGAGCCAGAGTTGTGTTGGCATAACATTCCCTGAGCATGAGTGACTGAGACAGTGCAGTGTTGGCATTGTATTCCCCGGGCATGAGTGACTAAGCCAGGGCAGTGTTGGGGTAACATTCCCTGGGAATGAGTGATTGAGCAAGAGCTGTGTAGTGTTACATTCCCTGGGCATGAGTGATTGAGGCAGAGCTGTGTTGGTGTTACATTTCCCGGGCATTAGTGACTGAGCCGGTGCAGTGTTGGCGTTACAGTCCCTGGTCGTGAGTGATTGAGCCAGGGCAGTGTTGGTGTTACATTTCCCAGACATGAGTGACTGAGCCAGGGCATTTTTGGCGTTACACTCCCTGGGCGTGAGTGATTGAGCCAGGGCAGTGTTGGAGTTACATTCGCCGGGCATGAGTGACTGAGGCAGTGCAGTGTTGGCATTATATTCCCCGGGCAAGAGTGAATGACCCAGTGCAGTGTTGGTGTTACATTCTCTGGGCATGAGTGACTGAGCCAGAGCTGTGTTGGCATAACATTCCCTGAACATGAGTGACTGAGGCAGTGCAGTGTTGGCATTATATTCCCCGGGCAAGAGTGAATGAGCCAGTGCAGTGTTGGTGTTACATTCCCTAGGCATGAGTTACTGAGCCAGAGTTGTGTTGGCATAACATTCCCTGAGCATGAGTGACTGAGACAGTGCAGTGTTGGCATTGTATTCCCCGGGCATGAGTGACTAATCCAGGGCAGTGTTGGGGTAACATTCCCTGGGCATGAGTGATTGAGCCAGAGCTGTGTAGTGTTACATTCCCTGTGCATGAGTGATTGAGGCAGAGCTGTGTAGTGTTACATTCCCTGGGCATGAGTGATTGAGCCAGGGCAGTGTTGGTGTAACATTACATAGACATGAGTAACTGAGCCAGTGCAGTGTTGGGGTTACATTCCCTGGGCATGACAGACTGAGCAAGGGCAGTGTTGGGTTAACATTCCCCGGGCATGAGTGACTGAGCCAGTGCAGTGTTGGCATTACATTCCCCGCCCACAAGTGAATGAGCCAGTGCAGTGTTGGGGTAACATTCCCCAGGCATGAGTGACTGAGCCAGAGCAGTGTTGGCATTACATTCCCTGCGCATGATTGAATGAGCCAGTGCAGTGTTAGTGTTACATTCCCCGGGCATGACAGACTGAGCAAGGGCAGTGTTGGGGTAACATTCCCCAGGCATGAGTGACTGAGCCAGTGCAGTGTTGGCATTACATTCCCCGCCCACGAGTGAATGAGCCAGTGCAGTGTTGGGGTAACATTCCCCAGGCATGAGTGACTGAGCCAGAGCAGTGTTGGCATTACATTCCCTGCGCATGAGTGAATGAGCCAGTGCAGTGTTGACGTTACATTCGCCGGGCCTGAGTGACTGAGCCAATGCATTGGTGGGGGTTTACATTTTCCAGGCATGAGTGACTTAGCCAGTGCAATGTTGGCGTTACATTCCCCGGGGAATGAGTAACTGAGCCAGTGCAGTGTTGGCGTTACATTCTCCGAGCATGACTGACTAAGCCAGTGCAGTGTTGGAGTTACATTCCCCGGGCATGAGTGACTGAGCCTGTGCAGTGCTGGCGTTGCACTCCCTGGGCGTGAGTGATTGAGCTAGGGCAGTGTTGGTGTTACATTTCCCAGACATGAGTGACTGAGCCAGGGCAGTGTTGGGGTTACATTCCCCGGTCATGAATGACTGATCGAGGCAAAAATTGGCGTTGCATTCCCCAGGCATGACTGACTGAGTCAGTGCAGTGTTGGCATTACATTTCCCGCACATGAGTGAATGAGCCAGTGCAGTGTTGGGGTAACATTCCCCAGGCATGAGTGACTGAGCCAGTGCAGTGTTGGCATTACATTCCCCGCCCATGAGTGAATGAGCCAGTGCAGTGTTGGGGTAACATTCCCCAGGCATGACTGACTGAGCCAGCAAAGTGTTGTCGTTACATCCCCCGCGCATGAGTGAATGAGCCAGTGCAGTGTTGGTGTTACATTCGCCGGGCCTGAGTGACTGAGCCAGAGCAGTGTTGGCATAACATTCTCCGGGCATGAGTGACTGAGGCAGTGCAGTGTTGGCATTACATTCCCCGGGGAATGAGTAACTGAGCCAGTGCAGTGTTGGCATTACATTCCCTGGGCATGACTGACTAAGCCAGTGCAGTGTTGGAGTTACATTCCCCGGGAATGAGTGACTGAGCCTGTGCAGTGTTGGCGTTACACTCCCTGGGCATGAGTGATTGAGCTAGGGCAGTGTTGGTGTTACATTTCCCAGACATGAGTGACTGAGCCAGGGCAGTGTTGGGGTTACATTCCCCGGTCATGAATGACTAAGCGAGGCCAGAGTTGGCGTTGCATTCCCCAGGCATGACTGACTAAGCCAGTGCAGTGTTGGAGTTACATTCCCGGGGCATGAGTGACTGAGCCAATGCAGTGTTGGTGTTACATTTCCTGGGCATGAGTGACTGAGCCAGAGCAGTGTTGGCATAACATTCTCCGGGCATGAGTGACTGAGGCAGTGCAGTGTTGGCATTACATTCCCCGGGCAAGAGTGAATGAGTCAGTGCAGTGTTGGTGTTACATTTCCCCGGGCACGAGTGACTAAGCCAGGGCAGTGTTGGCATTACATTTCTCGGACATGAGTTACTGAGACAGGGCAGTGTTGAGGTTACATTCCCCAGGAATGAATGACTGAGCCAGTGCAGTGCTGGCATTACATTTCCTGGACATGAGTGACTCAGCCAGGGCAGTGTTGGAGTTACATTTCCCAGACATGAGTGAATGAGCCAGGGCAGTGTTGGTGTTACATTCCCCGGGCATGACTAACTAAGCCAGTGCAGTGTTGGAGTTACATTCCCCGGGAATGAGTGACTGAGCCTGTGCAGTGTTGGCGTTACACTCCCTGGGCGTGAGTGATTGAGCTAGGGCAGTGTTGGTGTTACATTTCCCAGACATGAGTGACTGAGCCAGGGCAGTGTTGGGGTTACATTCCCCGGTCATGAATGACTGAGCGAGGCCAGAGTTGGCGTTGCATTCCCCAGGCATGACTGACTAAGCCAGTGCAGTGTTGGAGTTACATTCCCGGGGCATGAGTGACTGAGCCAATGCAGTGTTGGTGTTACATTCCCCAGGCATGAGTGAATGAGACAGTGCAGTGTTGGTGTTACATTTCCTGGGCATGAGTGACTGAGCCAGAGCAGTGTTGGCATAACATTCTCCGGGCATGAGTGACTGAGGCAGTGCAGTGTTGGAATTACATTCCCCGGGCAAGAGTGAATGAGTCAGTGCAGTGTTGGTGTTACATTTCCCCGGGCACGAGTGACTAAGCCAGGGCAGTGTTGGCATTACATTTCTCGGACATGAGTTACTGAGACAGGGCAGTGTTGAGGTTACATTCCCCAGGAATGAATGACTGAGCCAGTGCACTGCTGGCATTACATTTCCTGGACATGAGTGACTCAGCCAGGGCAGTGTTGGTGTTACATTTCCCAGACATGAGTGAATGAGCCAGGGCAGTGTTGGTGTTACATTCCCCGGGCATGACTAACTAAGCCAGTGCAGTGTTGGAGTTACATTTCCCGGGCATGAGTAACTGAGTCAAGGCAGTGTTGGCATTACATTTCCCAGACATGAGTGACTGAGCAAGGGCAGTATTGGGGTTACATTCCCCGGGAATGAGTGACTGTGCCAGGGCAGTGTTGGCGTTACATTCCCCAGGCATGAGTGAATGAGCCAGTGCAGTGTTGGTGTTACATTCCTTGGGCATGGGTGAATGAGCCAGAGCAGTGTTGGCATAACTTTCCACGAGCATGAGTGACTGAGGCAGTGCAGTGTTGGCATTACATTCCCCGGGCAAGAGTGAATGAGCCAGTGCAGTGTTGGTGTTACATTCCCCCAGGCATGAGTGAATAAGCCAGGGCAGTTTTGGGGTAACATTCCCTGGGCATGAGTGATTGAGCCAGAGCTGTGTTGGTGTTACATTCCCTGGGCATGAGTGATTGAGCCAGAGCAGTGTTGGTGTTACATTCCCCAGGCATGAGTGACTGAGCCAGTGCAACATTGGCGTTACATTTCTCGGACATGAGTGACTGAGACAGGGCAGTGTTGAGGTTACATTCCCCGGGCACGAATGACTGAGCCAGTGAAGTGCTGGCATTACATTTCCTGGACATGTGTGACGGAGCCAGGGCAGTGTTGGCATTACATTTCCCAGACATGAGTGACTGAGCAAGGGCAGTATTGGGGTTACATTCCCCGGGAATGAGTGACTGTGCCAGGGCAGTGTTGGCGATACATTTCCCAGACATGAGTGACTGAGCAAGGGCAATGTTGGGGTTATATTCCCCTTGCATGAATGACTGAGCCAGAGCAGTGTTGGCATTATATTCCTGGGGTATGAGTGACTGAGCTAGTGCAGTGTTGGGGTTACATTCCCCGGGCATGAGTGACGGAGCCAGGGCAGTGTTGGGGTTACATTCTCTGGGCATGAGTGACTGAGCCAGGGCAGTGTTGATGTTACATTTCATAGACATGAGAGACTGAGCCAGTGCACTGTTGGGGTTATATTCCCTGGGAATAAGTGATTGAGCCAGTGAGGTGTTGGCGTTACATTCCCCGGGCATGAGAGACTGAGTAAGGGCAGTGTTGGGTTACATTCCCTGGGCATGAGTGACTGAGCCAGTGCAGTGTTGAAGTTACATTCCCTGGCCATTAGTGAATGAGCCAGGGCAGTGTTGGGGTTACATTCCCTGGGCATGAGTGACTGAGCCAGTGCAGTGTTGGGGTTATATTCCCTGGGCATGAGTGATTGAGCCAGTGAGGTGTTGGCGTTACATTCACAGGGCAATAGAGACTGAACAAGGGCAGTGTTGGGGTTACATTCCCCGGTCATGAGTGACTGAGCAAGGGCAGTGTTGGCGTTACATTTCCCAGACATGAGTGACTGAGCCTGGGCAGTGTTGGGGTTACATTCCCCAGGCATAACTGACTGAGCCAGGGCAGTGTTGGCGTCACATTTCCTGGGCATGAGTGACTGAGCCAATTCAGTGTTGGTGTTACATTCCCCGGGGAATGAGTGACTGAGCCAGTGGAGTGTTGGCATTATATTCCCAGAGCATGAGTGAATGAGCCAGTGCAGTGTTGGGGTAACATTTCCCAGACATGAGTGAATGAGCCAGGGCAGTGTTGGTGTTACATTCCCCGGGCATGACTGTCTAGGCCAGTGCAGTGATGGAGTTACATTCCCCGAGCATGAGTGACTGAGTCAATGCAGTGTTGGCGTTACATTCCCCAGGCATGATTGAATGAGCCAGTGCAGTGTTGGTGTTACATTCCCTGGTCATGAGTGACTGAGCCAGAGCAGTGTTGGCATAACATTCCCCGAGCATGAGTGACTGAGGCAGTGCAGTGTTGGCATTACATTCCCCGGGAAAGAGTGAATGAGCCAGTGCAGTGTTGGTGTTACATTCCCCGGGCATGAGTGAATGAGCCAGTGAGGTGTTGCCGTTACATTCCCCGGGCATTAGATACTGAACAAGGGCAGTGTTGGGGTTACATTCCCTCGGCGTGAGTGAATGAGCAAGGGCAGTGTTGGCATTACATTTCCCAGACATGAGTGACTGAGCCTGGGCAGGGATGGGGCTACATTCCCCCGGGACAGACTGACTGAGCCAGTGCAGTATTGGCGTTACATTCCCCGTGCATGACTAACTGAGTCAGTGCAGTGTTGGCGTTACATTCCCCGGGCATGAATGACTGAGCCAATGCAGTGTTGGGGATACATTCCCTGTGCATTAGTGACTGAGCCACTGCGGTTTGAGGGTTATATTCCCCGAAAATGAGTGACAAAGCCTTGGCAGTGTTGGAGTTGAATTCTCCGGGCATGAGTGACTGAGCCAGTGCAATGTTGGCGTTACATTCCCTGGGCATGAGTGACTGAGCCAGGGCAGTGTTGGGGTTACATTCCCTGGGCATGAGTGACTGAGCCAGTGCAGTGTTGGGGTTACATTCCCCGGGCATGACTGACTGAGCCAGTGCAGTGTTGGAGTTACATTCCCCGGGCATGAGTGACTGAGCCAGTGCAGTGTTGGTGTTACATTCCATGGGCATAAGTGACTGAGCCAGGGCAGTGTTGGCGTTACATTTCCCGGGCATGAGTGACTTAGCCAGGGCAGTGTTGGCGTTACATTCTCCGGGCATGAGTGACTGAGCCAGGGCAGGTTTGGGGTTACATTTCCCGGGCATGATTGACTGAGCCAGGGCAGTGTTGGGGTTACATTTCCCGGGCATGAGTGACTGAGCCAGGGCAGTGTTGGCGTTTCATTCTCCGGGCATGAGTGACTGCTCCAGGGCAGTGTTGGGGTTACATTTCCCGGGCATGAGTGACTGAGCCAGGGCAGTGTTGATGTTACATTCTCCGGGAATGAGTGACTGAGCCAGGGCAGGGTTGGGGTTACATTTCCCGGGCATGAGTGACTGAGCCAGGGCAGTGTTGGCGTTTTATTTTCCGGGCATGAGTGACTGAGCCAGGGCAGTGTTGGGGTTTCATTCTCCGGGCATGAGTGACTGCGCCAGGGCAGTGTTGGGGTTACATTTCCCGGGCATGAGTGACTGAGCCAGGGCAGTGTTGATGTTACATTCTCCGGGAATGAGTGACTGAGCCAGGGCAGGGTTGGCGTTACATTCCCTGGGCATGAGTGACTGAGCCAGTGCAGTGTTGGGGTTACATTCTCCGGGCATGAGTGACTGAGCCAGGGCAGTATTGGGTTACATTTCCCGGGCATGAGTGACTGAGCCAGGGTAGTGTTGGCGTTTCATTCTCCGGGCATGAGTGACTGAGCCAGGGCAGTGTTGGGGCTACATTCTCCGGGCATGAGTGACTGAGCCATGGCAGTATTGGGTTACATTTCCCGGGCATGAGTGACTGAGCCAGTAAAGTGTTGGCATTACATTCTCCGGGCATGAGTGACTGAGACAGGGCATTGTTGCGGTTACATTCCCTGGGCATGAGTGACTGAGCCAGTGCAGTGTTGGGGTTACATTCCCCGGGCTTGACTGACTGAGCCAGTGCAGTGTTGGAGTTACATTCCCCGGGCATGAGTGACTGAGCCAGTGCAGTGTGCGGATTACATTCCCTGGGCATGAGTGCCTGAGCCAGTACAGTGTTGGTGTTACATTCCATGGGCATAAGTGACTGAGCCAGGGCAGTGTTGGCGTTACATTTCCCGGGCATGAGTGACTTAGCCAGGGCAGTGTTGGCGTTACATTCTCCGGGCATGAGTGACTGAGCCAGGGCAGGTTTGGGGTTACATTTCCCGGGCATGAGTGACTGAGCCAGGGCATTGTTGGGGTTACATTTCCAGGGCATGAGTGACTGAGCCAGGGCAGTGTTGATGTTACATTCTCCGGGAATGAGTGACTGAGCCAAGGCAGGGTTGCGGTTACATTTCCCGGGCATGAGTGACTGAGCCAGGGCAGTGTTGACGTTTTATTCTCCGGGCATGAGTGACTGAGCCAGGGCAGTGTTGGGGTTTCATTCTCCGGGCATGAGTGACTGCGCCAGGGCAGTGTTGGCGTTACATTCTCCGGGCATGAGTGACTGAGCCAGGGCAGGTTTGGGTTTACATTTCCCGGGCATGATTGACTGAGCCAGGGCAGTGTTGGGGTTACATTTCCCGGGCATGAGTGACTGAGCCAGAGCAGTGTTGGCGTTTCATTCTCCGGGCATGAGTGACTGCTCCAGGGCAGTGTTGGGGTTACATTTCCCGGGCATGAGTGACTGAGCCAGGGCAATGTTGATGTTACATTCTCCGGGAATGAGTGACTGAGCCAGGGCAGGGTTGGGGTTACATTTCCCGGGCATGAGTGACTGAGCCAGGGCAGTGTTGGCGTTTTATTCTCCAGGCATGAGTGACTGAGCCATGGCAGTGTTGGGGTTTCATTCTCCGGGCATGAGTGACTGCGCCAGGGCAGTGTTGGGGTTACATTTCCCGGGCATGAGTGACTGAGCCAGGGAAGTGTTGATGTTACATTCTCTGGGAATGAGTGACTGAGCCAGGGCAGGGTTGGGGTTACATTTCCCGGGCATGAGTGACTGAGCCAGGGCATTGTTGGCGTTTTATTTTCCGGGCATGAGTGACTGAGCCAGGGCAGTGTTGGGGTTACATTTCCCGGGCATGAGTGACTGAGCCAGGGCAGTGTTGATGTTTCATTCTCCGGGCATGAGTGACTGAGCCAGTGCAGTGTTGGGGTTACATTCTCCGGGCATGAGTGACTGAGCCATGGCAGTATTGGGTTACATTTCCCGGGCATGAGTGACTGAGCCAGTAAAGTGTTGGGGTTACATTCTCCGGGCATGAGTGACTGAGCCAGGGCAGTATTGGGTTACATTTCCCGGGCATGAGTGACTGAGCCAGGGTAGTGTTGGCGTTTCATTCTCCGGGCATGAGTGACTGAGCCAGGGCAGTGTTGGGGTTACATTCTCCGGGCATGAGTGACTGAGCCATGGCAGTATTGGGTTACATTTCCCGGGCATGAGTGACTGAGCCAGTAAAGTGTTGGCATTACATTCTCCAAGCATGAGTGACTGAGACAGGGCATTGTTGCGGTTACATTCCCTGGGCATGAGTGACTGAGCCAGTGCAGTGTTGGGGTTACATTCCCCGGGCATGACTGACTGAGCCAGTGCAGTGTTGGAGTTACATTCCCCGGGCATGAGTGACTGAGCCAGTGCAGTGTGCGGATTACATTCCCTGGGCATGAGTGCCTGAGCCAGTACAGTGTTGGTGTTACATTCCATGGGCATAAGTGACTGAGCCAGGGCAGTGTTGGCGTTACGTTTCCCGGGCATGAGTGACTTAGCCAGGGCAGTGTTGGCGTTACATTCTCCGGGCATGAGTGACTGAGCCAGGGCAGGTTTGGGGTTACATTTCCCGGGCATGAGTGCCTGAGCCAGGGCATTGTTGGGGTTACATTTCCAGGGCATGAGTGACTGAGCCAGGGCAGTGTTGATGTTACATTCTCCGGGAATGAGTGACTGAGCCAGGGCAGGGTTGCGGTTACATTTCCCGGGCATGAGTGACTGAGCCAGGGCAGTGTTGACGTTTTATTCTCCGGGCATGAGTGACTGAGCCAGGGCAGTGTTGGGGTTTCATTCTCCGGGCATGAGTGACTGCGCCAGGGCAGTGTTGGGGTTACATTTCCCGGGCATGAGTGACTGAGCCAGGGCAGTGTTGATGTTACATTCTCCGGGAATGAGTGCCTGAGCCAGGGCATTGTTGGGGTTACATTTCCCAGGCATGAGTGACTGAGCCAGGGCAGTGTTGATGTTACATTCTCCGGGAATGAGTGACTGAGCCAGGGCAGTGTTGGGGTTACATTTCCCGGGCATGAGTGACTGAGCCAGGGCAGTGTTGACGTTTTATTCTCCGGGCATGAGTGACTGAGCCAGGGCAGTGTTGGGGTTTCATTCTCCGGGCATGAGTGACTGCGCCAGGGCAGTGTTGGGGTTACATTTCCCGGGCATGAGTGACTGAGCCAGGGCAGTGTTGATGTTACATTCTCCGGGAATGAGTGACTGAGCCAGGGCAGGGTTGGGGTTACATTTCCCGGGCATGAGTGACTGAGCCAGGGCAGTGTTGGCGTTTTATTCCCCGGGCATGAGTGACTGAGCCAGTGCAGTGTTGGGGTTACATTCTGCGGGCATGAGTGACTGAGCCAGGGCAGTATTGGGTTACATTTCCCGGGCATGAGTGACTGAGCCAGTACAGTGTTGGCGTTACATTCTCCGGGCATGAGTGACTGAGACAGGGCATTGTTGGGGTTACATTTCCTGGGCATGAGTGACTGAGCCATTGCAGTGTTGGCGTTGCATTCTCCGGGCATGAGTGACTGAGTTAGGGCAGTGTTGGCATTACATTCTCTGGGCATGAGTGACTGAGACAGGGCATTGTTGGGGTTACATTTCCTGGGCATGAGTGACTGAGCCAGTGCAGTGTTGGCATTACATTCTCCGGGCATGAGTGACTTAGCCAGGGCAGTGTTGGCATTACATTCTCCGGGCATGAGTGACTGAGCCAGCTCAGTGTTGGCGTTACATTCCCTGGGATCAGCACAGCAGCCTCCAGCTGAACTTAACTGTGTGTAAGTGAGGAGTGAAAGCTGCTTCTGCTAGAACAGCCCTCACTGACAAATATTCTTAGCAGGGCATCCTATGTACAGCTAATGTAGGCCTCTTTTATATGTAACTTAAAAAGCAATCGTAAACTACATTTATCTGGCGCCTACCAATCCCATAGGTGCCTGGAGACTATATCAAAGGATTTTTATAAAGTTCAAATGAGAAATATCGTCCATAAAAAGACAAATGTAAGAACAAGAGGTCATGACTTGATCTTGAAAGTTGAAACGTTTAGGGTGATGTGCAAGCTACTACTTTACAGAACAGCTAGTAAATAAGTGTTACAGCAGTTAAGCATAAGGACATAATTAAGAAAGTCATTTTAGGTAGATAGAATGGGCACCATAGATGGGCCTTTTTGGTTTTCACCTGCCATTAAATCTATGTTTCTATTTTGACAACCTCCAGGGTCAGTACAGCAATTAGTGCTCTGTGTAATAATATTTGTTACAATTAAACTGGATAAGGCTCACACATTGAAATAATAGTATCCTCCAATGTATAATGTGGGATCATTTATATTGTTGTCATGAGACTGCATTTTAATGACAGAGTGAGTCTAAAGTACACTCCTAAAATCTTAATAATGACAAACCCATTACAGCTGTCAGAAAAGCAAATTTCCAGGTATTATATTTAATAACTGAAGTGTCACTACATTATTACGCAAATGTGCTTGACAAATATCAGCAGGTGAGCGGCGTGTGAATATATACTGGAAATAAAATGTTTGGAATATACTTCAGTGTTTGATGTGATTTGTAGGAAAAAAAATAAGAATAAAAAAAGTTCAATTGGGAGAGTATACTGAGACAGAAGAAATGTGATTGTAAACAACCAGGGTATATATAAGTAAAGGATAAACCCTGTGATCCTCAAAGGACTCCTCCTATCTGGAAGGCTCAACCTAAGTGCTTGTGGCACAATAAAATTAGATTTGAGGTTTCCATATAGGGCTGCTTTTGAATACTTGCTTTACAGCCTGCAATTTTAGTGGACTTGGACATGTATATAGATATTTGGCTACTTTGAGCAGCAGTATATCCGGTTCATTATAGGCTTTGTATTATAGCAATAGAGCAGTAGATTTAGTCTCCAGTTAATTTATTGTATTTTAAGCTGCTCCAAATTCACTGGCAAGTTGTTTTTTAAAGTTTTTTTTAACAAAACACCTATTTGCATTCACGGGGGTGGTCAATTATAGTAACAAAAAAAGCCCATCTAGTCTGTCCATTTTATCTACCTACAACATTTATTTACATACTAGCGACTTGCCCGTCAAAAATGATGGGGCAATAAAATTGTAAGGCAAGTGACGCTGTTTGCTACAACAGGATAATTTTTTTGGGTGGTCTGAGATCCTTTGGCACTCATTGCGAGCCTCGCCCTGAGCACTTTTGGCGCTCACCTTTGGCGCTCTTGGTTGTTGTATTTTTTGTTATCAGAGGCGCTTTTGCTGTCATTGTAAGGTCGGCGCTGATCTCCTTTTTGCGCTTATTGCAAGGCTGTCCCCTGGTGTAGTTTGTGTGCTATGAGCACCGTTGCCGCTAGTTATCAGGCGCGCAGTGAATGTCTTTTGCGTTTATTGCGATAGTGTTTGTTTTCTTTGTTTTTTGTGTGTATATGATGTTTTTTATGCTAATTAAATAAGTATTCAATTAATAAATGAATATACTTTAGCTATTTGTAAAATGTATGCAGGAAGCACTGTGCTGAAGAGCTGACAATCTGTTTTGATGTTCCTGCAGCATACAATGTAGGTTTGCAGTGTTGTGGAGCTGAGGTGTAAGTGTCAGTAATGTATGCAGTGTGTAGTGTAAATAGGCTGCGTGCGCGACCGGAAGCCGTTAGTGTAGCTGTGTACTTCTGCATTGTGTAAGGTAGTGTTGTAAAATGGCGGTGATTGTGTATGTGGTACGTGGGTGTGGACGATTTAGCGTCCTTGCTAAAAGTGGCTTTTTGGAAAATCCGTATGTGCTTGGTGGTGTTTTGCGGCTTTAGCGGTCGTGTAGCCTCGTTTTCATTTTGTTCAGAGTCCATTTTTTCTCTCGCTTATGGGGATTTTCGAGTGTCTAAATTCGGTAAATTGCACTTAAATTGAGGTGTAACCTGACTTCCAGAGGTCCTGGGTGCCCCCCCTTGCTGTCGGTAAGATGTTTATGTTTTTTTGTGTATATTTATTTATTTTTTTAATGTTTTCCGTTGCACACGATTCAGCCCTTAAGGTCGTTACTGCCTCTCATCAGAGTGGGGCCGGTTCGTAACTTGTATAGTAGATTTTGGGGGTTGGTAGTTTACTACAATAATCATTTAATTTATGGTGGGCAAAAGAGCGATAGAAGCCCTCTCTCTCTCTATATATATATATATATATATATATATATATATATATCACATATATAGTTGTGAGCATACGAGCCATTTCTCACGCTTGCGCGCTCCTTGCCAGCAATTGCGGCCCTCGCGAAGAGAGGAAGCTGTGCGTGCACGCCCCTGGACGGTGTGAGAGAGGGAGCTGTGCGTGCACGCCGCTGGAGAGAGGGAGCTGTGCGTGCACGCCGCTGGAGAGAGGGAGCTGTGCAGGGGAGCAACCCCCCCCCCCTTACCTGCAGTTTCATTGGCGCTTCAGTGGAGTCCCTGCCAGCGTGTCCGGTCTGCAGCATGGGGGGACTCCAAATTGACTTCAGAGCTATGGCGCCACACTGGAGACAGGACAGGTGGGACTCCACTGAACCACCAATGAAACTGCAGGTAAGGAGGGACAGAGGGAGCATCTGGGGGGACAGAGGGAGCATCCAGGGGGACAGAGGGAGCATCAGGGGGGACAGAGGGAGCATCTGGGGGGAAGGGGGGAGGTACTGGCAATCAAAAAGGGTGGTATGAGATGAGAGGGGTATGAGACACGAGGGGAGGTATGAGACACGGGGGGGGAAGGTTATGAGACACAGGGGAGGGCGAGGGAGGTATGAGACACAGGGGAGGGCGAGGGAGGTATGAGACACAGGGGAGGGCGAGGGGAGGTATAAGGCACAGGGGAGGGCGAGGGGGGTGTATGAGACACAGGGGAGGGAGAGGGGGAAGAGACACAGGGTAGGGACAGGGGGAAGACACACAGGAGAGGGGGGATGAGACACAGGGGAGGAGAAGGTGGAAAAGACACAGGGGAGGGGGGAAGAGACACATGGGAGGGGGGAAGAGACACAGGGAAGGGGGAAGAGACATAGGGGAAGGGAGAGAGAGGAAAGAGACTCAGGGGAGGGAGAGGGGGGAGAAACAGGGGAGCTAGAGGGGGAAGACACACAGGGGAGGGCGAGGGTGGTATGAGACACAGGGGAGGGCGAGGGGGGAAGAGACACAGGGGAGGGTGATGGTTAAGGGACACAGGGGAGGGGGAGAGAGACACAGGAGGGGGAAAGAGACACAGGGCAAGGGAGAGGGGGAAAGAGACACAGTAGAAGGGAGAGGAGGGAAAGAGAGACAGGGGAGGGAGAGGGGGAGACACACAGGGGAGGGAGAGGGCGGGTAGCGACAAGTGGAAGAGAGACATAGCGGGGGAGACATAGGGGAGTGAGGGGTGGCGGAGAAAAAAATATATATAGAACTCCATCATGCCGTCATTTTTGACGGGCAAGTCGCTAGTATATATATATATATATATATATATATAGCAATTGTGTACTGTCTTTGTTTTAGGTTAAGACCTTTACCTTGTTTACCAGCTCATTGACCAAGAAAGATTTACCTCCTCCCCTACAAGTTGAGAGGAAATAAATCTGCTACAAGTTGTTGGTGCTGTGCTATGGAATAATGTTTGTATATGTGTATGTTATTTGTATAGACCATCTTTACAGCGACAAGATATAAAACAGTTACATGACAAGATAAGTGCATTTTACATGACAAATGAATGGTTACATACTCCCTGCTCCAAAGAGTTTACAATCTATGAGCTAGGGTATAGTAAAAGATGAGAAGAGAAACATAGGGAGGGGTGAATATGCACAGGAGTATCTATATCAGATGATAGGTCTGCACATAAGATTAATTGGCAATATTTGACATACTAGATACATAAATAAACACATGCATGTATACAGATATGTGTTTGTTTGTGTGCTTGTTATTTTTATTGTTTGTGTGTGTTGGGGCCACCAAACAAATGGCCTCATCCAATTCCCTATATCGCAAAGTTACACAGGCAAAACGTGCACAGTAGCTTCCCCTTAACTATTCAATTCCCCCACTTAGCATTAGTGAGTGTGCTACTTGAAATCCGTTCGAGTAACCCCTACTTACAATATTACACCTGCTTCCCCATTGTAATTCCCACTTCAGGAATCTTACAAGTTGCTTGAGCTCCAAAAAGTTATTAAATTCCAAATTACTCAAAATAATTTGTTACTCGCAACTTTTTAATGTTCCTGATTTTTTCTAAAAATAAAAATAGTATTGAGAACTCACAAAGACATAAAAATTCCTTTGCGCCTGCTTTCCTCCTTCACGCCCACTACATATCGCTCCCTTTCCTGCTCAAAACCCATCACCCTGTTAGCCAAATAACCCAAACCACCCCATGAGACCCCCATGGCATCAAAAGTAGTAACTCTTGCATCCATGCCACGAGGGTCAGTAAATGACCCCCATGGCACCTAAAATTAACCATGATGCCGCAGGGATCCTACAAGGACGCATTCGGGATCTAACTATTAACTCTTGACATGGAGGTCCATCAAGGATGTCCTCTGTGTCAAAATATCAAACCCCACAGCAGGGACCTCCGTGGCACAGGTTTAATATTTAGATGTTTCAGAGGTCCTTGTTGGGTTAATAGATCCCATGGGGGTCCTTCTAGGATTCCTGTGGCTTTGGGGTCAGTTGTAGGTGCCATAAAGGTCCGATAGGGCCCTTTGGTGGAGATTAACTTTTAGGTGCCACGGGTGGCACAGGGTTAACATTTTAGGTCTCATGGGGGTCTCAATTGACCCCCATGATTATTTGGATGGTGTGATCAGGGAAGGGAGATGGGGTTTGAGCAAGAAAAGGGGTTACTGGGAGTGAGCGTGGAGGGGGATACTTGGGGATTGCCTTCATCGTGTGCATGGATGGAGGGAATCTTCAGGGATTCTCCTTGGTGTCAGTGGGTTTGTGCTCAGTAATATTACTGAACACAGTCTTACTTGTAATCCTGAGCCTTGTAACTTTACTTCCAAGTATTGGGTTTACAAGTTGCAGGTATGCTCAGTAATATTACAATACAGAAGGGGAGGGGAGTAAAGTACAAAGAGCTTTCCCAGTTTGAAACATTAAAATAATCACAAACTGTTAAAAGTTATGATAATTCTGATCTATACAAACTTGGTGCTAATTTTTTTTTACAAACCCCACTGCTAATATGAATACATATTTACATATAAATGATCCTATATTAATTTTAAGCCCTCTTCTCTGCATTTTTGAGCTGCACCTTACTGACGAGGCCCAATGAAGGCAGAAACATACGTCTGGGGTTTGCTGTTTCTCCTGGTCAGGGTAGAATTGCCTGGTACTTTAGGGTTGGGTCACTCTTTTGAGTGAGACCAGACTGATATACTACAGGATATTTCTCCAGGTGAAAGGCACAAGGGGCTAAAAGATGTTGCACTCAGAGTGGGTTATCATGTCCACAGAACTAACCTTTTAAGGTTAGTTCGTTCTCTGATTGAGCACCTCTGACTTTATTATTATTTTTTTATTTAAGGTATATATATGTTTCCTGGGTTTCAAATGTTTGGTAAGAACCCGGCAGTGACTATCAGAAAAGTATATGTTATATGTATAAATTCAGTGTACTTACAAAGTTATAGGCAGGAAAGTAAAATCCAGCTTTGTACGCCCACAGGAAGCAGCCAGGTACAGAGTTTGACCTTTCAAAAGAAGCAATTACTGCAGGATGGAATCACATCGTTGGGTGTTGTCTAAACTAAGAAATGAATCAGAGCACATGGATATAGAGAGAAAGAAACTACATATCCCAGGCTGCTTTGCAACCCAGGAACCCCAGAGTATGATAAAAACGTATCTACTTTCTTCTGATTAGTCAAAACAAATTATGAATTTTATGCTAACATCAAGGTGAGTTTGTAAATGTTTATTTTGGTGTTTCTTCATGCAACAAAAAATGTTTGCATACACTGCTGATTCTCAAAAAGTCCTCCAGTGTGACAGATTTTGGTTCTTCTCTAGAGCTCACCAGGCACATTCACCATTATGTTTCCTGACCTTTTGTACAACTTATAAAATGCTGATATCCACTTGTTAAATCCGATGATTAATATTGCTTAGGATAAACAAATAAAGAGCGCCGACTTTCCCTTTGATGTGGTTGAGATGAAGAAAAAGAAAAGTTAACATTTAACCTGCAATCCTCACGGAAACATCAAGGGATACTTTTCAATTGTGTAGATAAAAGATGATACAAATTAGTATCCAGTGAAAAAGGTTCTGAATTCCCCTCGGTCCTCAGTGTTCACCCTGGATCTGACTTTACAATAAACTTAAGATCTCACAGCTAAAGATGTGAAGAGACGAGGAGAATTCTCTAGATTGTTTTCTTCATTGAGTTCAAGAAATAGTTTATAAAGTTAGGACATTTTTGGAATTGTTGTATGAAGAGGTTAGTTGTGGTGTTTCTGAAAGGAATTTCTTTAAAAAATTGACAACTGGTTAAAGAGCAACGTCTTCTGGATTGCTACCTTGTAGTGGTGAAAGAGCGTATGCACCTTAAAGGCATGTCCAAGTGTCATGGATTAATACATTTCTGCACTCTATTGGCAAAAAGCAGCCTTTATGTATGCAGCACATCTCATAAAACACTTTATTTTTATTAATATATAAAAATCCCTCTAATAATTATGTTGACACCGCCAGAGGGGTGTCTACACAGGCACGTGATCCCCACCCAATCAGCATGCAGCATTAGGGGATCAATTTAACCCATTATTCACCTGCTGTTTCTTCCTCAGTCAATAGGAGAGCACTGACGTCAGCCCCCAAGTCATTGCTGGGATATGACTCCCTGCTGCTTCCTATCTGTGCTGCTGCCATAACACCTAACATAGTGCCACACTACATATCCCAGGCTGCTTTGCAGTACAAACAGGAACCCCAGAGTTTAAATCAAAAGTTTCAGATAACCTGATTGGCCAAAGCAAATTATGAAATGAATGCTAATTTAGCCTGGGTTTGACATTTTGCTAACTTCAAGGTAAATGTTTAAATGCTTATTTTGGTAATTTCTCATGCAAAAAAAAAATGTTTTCCTGCACTATTAATTCTCCTCTATCACATTTACTCATAATCCAGGAAGCAAAGATATGCCTTTAATGAATCTGTGAGCCATTCCATGTAGGATCACCCAAGATGGACAGGTCATAGCAGTGAAATCAGACAAATCGCGATCCACTAGAGAAGGAACTGGCAACACACTCCAGTATTTTTGCCAAGAAAACTTATGGATAAGCACAACCATAGACATAATGATATACAGTATGTGTCTGGAGTGCTGTGCTCTATAGGATTATGGAGACTCGGACACAACTAAACAACTGAACTCCAACAAAGAACCAAACAATCCCATCTAATCTTCTCATTCTGTCTACCTAAAACTTGGCTTTATTAAATATCGGGATCAGAAGCAGATCTCGGCATGGTGCCTTCTTACAAATTCCCTATATGAGGTTTACACCTTTTTACAATGAAAATAGCTTTGGAGTCACATTCCTAAAAATATAATATGACTCCAACCCATAAACTCTAAAGTAATGTAGAAAATGATCTACCCTGCCAAGTTATGCTTTAAGCAGTGCCACCCAGGGGATTATAATGCCAGAGAGACTGTATATCAATCTCCTTAATTAGTGCCATCAAACTCAATCAATTATTTACTTGTCTTTAATTTCAATGTGAATTTATTTTTTAGATTTGATATAAGGTTTTTAATTAGTTTGTTTTATTTAAGTCTTCTGAAGGCTGACTGGAAACAATATTTAGATAAATACCAAAGCTGAGATAATGAAAACAGTTATTTCATTGGTAATCGTCAAATATGGGTTCCCTGGTGGTCCAGTGGCCCAGTGCTTTCATCACTGCTTTGACCTGGGTTTAAATCCAGTCAGGGAACCAATAGGTGACACCAGCCTGAAGCCATGCAGGGTTGGGCCTGGTAAGTACTTGGATTGGGAGACAACCTAGGAATACCAGGAGTTGTATGCTGTGGCACACTGGAGAAGGAACTGGCAACCCCCTCTAGTATCTCTGCCATGAATAACAAGTGGATTAGCATGGAGTGTTGTGGTCCATGAGGTCACATGATATGACTGACGCAAACAATCAAAAAATCTTCAAATAATAATTATTTCTGATTTGTTAAAATGCTAATATCATCAGTATTTAATATAGATTGTATAGCTTTCATCACCTAACCTTTTCCTTCCTGAAGTTCCATTTCCTCTTCTGTTCACCTTAAAAGGATTTAAAGGTCTTCACCCTTCTCCTTATCTATTGATTTGACTCATTGCGTACATGACCTTAATCTCGACTCTGGATGTTTCACCATTTTGGTAACTAATCGAAGCTTCCTTTATGTTCCGTCTATTATGTTTGCTCTGTACACTCTAATCTACTATACATAACAAGGACTGGGTAATAACGATGTAAAGCTCCTCAGAATTACTGGTTGTAAATGTAAATAAATAAATAAAATGGATTCCGGCCCAAGAGGTGGACAGCTCAATGTAAGGTTACTGTTGGAAATGAATAAGCTTAAAACTGATAAATTGTTTTGCTACTATACATGGATGGAAGAAATTGATTTGGTGCCCTGGACGAGGCCCTAGACATTTCTCACCTTATAACTTCAGGTACAGGAAGATGGAACACCTGCTTGGGTTGCTTGGAATCACTTTCCAGAATGTCAGTATGTAAAGTCAAGGTCAAGTTTATTTTACAAGTCACAATACAGAGATACTATAATCATAAAGTATCAGCTTTATGCTACCTTATATATCAGTAATACAAGGAAACAAAAGCTGAGGTAAGGAAATATCACATATATAGTTGTGAGCGTACGGGCCGTTGCTCATGCTTGCGGGCTCGCGTAGCGAGCCTGCAGCCCTCGCTAAGGGCCTCAGTTGCTGGGGTGGAGCGCCGAAGGCGCTCTATCCCAGCAACTGAGGCCCTTGCCCGCAGCGTACAGCCCGTTGCACAACGCTCACACCCTGCAGCCACCTCCTCCCCACAATACCCCGCTGCTGGAGAGAGGGAGCAGAACTCCATGCCCCATTACACCCATCAGACTACTTACATTCATCGAAGTGAGGGTGCGAGCCGCGGACCTCGCGTAGTGAGGGCTGCAGGCAAGGGCCTCAGTTGCTGGGATGGGGCGCCGAAGGTGCTCCATCCCAGCAACTGAGGCCCTTGCCCGCAGCGTACGGCCTGTTGCTCCACGCTGAGACCCTGCAGCACCTCCTCCCCACAATACCCCGCCGCTGGAGAGAGGCAGCAGACCTCCATGCCCTTGCCCGCAGCGTACGGCCCGTTGAAACGCAAATAACACGGCACACACATTACGACACTCGCAAACAACATACCACACACGTTCACACACATTACGGACTCGCAACACTCGGACGCAACTCACGAACATTACAACATTAAAAACACAATACATACACACAGCACATACATAAAAAACTTACCTACAGCAACAGGGAGCATCCAGGACCTGAAAAACGTACACCTTCCTTTCAATAAAAATAAAACAGTTTGGACAATAAAAAATTTCATATGCGAGAGAAAAAATGGCCGCCGAACAAAACGAAAATGAGGCTACACACGCAAACACCATACGAAACACGTTAACAGACATTACGACCTCGCAAGCATTAGCTACCTTACGATTTCATTGCCGTCATTTTTTGACGGGCAATTCGCTAGTAACATATAATAGGAGAACGTTCCTTAGGCTAAACCATTTTTTTCCTGAATGTTCCACCATGGATGGTCAACTTTGCTAGCTAGTTCCCTGGTTGCCCTCCCACTTTGCCAGTTGGTGCCCTGGTTGGTGTCGCACTTTGCCAGTTACTGCCCTGATTGGCCTCCCACTTTGCAGGTCCTTGCCATGGTTGGCCTCCCACTTTGCCAGTTGCTGCCCTGGTTGGCCCCCCACTTTGCCAGTTGGTTCCCTGGTTGCCCTCCCACTTTGCCAGTTGGTGCCCTGGTTGGTGTCCCACTTTGCCGGTTGTTGCCATGGTTGGCCCCCCACTTTGCCAGTTGGTGCCTTTTGTTGGCTTCCCACTTTGCAAGTTGGTGCCCTAGTTGGCCCCCCACTTTGCCAGTTGGTTCCCTGGTTGCCCTCCCACTTTGCCCATTGTTGCCATGGTTGGCCTCTATAACTTTGCCAGTTAGTGCCCTAGTTGGCCTTCCACTTTGCCAGTAGGTGCCCAGGTTGGCTTCCTACTTTGTCAGTTGGTGCCCTGATTGGTCTCCCACTTTACCGGTTGTTGCCTTGACTGCCCTCTTCCACTTTGCCAGTTAGTGCCCTAGTTGGCCTTCCACTTTACCAGTAGGTGCCCTGGTTGGCCTTCCACTTTGCCAGTTGGTTCCCTGGTTGCCCTCCCACTTTTCCGGTTGTTGCCATGGTTGGCCTCCCACTTGGTGGGGGTCCCACTTTACCAGTTAATGCCCTGATTGGTCTCCCACTTTGCCGGTTGTTGCCTTGGCTGCCCTCTTCCACTTTGCCAGTTAGTGCCCTAGTTGGCCTTCCACTTTACCAGTAGGTGCCCTGGTTGGCTTCCTACTTTGCCAGTTGGTGCCCTGGTTGGTTTCCTACTTTGCCAGTTGGTGCCCTGGATAGTCTCCCACATTTCCAGTTGGTGCCATGTTTGGGCTCCCACTTTGCCAGTCCGTACCCTTGTTGGCCTCCTACTTATTCATTTGGTGCCTTTGTTTGCCTCCCAATTTGCCCATAGGCCTGTAAAATGTGCCTACAAAATCTGTATTTAATTGAAGTTCTGATAATATTGCCCATTTAATAAACCCCACAAATAATGTTGCATTGGGTTAAAATCCTAATTTATTCTCACAGTTAAAATCTCGGCTTCTGAACACATTACCTACTGAAGAGCAATAGACCCGCTCAGGCATCTCGGCACATGCAAGATTTACTGTCAAAGCATTTGACATACTGTAGCTTATGGAGGTAATTTCCCAGTCAGTAGCATTTTCTTTTATCATTGTAATACCCTGCATCCCCCCAGGATGATGAATGGAACCCAATCAGGTATTCATAGCTTTAGCACAGAGCATAATCTAACTCGCTGAAGTTATTACCATATAAATAGATAGGCAGGTGCATTTTTACTTTTGTTTTCTATTTAATATGCTAATGTAAACATTTTATTTACAGAGAAAATGAACATTTAACTACTGTATACAAAGGTAATGACGAACACAGTAGACATATTGAAGAATATATCGTCAAGACAAAAATGTCAAATTCACCATGTTTTAGGTCAAAATTGTGTGTTGTTTCTAAATTGTGATGTAGCGGGAAAAAAATGTGTATATGAATATATATATATATATATATATATATATATATATATACATATATATATATATATATATATATATATATATATATATATATATAATGCTTATATTTTCACATCTGGAATATTTTAAAGAAATAGTTGATCAAGGGTCACGGTGAGTCAGACATGATTGAACCATTGAACAACAAAACTAAATTTGCTGAGACTCAGTATCATAATTCAGGTTTATCTGTTCAATCAATCACACATGCATAAATAAATACATATATATATATATATATATATATATATATATATATATAATAAATAGTACATTTGTGTTCACATTTGAGCGGCTAAAACAAGTAAAAAATCGTATTTCCTGCCCAGAATTCTGAGAAATACAGTTTTTACACTGCATTATGGGAGCCTTCAATGACATGCAAATGCGCCCACAAAGGCTTCGCTCTTGTTATCCATTACCATTTTCAAAATGTTAAATATATATACACTCATTCACCCAGGGACGGCAATGGAGATTGTGCCTAGGGGCGCTACATATGTAAATCTGGGCCTAATTAGAGGCTGTATTATTTCTTAGAGACTACAAACAACTTCTCCGTCTTCATTTGCAGTTCTTTAAATAGAAGTCATTTCAATTTAATATTATGATAGAAATCAATGTAATATTATAATAGAAATCATTGGGATAATCTGTTTTTCCTAAGTTCGTATTCCATTCGTCCTGGGATTTCTAATAAAAGCAGAGTTTTTCTTGTTATAAGTTAACTTGTGACTGCTATAATAATTGAAACCATTGAGTATAAACTTGTTATTAAGAGAGTTGACACATTACTGGATCTCTATATTCTCCGTGATGTGTTAGTTTGTGCGTGTTCAGTGCAGTAAATGAACTGATAGAGGTCTTCGGAGACTGGCACGGTTGGCACGGGCAGAATCTGGCATCCAGCAAGGGGTGAGTGAAGACATTGACAGCGGAGGACCCGGCCTCTCACTTGATCATCTGTTTGCAGTGTTGCGCCAGCCTGGATCGTGCATGATACATAGTTTCACATCTGTCCTCTCTACATTCATGGCTGCCTCCGTTCTGCCTGAAGAGATGCCAGTCAGGTTACTGTATCCATACGCCAGATGTAGCCCCTATTCTACTTTGTGTCTTGACATGACATCATTATCCAGTCGCCTGGAAAACAAGTGGATTATTCCACAAGAATACATCCATAACAGACCACTGCTAGTGAGGAGGTTACACGGCACCAAATGGTTCCAATATCCTAATACATTTGCTACAATTCTGTTATAAAAGGTTCTGTGTAGTCAATGGGAATGTGGCAGCGAGAACTGCCAATGCCTTTAAAGGCATTTTTAATATCCTGGATAATGAATGCATCTGATATCAGTATGTATGGAAAAAAAAATTTGCATGACAATATCTCAAAATAAACATTAACAAACTTACCCTGATGTTTGCAAATGTCTTCAGTTTTCTGGGAATAGATTTTACTAGACATAGGTAAATTAGCATAAAATTCCCAATTCATTTTGGCCAATCAGAGACAGCAATAACATTGTTTCAAATGACTGGGCAGTCAATGTGTGCAGTAAAGCATCATGGAATGTGTAGTCTTGTTTTCCCTGAACAAGGAGGCAAGGAGGAGCTCAGACAATGCTGCTGTGGATCTCTGCACTGTGCTACTATTGGCTTGAAGGTTAGTATATCCTACTAGTATCAACCTTTTGATGCTGATTTTTAGTGAGAAAGTATCTTGTTACTGTTCCGCTTTTTTTGTAATATTAATCATGGTATATTTCCATGATTGTTGAGATTAACTGGATCCTTATCAATGGTATAAACCAAGAGAAGAAATAAATATTTATAGAAAATACTTTTAGCAAACTAGCCTGTTTCTGGAGCCTGAGAATAATTTTACTGTGAGTTGCACTTCTATTTAATACTATTGTTAAAGTGCCACTGAACTCATTGTAGGTGCTCTTCATGTTGTGAAAGAGCACAAGCTTTCATGTTCAAATTATTATTATTTTTTTTGCAATTCCACCAATAACAGATAAAAAAAAATCTAAAGTTTTAAATCTCTTTTTACATAAAAGTATATTGTAACCTTCCTTCTGAGTCGCTAACTTGTCGTGGTGAAGGGGCTTGTGTACCGCAGTTAAGCTGTGAGCTATACCATGTAGGGTCACCCAAGATGGGCAGGTCATAGCAGAGAGGTCAGACAAATTGAAGAAGGAAATGGCAACCCACTCCAGTATTTTTGCCAAGAAAACCTTATGGATGAGCACAACCATATGGATGAGCACAACCAGACACAAGACTTGCCTGGCGTGGTGCAGTCCATAGGAGCACCAAGAGTCGGATACTAATGAAGGACTGAGGAACAACAAATATTCAACCCACTGGCAGTTGCACCAGTAATTAGCAGATGGTCAAGTGCAGCGAGCGTTGTGTGGGCTCTATGGGGATATGTTGTGATGTATATTACAGCTTTCCCCTGTACTCAGGTTACACTGCACTAACCAGATAACCCATATCTTTCCGGTTTAGGTGAGTCCAGTATTCCATGCCTGCACAGATAGATGTGGTAAGGGTTACATTTTTGTTTGCTGGGATCACTGCAAGGAGCTGAATGGAGCACCGGAGCAGGGAGCAAAGAGCACAAACCCCCATGCATTGCTCTGAGAGGCAAAAAATAGAATCAGTTCCCTTAAAAGTAAAATATAAGCAGTCTGACAACAACCTTACCATTGACTTGAATGCAGGACACATCCCTGCAGGCTGATTGGTTACAGTAATGAAGCAGACATGGAGCAGCCAGATTTGATTTGATTTCTCAGTAAAAAATGCACAAATTTAAAAAATTCAAAAAGTATTTCAACATGATTTTAAGAGATTTATACTGCATATTGAGTGTATGTGCATCCAAAGTCCTTCCCAGGTGACTTATATTTTGTTTCAAATATAAATATTTGTGTTTAAAATTTGAACTAAATTTCCCTTGCAAAAGATGGTGTTGACGTCGCTAAAATATTCACAGCAGTGACCTCTACACCTCAGCATAGCTTAGTAAATCTAGCCCCAAACTATCTCCCATGAACCTGGTCACTTTTGTTATTTGTTAGTACCACTTATCTGCTGCGCATGCTGTGCTTTTCTCTGGCACCCAAGAAAATACATTTACAAGGGTCTTAAGGTCATTTTTTAAAATAATTTTATTTATTACTGTTTCTACAAACCATTCCTCTCTGTACAGATTCTGCTGAGACAAGTAAAAACAAGACAAAGAAGGTATAATCTTCCAAAATATTAGTAATACATGAAAACATAATAAATCACTAAAAAGTTTATTTTGAACCTAATGGAAATTTGTTTTTAGACACAAAGTTACAAAGTATTTGCAAAGTGTAGATTTTTGATATATTGTATATATTAGAATGATTACAAAGTAACAACCGCTGGAATCAAAGTAAAAATTGGAACTTTATTGGTTATAAATGGTTTATCAGATTAAATCTGTATTTGATGACACCAGATAACTGTATTACAATTGTGCTGAGATGCTATGTCCTATGTAATAACATAGGGCCGTATTCTATTAGCTGCTCACAAATGCATCAAACACACAAAATTTGGCTGTGGGTGTTTTTTTTTATTAGAAATGTTTAGATGTATTCTATTGACTCCAGCCCGCAAATTCTGACCACAAGGCTGAACTCGTAAATGTTGCATTTTTTTAAATCTGATTTCAGGGGGTGTGATTATATGATCTGATAATATTCAAGCAAAAAAGTACTGAATAAGTCTGACATCAAGATATCAGTAAAACTTGGAAGTTACACGTAATCTGCAATCAGAAGCTAAGAATTAGTGCCAATCAACTATAATAGTTGTCAATCTGTGAGTTGTCATCAGGCTTGCGGGCCTTGCACCAAAGGCCCTCATTGCAGGGCTCGCAATGTGCGCTTCAGGCGCTCATTGCAAGGCCTGTAGGACTTAGGCTGCAATGAGCTCCAAAGGCACTTATTGCAGGGCTTGCGATGAGCGCCACAGGCGCTCATCACGAGGCACGTGTGTCAGACTTTAAACTCTTTGCAGGAGCCAGTAAATATTAACCTAAGCCAGTAACACTTAAGCCAAGCTAGCAACACTTAAGCCAAGCCAGTAACACTTAGCTAAAGCCAGTAACACTTCAAAGCACTGAACTTGCAGGTTGGACAACACCTACAATGACTGGCAAGGCCTGTAAAGTAGACTCTGTGAGAGGCTCACAATGAAATGGAAGAGGCTCACAATGAGCGCGAAAGCCACTCATTGAGAGCCATGCAATAAGCGGCGAAGGCGCCCAGCGTGGGGCTCACGACGAGTGCAGAAGGTGCTCAGATTGTGTGTTTTTTTGGCATCATTTTTGACGGGCAAGTCCCTAGTAAGTAATATTTGCCGATCGGGCTCACAATCTAGCAATCATTAGAATGCATTAGATCATCTGTGTTAGTCCATGTGGGTTTGCGAGTACGTAATAGAATCTGTGGCAATATTAACAACAGTTTTAAGTGTGTATATATTTACAAATTGGCCATCGGCGCTCCATGCCAGCAACTGAGGTCCTCGCTTTGCAGTATGCGAGCCCGCAACATTAGCAACAATCCGCATGCTCACAACTATATATGTGATTTCATTAGAAAGGAGAATTAATTGTACCGCCATGTTACAGTAACTGCCCTCATTCTCACACAGTCAGATCCAAGTTCTTCTTTTATATCTGATCGGATCATAACCAATATCCCATATATCTCTAATTTTACAGAAACGTAGAATATTTACCTTATTGTGTTTAATTCGCACGGTACAAGTTGTATTTATTGATGTAACAGTTTCTTTAATCTCATTTCTTTCTGACCCCGGATCTGATCCGTCCTCAGTTGCTGTTGGATATGGAGCATCTGGGCGCAGCAGGTGGTCTGTACTTACGGCTATATCCTGGGGGCTTGCTGGTTACATTTTGCAGTTACTAATGAAACAACCTGTTGGATAAAAATTCAAATAAAATCCTTCATTTAAGACATTTGTTTCCTGGTGTTTGTAAGTTAAAACTATTTATTCTCTTTATATAAAAAACACTTCCCAGAAATCATTTAAAGGTTCTGAGATAATAAAAAGGAAACTGAAGACCCTCTCCCACTGAGCGTCTCTGTGGGTAAGTAACGCACGGCTGCTCCTGGCTCTTTTAATTTAAGCATTGCCGCATCTAGCAGAAATGACTCAGAGGAAAGTACTCGAGGTCCTGGCTGGCGCAGCTGGGCTTAGGATGGGTTCAGAGGTCAGATTTTAGCAAACTATTCACCAAATACCACTTCTGGCAGTAATGATACCGAAGCTATTTTATCAGATATGATTTCATTATAGAAATGATTAAACTATAAAGGCTGATTTGTAATATATAATACTAACATGTTTACAATGACAGGTTCAGGATCACTGTAGTTTGGGAAAAACTCAACATGTTTGTGAACTGACAACATTATAAGATATGTACGGCATGAGTGCGTCTGCAGATTATCAGCCCTATTAAATTCCGGCAACGTGAGACCGGCAACGGCTGCGGGCTTGAAATTTTGCCCAGAGCTGTTAAATTAGACCATGGCAAGAGTTACGGGATTGAGACGCAAACCCGTAAACCATTTGTTGCACGGTGGATGTGCGGCTGTGAACGTGATCAATTAGTCAAACCCGTAGTTGATGGAGCCAATGGTAACAGATCGTCATCATTAAGTCACTGAAAAAATTAATTTAGATTTCAAAGCCTTACGGGCTTCAATTACAAGCTATGATCGGACCCACATTCCAGAAATAATGCAATATTAATAAATCAGTAAATATGATATTCAGGTCCATGCGAGTTCCATTATATGTATTAACACATTGATTGCCGGGATCGATCTAACATGGAAATTACACTGAAAATAAAGTGCTATTAATATGAATACCTAACATCACTTTGCTTTTACCTATATGTACAATAGTGTGTGTATATTTGCATTTACAGTTCTACGGATATTACTTCAACCCCCTAGCTGGTCCTCTCTAGTATCCAATGACTTCTTGGCTCCATTTGCGGGATACGGGCTTGAACGCCAGTGAATTTGTTATAGTTTAATAGCGTGATTGGAATGTAACAGTTACGGGCTTGACAGAACAAAGGATTTGCAGGCGCACAGTTCAAATTTCCACATCCCATAGCCTTTTCTTGCCCTTACCCCACAAGTTGTTGGCCTGCGGGCTACATTAAGGGCTACAGTTTTACACGTTGAGGGAATTTACTAGGGCTGTATGTTTGTTCCTAAAGGATTACATGTTTGTATCTCGAACTCTTTCTGCTGTCTTGGAACTTGAGGAGTGTGCTCTGATAATTTATGTTATCTATTTAGGAATGAATGGAAGGTAGGAGAGAGATAATTCAGTGCTTGTAGTGCAAGGCACCAAGACCCTCCTCTGGGGGGCACCCAATGCAGTCTATTTTTTTTTGAGTCATTCAGGATTCCCTGCTCAGGTGAGAAGATGCATGAGTCATGGGAAGCCCTCAGGGGAGGGGAGCAGTGAATGTATAATTAATGAGGGGGCACGCCATTTACTAGCTTTGTCACTAGATAGATAGATAGATAGATAGATAGATAGATAGATAGATAGATAGATAGATAGAAAGTAATATGTGCTATATAGAAAAGTTCAGTGTACTTACAGAGTTATATGCCGGAATCTAAAATCCAGCTTTGCACACCCACAGGGAGCATACATAACCAAGTACACACAGGATACGTTTTTCCTGTTTGGTAGAGAGACTTTACAGCACAGACAGCTACCCCCCCCCCCCCCCCAGCTTGATACAAATGCATCAAGTGCCTGAGCCTCCTCCTGATTGGCCAAAACAAATTGTGAACTTTATGCTAATTTAGCCTGGGTTTCAAGGGGGTGTTAACTCAAGGCAAGTGTTTAAATGTTTATTCTGGTAGTTTGTCATGCCAAAAATATTTTCATACACTACTGATTCTTCTCTATCAGATGCCCTCATAACCCAGGACACATAGATATGCCTTTAAGTATATTGCAAAGTCGTTGCTAACATAGATATACAGTTCTACAAGAGACCTCAACAGTCCATGATTTCTGTATCTCTCTGCATTAGCACAGGTGGATAAATCAGCATCAATTAAACTTAGTAACTCAAGCAGAGTGATTCTGAAATCCTGGACTGTTGGAAGCCCTTATATGGTGTTGTTGCCCACCATTGATAGACATTTCAATACAAAATAAAATGCAAATTATTTTTCCAAATTACAAGAACTAAATCAAATTGAAATTTCATCCGTATTCCCTATAATGGTACAGATTTCAACTTTTACTAGGAATACATGTAAAAGTTGTTTATATTGACAGTATCAAACTTCTAAAATGTGGACCATTACATTGCAAGCCACTATGGTGGTTCAGGTTTCCATATGGTGGATGGTGAGGGCAGTTGGAGAGATGACCCTAAATGTGACAGACTTTTCCTACTATTACCTTTTCCTTTATTTGTTACCTAAAAGTGCAACAAAGTATAAAAGCAGAGCAATTGTACTGTAACTGGTAGTTTAATGAGTATCCAGTCAAGCATATTTCTCAGAATAGCTTTGACATAAAGGAAAGGGCACGGCTGCCGTAGGATCCCTTTTCCTGCTGCTTTGTAATGAAACTATTGAGTAAGTGTCAGAGAGATTCTGCTAAAAACTTTGCAGACCTTTCCACAATAAAACTTTAAATGTACTGATATAGCAGATATATAATCAATTACAATTTCAGCTGTGTAATTAAAAATGTCATGGTATTGTGAGCATTAGTAGCTTTAACAGTCAGTAAATCTTATCGCACCTTTGTGGCGTTGTATGCACCTTGGAAGTTTAAAACCATTGCTCTTAGCAGATTAGGATCCGGACAGGATTGGTCAATACTAAGTGGTAGAGATACATTGTAACAGTATGAAAGTTCCGCAGTGCTTTAGAAATATAAATTGTCATTTTAATCAATACGCCACTTAATAATATATCATTGTAATGTATAAAAAATTGTATTATATTAATATTTTTTTTAATAAATGGATAATACTACTTATTATTTAGGCTTTCTATTTATTATTATTATTATTATTATTACACTTTGTTCATAATGCGCTGTCATAGGCCACTATTCAGTTGAGCAATTACTGGAGCCCGTAATGTATCCCATAAACTAATTTGCTATTCAATTGATGTATTTTCGCTAGCCGTTTGCGCGTTACATATAGTTACATAGTAATGAGGTTGAAAAAAGAATTTCAGTCTATCAAGTTCAACCTTTTAAGATCTCCTCTAATATGCAATATGCGGATTAATTGTTAATTAATTGGGTTGGAAGCTCAAAATCCCTGCGATTGTTAAAATCGTAACTCCAACCCATCTAAGCCTTTGATCTTTGAAACCCGTAAATGTTACAATCGCGAGTCGCTATTCAATTGCTACAAATCCTCAAGAGCGTAATTGTTCTCACACCTGTAAATGGCAAATGTAGAAGAAAATCCTACAGTACCAGATAGGACTCACAAGGGGGTTAAACACCTGATCGTAGCACTGTAAATGCAAATAAAAACTCAATACTGTTTAAAAACAGGGAAAGCTATGGAAGACATTAGAATTAAGCTCGCAAATCGCCAATCAAAAATATTTATTTTTATGTTTCATTTCCATGTCATATCAATCTCGGCAATCAAGGAGTTAATACATATCCGGCCACCCATATGGACTACAACAGTATCGTCATTCATTTTTATTATTTTGTACATTGCCAGATTGTGAGTCTGATCGCATATCTGACCTCTAAATGCTAATTGATTGATGTGTAACCTCCATGTTTTACTGACATCATTTACTATTGGCTGTTTCTAAATCGGTAGTTACGGCCTTTCTTAATTGATCATTATCAATCTCTGAAATGCTCCTTACGGGTGCATGGTTTACCGTTTAGGCTTTTTGCCCGTAAGTTGCGGGCTTGATCAATTGAATCGCTCTGTAACTGTAGCAAATTTCAATTGAATAGGGGCCATATTCCATAGCGCTAAATAGGGTAGATACAAGCCAAAAGTAAACTTAATTAATAATTACGAAAGAATGGAGGGCCTTGTTTTTGAGTTTAAAGTCAAGCAATGTGCGGGATTGCTCAATAATACAAAATACTAAATGGCAGAGATACAATGTAACTGCCTGAAAGGACTGCAGTATGAAGCTAGAAATACACATTGTCATTTTAATCAATATTCCACTTTATCACATAAAATAGTTGTCCAACTGCGATTCGTCGTCACGCTTGGGACAAATCGCAGTTTGACAACGACGCTTCATGCAACTCCCTCGAATGCACATTGCTCGGCCGGGGGTGAGCGCATGCGCAATGCGCGGCAGATTGCGTGCATGACCTGTCGCCCGTGCGCAAGACACAGGTAACAGAGGGGAGGAAGACACAGAGGAGGGGGGAGACATACAGGGAAGGAGGGGGAGACAAGGAGTGAGAGGAGGGGGGAAGAGACACAGGGGAGGAGGGGGAGAGACACAAGGGAGGGAGAGGAGGGGGAGACACACAGAGGAGGGAGATGAGGGGGAGACACACAGAGGAGGGAGAGGAGGGGGGAGAGACACAGGGTAGTGAGAGGAGCGAGGGAGAGACACAGGGTAGTGAGAGGAGGGTTTAGAGACGCAGGGTAGGGAGAGGAGGGGGAGAGACACAGGGGAGTGAGAGGAGGGAGAAGAGACACAGGGGAGTGAGAGAAGGGTGAAGAGACACAGGGGAGTGAGAGAAGGGTGAAGAGACACAGAGGAGGGGGGATGAGACACCGGGGTGGTAGAGGAGGGGGAGACACAGAGGAGGCAGAGATGGGGAGAGACACAGGGGAGGGAGAGGAGGGGGAGGGACACAGGGGAGTGAGAGGAGGGGGGAAGAGACACAGGGGAGGAGGAAAGAGACAAGGGAGGAAAATGGGGGAAGAGACACGAGGGAGGGGGAAAGAGACACAGGGGAGGGAGAAGGGGGAAAGGGACACAGGGGGGGAAAGAGACACAAGGGATGGAAAGGAGAGGGGACAGACACAGGGGAGGAGGGAACAGACACATGGGAGGAAGAGGGGGGGAGAGACATGAGGGGGGGAGGGACAGCTGAGGGAAAGAGAGACAGGGGGGAGGACACAGGGGGGAAGGACACATAAGGGAGGGAGAGGAGGGGGGGAATGAGACACAAGGGAGCAAGTAGACAGGGGGAGAGACTCGCAATGAGCGCCAAAGGCACTCATTGCGAGGCCCGTGATGAGCGCTGAAGGCGCTCATCGCAAGGCCAGTAAAGTAGAGGGGGGAGAGGCTCACATTGAGTGGCAAACAGCATTGCTAGGCTTCAAATTTTATTGCCATCTTTTTTGATGGGCAAGTCGCTAGTAATATATAATTTGTTAAATAAATTATAATGTATAAAAGATTTCTTTTATTAATACATTATCAAAATAAATAGATAATATGACTTATTCGTTATTTAGGCTTTCTGTTTGTCATTATTTGCAGGATTGGTCAATAATATAAAATACTAAAGAGTAGAGATACATTGTAACAGGATGAAAGTTCTGCAGTAATTTAAATATGAAGTTAGAAGTACAAATTGTTATTTTAATCGATATTCCACTTTATATTCTATAATTTGCAATATAAACTGTAGTTTATAAAATATTTTCTTGTATTAATACATTATTAAAATAAATGTTTAATACAACATATTCATGATTTAGGCTATTTGCCTCTACGTGAGGGACTGATCAATAATACAAAATACTTAAGAGTAGAGATACATTGTAACTGTCTGAAAGGGCTGCAGTACTTTAGAGTAAAACATTATTCAATACTCTACTTTTTAATATATCATTTGTAATATAAATTGTATTTTCTAACACGTTTTCTTGTATTAATGCATTAGTAAGTAAATGGAGAATATGACTTATTCATGATTTGGGCTACTTGCTACTATGTGCAGGACTGGCCAATAACACAAAATACTAAAAAGTAGAGATACATTCTAGCTGTCTGAAAGGGCTGAAGTGCTTTAAATATGAAGTTAGAAAAACAAATCATCATTTTAATCAATACTCCACTTTATAATATATAATTTGCAATATAAATTGTAATGTATAAAATATTTTCTTGCATTAATACATTATTAAAATAAATGGTTAATACAATGTATTCATGATTAAGGATTTCTATTCACGACCATGTGCAGAATAGCTCAGTAATACAAAATACTATGGAGTAAATATACTTTGTATTTGTCTGAAAGAGCCGCAGTGCTCTAAATTATGAAGTTAGAAATACAAATGTTCATTTTAATCAATATTACAAATATATATATATATATATATATATATATATATACACAGTATCTCACAAGATTGAGTACACCCCTCACATTTTTGTACATATTTTATTATATCTTTTCATGTGACAACACTGAGGAAATGCCCCTCTGCTACAATGTAAAGTAGTAAGTGTACAGCCTGTATAACAGTGTAAATGTGCTGTCCCCTCAAAATAACTCAACACACAGCCATTAATGTCTAAACCGTTGGCAACAAAAGTGAGTACACCCCTAAGTGGAAATGTCCAAATTGGGCCCAAAGTGTCAATATTTTGTGTGACCACCATTATTTTCCAGCACTGCCTTAACCCTCATGGGCATGGAGGTCACCAGAGCTTCACAGGTTGCCACTGGAGTCCTCTTCCACTCCTCCATGATGACATCACAGAGCTGGTGGATGTTAGAGACCTTGCGCTCCCCCACCTCCCATTTGAGGATGCCCCACAGATGCTCAATAGGGTTTAGGTCTGGAGACATGCTTGGCCAGTCCATCACCTTTACCTTCAGCTTCTTTATCACGGCAGTGGTCATCTTGGAGGTGTGTTTGGGGTTGTTATCATGTTGGAATACTGCCCTGCGGCCAAGTCTCCGAAGGGAGGGGATCATGCTCTGCTTTAGTATGTCATAGCACACTTTGGCATTCATGGTTCCCTCAATGAACTTTAGCTCCTTAGTGCCGGGAGCACTCATGCAGGCCCAGACCATGACACTCCCACCACCAAAAGTATACATCTATACTGAGGAAAGGTAGTTGAAATAATCCCTAAATGACAGATAAATGGATAAGGCACAAAGATCACAAAAACACTGATATGAGATGAAACCCTCCGTTTGAACGTAAACAGCAATGTAGAGAGAGTGGAGGCAGCATCTGACATCATCAGGTAAATGCATATAGGGGGAATAAACACAACATATTGTAGAAAACATATACAGTGCCTTGCAAAAGTATTCACCGCCCCTTGACTTTTTACCTATTTTGTTACATTACAGCCTTAAGTTCAATGTTTTGTTAATCTGAATTGTATGTGATGGATCAGAACACAATAGTCTAAGGTGGTGAAGTGAAATGAGAAAAATATATACATAATACTTTTTTTTTAGAAATACAAAACGGAAAATTGGCATGTGCGTATGTATTAACCTCTTTTTTTATGAAGCCCATAAAATGCTCTGGGGCAACCAATTACCTTCAGTAGTCACATAATTAGTGAAAAGATGTCCACCTGTGTGCAATCTAAGTGTCACATAAGCTGTCATTACATATACACACCTTTTTTGAAAGTCCCCAAGAGGCACCACTAACCAAACACTGCCATGAAGAACAAGGAACTCTCCAAACAAGTAATGGGATAATGTTGTTGAGAAGTACAATTAAGGGTTAGGTTATAAAAAAATATCCAAATCTTTGATGATCTCCAGGAGCACCATCAAATCTTTTATAACCAAATGGAAAGAACAGGGCACTACAGCAAACCTGCCAAGAGACGGCCGACCACCAAAACTCACGGACCGGGCAAGGAGGGCATTTATCAGAGAGGCAGCACAGAGACCTAAGGTAACCCTGGAGGAGCTGCAGAGTTCCACAGCAGAGACTGGAGTATCTGTACATAGGACGACAATAAGCCGTACGCTACATAGAGTTGGGCTTTATGGCAGAGTGGCCAGAAGAAAGCCATTACTTACAGCAAAAAACAAAATGGCACATTTGGGTTTGCGAAAAGGCATGTGGGAGAGAAAATGTATGGAGCGAGGTGCTCTGGTCTAAAATTTAACTTTTCAGCCATCAAAGAAAATGATATATCTGGTGCAAACCCAACACATCACATCACATCACCCAAAGAACACCATCCCACCATTTCAGCAGCCGGGACTTGGAAACTGGTCACAGTTGAAGGAAAGATGGATGGTGCTAAATACAGGAATATTCTTGAGCAAAACCTGTACCACTCTGTGCTTGATTTGAGGCTAGGACGGAGGTTCACCTTCCAGAAGGACAATGACCCCAAACACACTGCTAAAGCTACAGTTGAGTAGTTTAAGGGGAAACATGTAAATGTGTTGGAATGGCCGAGTCACAGCCCAGACCTCAATCCAATAGAAAATCTGTGGTCAGACTTAAAGATTGCTGTTCACAAGCGCAAACCATCCAACTTGAAGGAGCTGGAGCAGTTTTGCAAGGAGGAATGGGCAAAAATCCCAGTGGTAAGATGTGGCAAGCTCATAGGGACCTATTTAAAGCGACTTGAAGCTGTGATTGCCGCAAAAGGTGGCTCTACAAAGTATTGACTTTAGGGGGGGTGAATAGATATGCACATTGACTTTTTCTATTATTTTGTCCTATTTGTTGTTTGCTTCATAATATAAGAAAAAAACATCTTCAAAGTTGCGGGCATGTTCTGTAAATTAAATGATACAAATCCTCAAACAATCCATGTTAATTCCAGATTGTGAGGCAACAAAACACGAAAAATGCCAAGGGGGGTGAATACTTTTGCAAGGCACTGTATATATATGTGTCTATATGTTTGGTCTGGGCCTGCATGAGTGCTGCCGGCATTGGGGAGCTACAATTCATTGAGATAACCATGAATGCCAACATGTACTGTGACATACTAAAGCAGAGCATGATCCCCTACCTTCAGAGACTGGGCCGCAGGGCAGTATTCCAACATGATAACGACCCCAAACAAACCTCCAAGAAGACCACTGATTTGCTAAAGAAGCTGAAGGTAAAGGTGATGGACTGGCCAAGCATGTCTCCAGACCTAAACCCTATTGAGCATCTGTGGGACATCCTCAAATGGAAGGTGGGCGAGTGCAAGGTCTCTAACATCAACCAGCGCCGTGATGTCATCATGGAGGAGTGGAAGAGGACTCCAATGGCAACCTGTGAAGCTCTGGTGATCTCCATGACCATGAGGGATAAGGCAGTGCTGGAAAATAATGGTGGTCACACAAAATATTGACACTTTGGGCCCAATTTTGACATTTCCACTTAAAGGAGTACTCACTTTTGTTGCCAACGGTTTAGACATTAATGGCTGTGTGTTGAGTTATTTTGAGGGGACAGCACATTTACACTGTTATACAGGCCGTACACTTACTACTTTACATTGTAGCAGAGGGGCATTTCTTCAGTGTTGTCACATGAAAAGATATAATAAAATATTTACACAAACGTGAGGGGTGTACTAACTTCTGTGAGATACTGTATATACAGTATGAATAATTTATAAAATATTTTCTTGTACTATTAAATTACTAAAATAAATGTATAATATGACTTAGTCATGATTGAGGCTCTCTATTTGCCACTAGGTCTGTAGCCATTTTGATATTAAAGAGACTCTGACACTGCTCTGCACCATCATGTAAAGAAGCCAAAATCAAGTAAAAACATGTTTAAACCGTTTATTTATTTTAAAGCTCTTACCACTGTGTTTAAATGCTGCAGTGTTAGCCTTTACGTCATTTCAACTGCTTACTTACCTTGCTCTTATAAGGAGTTGGCTGTACAGTATTGTTTATTGAGATGAGAGAGAAATGATCTCAGGTCCTGAAAGGACCACAAATTGCAATATCCCTCTAAATATTTATATACTTGCTTCTCTGCAATAATAATTTTTTATTTTTTTTCCAACTTTAGATAAGATTGTCAATGGAACCCAAAGATTCTGACATTTTTTTGCTTGCAGCAAGAAGAGTATTTTGTGATTTGCGGGTGCTTATGTTTTTTGGTTCTCAAAGAGCCAGAGCCATTCGCGAGAAATGTTTCAGGATTATGTAAAATTATGTAAAATTCTCACAAAACAGTAAAATCTGTTTTATTATTCATCTAGTATGACTGTACAATACAATTATCATTGAGCAAGTAATAGTCTTTCTGTATTGACGTGCATTATGTGGACTGGTTTGGGAATCAGTAATTCATGTAAAATGACCTTTTGTACACACTCAGGTCAGGCTCAGACAGTTTCTATGTAATGAAAGGTGACCTCCTCCTTGCCCATTACCCGACAAGGCTGTGTGGCCTAGGTGGACCTCCTAACTGCATATGTTTAGGACCTCAGATAACCATGGGTGTCTAATATAGGATTATCTACTGAAAGTACATTGTTAAATCATGTCCAGTCAATTCTCTGGTGTCTAATGTATGGTAATCACATGACCCCATCCTATCAGGCTCAGACAGTGCTGGGTGTCTGTCTAATTGTTACAGTATGGGAATGAGCAAAGTTCATGCGCCACCTCATCCTATCAACTATAAGAAAAGCAAGATTAAAAAACAGAGTTTTCAGATGTTACACATGTTCTCCACCCGAGGCATACTGTACAGAGTGTACCCTGGTGCAAGAGCAGCAGCAACCTTGTTACATACCACTGCTTATATCCCCCCCAGGACATGCCCCTGGGCATTCTGTATGGCTTGTACCAATGGGGCGAACGTGCCCCTGTTCCTATTTGACTCCAGATGGTCTTCTGATAACCCCTTTGGAGCAGGTGTCAGGGTCTCTGTAAAGTATTGCTGTGAGGTGACTGAAGGTACCCATCAGGTACAAGGTTTTCAAGACCACCCAGTTACCCAATGGAACTGAATAGCCAAAGACCAGTCTTGCTACCCACAGTCTTCCCCAAAAATGTCACTGTTCTCCATGGATATGTGCCATGAGTAGCATGCAGCCATTATGTCCACATATTAGTGTGTATGGGGGGAGGGGGGTCTTACAGAGTCCAGTTTGCACCCTCCTTTCATTTTCTCCATTCAATGTAGGTGTCTGTAGGAATCAATTAAACAAGCCAAAAAAATATGTAGGTGCTCAGACTCCTAGGGTGATCAGATCACCATTCTATTAAAATAATTATCAGCCACTTTCCCCCTTAAACTCCAAGTAGCAGAGGGAACTTGCCCTGGTCCTTTGCATCTGCTGCACCAGCAGTAGTTACCCCACTGCACCCAATCACAATCTCTCATGCACAATCACTCTCTTATTCACAGCACATTTTACACAATCACTCTCTTATTTACAGCACATTTTACACAATCACTCACTTTCTCACACTGTTGCACAGATGGAAGGGAATTAAACACGAATCATACAAAAGGATACAATCATTTCTGTTTACTCCTTTTTATAGTGATAGACAAATATGCTAGCATTTATTTAGTCTACTTTACAAGGCAATATTTGTCAGTATCTGATAAAAAACTTTATTCTGTTATTTGCGCATTAATGCGTTTTAATCCCCAATGTCTAAAACAACATATAAAGCGCACGTCAGTCAGCTTTCCATGGTAAGATTCCTCCTTTGTCTTAATGCCACATATTCCGGTCAAGCAGGCATCGCTAAATCTTGTATACTCCTCCTCAGGGCTCCCATTCCTTTTCAGTAGGGCGCCATTATTGCATCTGAACTTGATGTCGGTGATTGCTGTGCCATTTCCAAGCCAGGAAAAACTTTGCACTTTCAGAGCAAATGACAGAAGTCTATCCTTGCAAGAAACAGGTTCATTCCAATCCTCATGTCTAAAAAGAACAAAGATAATTTGAATTACTTTTAGTAACAGCATGATCTAACATGACCTATAGAACAAAGCTACTTAGGTGCGCCATCTACTCTTTTTTGCTATGTTTTAAAATGTATTAAATATCTGCACAAAATTGTATTTAAAAAACATTAATATTATCTACACATTGTATTAATTAATTGCTTAGAGTCCCTTGCACTGCAAGAAGATCTGATCAAGCAATAGTACAGGAAATGAAGACAAACTGTTCACTGGAAGGTATAATCATGAGGTTAAAGCTCAAATTTTCTGGCCATATCATAAGAAGACAGGATTTCCTAGAGAAGACTGGTGCTGGAAACGATTGAAGGCACGCGACAGATGCGGAGGTGGATAGATGATGTCATTAAAGGAATGAGCATGAGTTTCAGGGAGCTGAGACGGGCAGTGGCTGACAGATGTGCTTAGAATTCTGCAGTTCATAGGGTCATAGAGAGTTGGACATGGCTGAATGACTGAAGAGAGGAAAAGTTGAATGTGCAATATACACTATTATCTCTGGCTCAACATTGTATAAGGGTTAAGGAACTAATTAAATTAGAAAATGGTCCTTTTGTCTTGACTAGACTTAGGCGAAGAAAGCATAATCATTTATAATAAACCAGAGTAGTAACAAACATGGTGGGTTATGGTGGTACATCATTTACAATACGTGCAACATTTTGATGCTGAAGTTGATTGTGGATAAGACTTGGGTTTAAGCTCTTGATTATCTTGGAGGACATGGCTGGTCCATGCTTGTGTTACTTCCGCCTTGACTAGAACAAGGCACTATCCCTAGGATTTCCTGATAAACAAGTGATGGCCTGTAGATGGTGCCGATGGTGTAGATGCCGCGGCAAGGCCTGGTCCTGTCACATAACACCTATCCTTCTATTGTTTTGTACTGGTTGGGAATAAAATGGACAGAGCCAATAAGTCTAAATGGAATTAAACTATTGGATAGCAACATGTTATACTGGAATGAATCCAACAATGAGTATTATGAGTCTGATGTGAAGAACCCAAAGTAAATGGGCTATAGCCACAGACAAAAATGTGGAGATAATATGTCTGACTACCCTTGTGAGTAAAAATATATACAATGGCAGATTTCTTGAATCCACCAAGTTATGTCCCCTTCTTCACTAACTTTCAATATTTAATCAGTTGGCTTTATGCTGGTTGAGATAAAATAATCTAAACAAAAAAATAATAATTACAAAAAAAAAAATATATATATATATATGGTGGCACTTCCTTCGCGCACTGGAGAACAGCGCGCCATCATCAGAGTGCCGAGAACTGCTCTCTGATGATGCTCGGCGCTCCAGCCTGCATCCCATCTGCCCCATCTCATATTTACTGGACCTGCTTGCTGGAGGCTGCCAGGCTAAGGTAAGGGGCTGACAGTGTGCCATGTGGGACTGGCAATATTGTATGTAATGCCACTTGTATGTAATGTCACTGTGTGCATGTGTCACTAGGAGCATATTGTATGTAATGCCACTTGTATGTAATGTCACTGTGTGCATGTGTCACTAGGAGCATATTGTATGTAATGCCACTTGTATGTAATGTCACTGTGTGCATGTGTCACTAGGAGCATATTGTATGTAATGTCACTTGTATGTAATGTCACTGTGTGCATGTGTCACAAGGAACATATTGTATGTAATGCCACTTGTATGTAATGTCACTGTGTGCATGTGTCACTAGGAGCATATTGTATGTAATGCCACTTGTATGTAATGTCACTGTGTGCATGTGTCACTAGGAGCATATTGTATGTAATGCCACTTGTATGTAATGTCACTGTGTGCATGTGTCACTAGGAGCATATTGTATGTAATGTCACTTGTATGTAATGTCACTGTGTGCATGTGTCACTAGGAGCATATTGTATGTAATGCCACTTGTATGTAATGTCACTGTGTGCATGTGTCACTAGGAGCATATTGTATGTAATGCCACATGTATGTAATGTCACTGTGTGCATGTGTCACTAGGAGCATATTGTATGTAATGCCACTTGTATGTAATGTCACTGTGTGCATGTGTCACTAGGAGCATATTGTATGTAATGCCACTTGTATGTAATGTCACTGTGTGCATGTGTCACTAGGAGCATATTGTGTGTAATGCCACTTGTATGTAATGTCACTGTGTGCATGTGTCACTAGGAGCATATTGTATGTAATGTCACTTGTATGTAATGTCACTGTGTGCATGTGTCACTAGGAACATATTGTATGTAATGCCACTTGTATGTAATGGCACTGTGTGCATGTGTCACTAGGAGCATATTGTATGTAATGTCACTTGTATGTAATGTCACTGTGTGCATGTGTCACTAGGAGCATATTGTATGTAATGTCACTTGTATGTAATGGCACTGTGTGCATGTGTCACTAGGATCATATTGTATGTAATGTCACTTGTATGTAATGTCACTGTGTGCATGTGTCACTAGGAGCATAGTCTATGTAATGTCACTTGTATGTAATGTCACTGTGTGCATGTGTCACTAGGAGCATATTGTATGTAATGTCACTGTGTGCATGTGTCACTAGGAGCATATTGTATGTAATGTCACTTGTATGTAATGGCACTGTGTGCATGTGTCACTAGGAGCATAGTCTATGTAATGTCACTTGTATGTAATGTCACTGTGTGCATGTGTCACTAGGAGCATATTGTATGTAATGTCACTGTGTGCATGTGTCACTAGGAGCATATTGTATGTAATGTCACTGTGTGCATGTGTCACTAGGAGCATATTGTATGTAATGTCACTTGTATGTAATGGCACTGTGTGCATGTGTCACTAGGAGCATATTGTATGTAATGTCACTTGTATGTGATTTACATTACATGCAATATATTACATACAAGTGACATTACATACAATATGCTCCTAGTGACACATGCCTAGTCCCACATGGCACATTGTCAGCCCCTTACCTTAGCCTTGGCAGCCTCCAGCAAACAGGTCCAGTAAATATAGGATGGGGCAGATGGGATGCAGGCTAGAGCGCCGAGCGTCATCAGAGCGCAGTTCTCTGCACCCTGTTGACGGCGCAATGTTCTCCATCGTTCTAAGGTCTGCGTGCCTATATAAATATATATATATATATATATATATATATATATATCTTTAGTAATATAACATTTGGGATACCCACTACATCAGAATGATATACAAGTTGGATTATTTTAGTTTCAGTGTCTCACCGACCATTATTTTGTATATCATTTTGGTGGGTTATTCATTACTATATTACATTTCCATTAGAGCAGATTTGTATTTCACAATAGTGAACTTTATTCACGGTATTAAAGGACCACTATATAGCAAAATCTACACATCTTGGTGAAATACACAACAAAACAACAACATTAGCAGTTATGCAAGACAGGAACATACAAACAAAGATTAAATCTTTGTTAAAATTGAGTAGAACAGTTAAAAATGAAAGGATGTAATTATGTTAAGTCAAGTTCTTTTAGTGTTTGTCTAGGTTGTTTAGGTTTCCTCGAGGGCCATACCACATGCCTATTAGGTCCCATAATATAAATGTCACAATATGCAGCATATAAGGCGCTGTCACCTGCAGGAAGTCACTTCGTGACATCTCTCAGAATTTCGTTTACTCCCTGTAATTACTGGTATTCACATTTATAATAATATGCCTTAATAATTCTCCCATGAATCACCTTGTGGGAGTTTGTAAAGTCCACACAGTTGGGCGGCACATGTTACAAGTCACACAGTGGTCTTGAATCAGAAGAAGGCTGGGAAGACCAATACTAAGGGTACGTCCAAGACGTCACTTGGGGGATACCTGGCTGGCACTTTGCACTTAGCCCACTAAACAAACTAGCAATTATTAAACTGGTTTTGATTCCCCCAACGCCATTCTAACGAGATTCCGTTTGATTTGACTTCATGCTCTTTGGCTTCCTTGGATGGATTAAGTGGATGGCACTGTTTGGCAAATACTTTCATGGTGTTAGGTAGATTAAAAGACGGCAAAAGAGTTCAGATGGAAAGATAACCAAAATTTAGGTAGTGTCCAAGATGGCACCATATGTCTGAGCTGACCAGGTCACACATTGGTCTTTAATCAAAAGAAGGCTTGGAAGACCAATACTAAGCTCTATGACTAAGCTCACCACTGTCACAGGTCACACAGTCGTCTTGAATCAGAAGAAGACTAATACTAAGGGAGAGTCCAATACGCCACTCTAGCAGCCACATTAAATTCGAAGCCCGTAGCTACATCAACAAGCCCGCAAAGGCTGCAGGCTTGAAATTTGTCTGCGTTACAGAGCTATTAAATTCCACTATGCCGCGAGTTACAGGCCGTAGACGCAAGCCCGTAAACCATTCTTGAGTCGGTTGGATGTGCGGCTGTGAACATGATCAATTAGTCACACCAATGGTAAAAGAGATCGTCACCATTACGGCACTGACAAATGGAGGTTAGATTTCAAAGCCTTACGGGTTTGGATTACGAGTTACGATCGGACACGCATTCCGGAAATAATACAATATTAATAAATCAGTAAATATAATATTCAAGTCCATGCGAGTTCCATTATATGTATTAACACATTGGTTGCCGGATAGATATAACACAGAAACTAAACAGAAAATAATGTATTTTATACTGCAGATTTGCGAGCCTGAGAATGTCGTGCTATTATTCTAATACCTAACATCACTTTCCCTTTCTTTATTTGTACAGTAGTGTGTGTATATTGGCATTTACAGTGCTACGGATTGGACTTAAACCCCATTGCGGGTCCTCTCTAGTACCTGTCGGCATATTGGCTCCATATGCGGGTTACGCGGTTGAACGCCAGTGGATTTGTTACAATGCTATAGCGAAATTGGAACGGGCTTGACAGAACATGAATATTTGCGGGCGCACAGTTCAAATTTCCTTTTTTCGCCCTTAAGCCACAAGTCGTTGGCAGGTTGCTTTACGGGGCCAATTTAATAGCCGTAAGTCTTGCGATCTATGTTACGGGCTACTATTTTACAAGTTGAGGGAATTTAATAGGGCTGTAGGACTGGGGTTATTTCTATGCTAGAATCTGCAGTAGCATCAATACAGAAGAAGAGGTCTTGGCAAGCCAAACAGGACAGTAACTATACAAATAGCCAGGCAGGAGGACAAATGACATGGAAGCTAGGAAAAGGGTAACTAGAAACACAGCAATGGAAAGCCAACGTAGAAGGCTAACGTAGACAAATAACAGGCAGGAAGACAAATAACAGACAGGAAGACTTGGAATAGTGCTGGTTTCTATTACCCTTGTTCCAATTAGGCTATATTAGCAAGCTAGTTGACCCTTTAAATCTCACATAGTAGGAAATATATATGTGCCTACAGGTATAGGAAGACTCTCGGAAGGTAAGCATCATGGAGGGATCAGTGCAATGCAGAGGTTTCCCAAGTGGGTCCCCAAGAGGATAGAGCTATTTTGACTCTAAACCTTATATACATGTGAGAGAGTGTGGAACTGCATATGTACACACTAATGTGCAAATGCGTTAGTGCGTGTCTGAATGTGACTTCATGAAAGAACATGAGTGAATGAGAATTTGAGAGAACTTGTATTGGTTCTCCCATTTTTTCAAGTCATACTCCTATTGGTTCATACATTCTCATTCTTTGTACCATTTGTCTGTTTAATTTGGCACACATAATTAATATAAATATATTATTATAAATATTTTCTGTGAATATAACCACTTTTTTACATTTTTCATATCAAGACAATTCTCATTATCCATATTTTTTGCCAGGTATCCATGTATTTGGATGCTGTAGAACTGTATTGTAACTGTATATTTTACCTTGCACATGCTTTTAAATTTGACAGCAATTGTTTAAATTAAAATATTTCTTTCTTAAAAATAATACAAAATAATTTATTGATGCACTAATGAAGTCGTACTCTGATTGCACCTTACCTTAAACATTAATTGGAGGAAAAAAAATACAATTTACCGTCCTTTCTGGTTGATAATGACAGAATGAGTATCATTTGGATATTTGCACTCGAGGGCTATTCCATTGAGACCTCGCTGGTAAGTTTGGTTAATGTCCACCTTAAAAAGATATAAAACATCACTGAATATAGAAGATAAAATAAACAAATGTGTCACAAAGTAGACTTCATTTCTGAAACGCCAATTTTAGAACTACCTCCTGGGCAGATCTGTTCCTGTACCCTGGCTAGAGAGAAACACATCTATTTGAGCCTGCAACAGTGAAGTTCACATGTAAGTTTTAAAAGCTACATTGTTTTTTGTTCTTTAATCCTGATTTTGTTGCTAATCAATTACTAAATAAATTAAACCCTGCTATGTGGTCACTTAATAATAACTCCAAAAGCACTTCATTTTGAGTTGATAGCCCCCTTTAAATGGTAACTGTTCTTTCCATCCTGCTCATTATATGACTGTTGTAAAGTTAAATTTCTGTTTTTAAAGATTTATTTGTCAAATTAATCAGCCTTTAATCAAGTTATTTTTCCAGGAATATCTTTTACATACCTGTAACAAGAATCCAGTAGCTCTATATCCTCGAGGACAGTATTGGGTTGGACCCCATTCTCCTTCTGGCTCACCATAAGAGATGGAGATGACTTCAGGCTTTCTTTTTGTGTGACTGTCTATCTGTCCTGGGAGAAGCAAAACAGTCCAAAGTATACTAATCTGAAACATTGTAACGTAGGAATGATCCTGTGTGATATGAAAGCAGGTACAATGTGTTTCTATTTACTTTCTATTGGGAGTGGCCGAACTGGGCAGTTATGCGTAATAAATATTCAAGAGTAGAAAGGATCACCGGACTGTATGATTAACTATAACGTCCTATAAAGTAACTGGGAAGGGAATATAGTAAGTATCATATATAGTACAATAATATAATATTGTAACATACAATGGATAAATATTTTATTTAGACTTGAAGTATTATTATTATTGTTATTATTATTATTATTGTTTATTTATAACATATTAAATGCCAGAGCCCTCACCTTTGTTCCTTCTCTCTCCCTCTAAATGAAAAACCTTTCTAACTTTCACTTCTCTTCTGACCCTTTTTATTCCTTATCTGTTTAACCTTTCCCTGATTTCTGTGCCTTCCATTCCCCTTAGATTGTAAGTGGTGAATTTTCAGTCTTCTAGGATACTTTGGGAAAAAGCACTTTCTGCAAAGATTCTAAGCTCAAAACAGGGTCCTCCATTTTTGGAGGGTATTAATACTGTATTTTCCCTTGTTTTTTTAAAAAAACGAGCAGATCAGCTAAGGGTAGCAGGTTCTTGAGTACACTCAGGGATCATTATCTGGCCCAGGTTATACAAGAGCCAACTAGAAATGAGCCTATCTTGGATTTAGTCATCACAAATAATATTGATATTGTATAAAATATTGAAACAGGGGAGCCTTTGGGAAACAGTGATCACAGCGCAGTCTTATTTGAGATTGAATTAAAAAAATAAGGTTGTAAGGGGCCAACAAAAACTCTTAATTTTAATGGTCTAAGGTCAGCAACACAACATATAGACTGGGACATAGATCTGACAGGTAAAAATACTGAACATAAATGGACAACATTCACATCCAATATACAACACGCTAAATAATTACCCTAAAAATGGAAAATGGACTTAGATCCCTCTAGGCTCAAATTACCTAGTGGAAAGGATCCTTTGGGTTCTAGGGATTACAGCCAGAGCTTGGGGAATAACATCCCACAAAATAACAAATCAACAAGTGGTGAAGTCATTCACAAGGCCCTTATGGCCATTATAATATCCCTTCAATCCAGGTTATGTCCATGTCCAGACTAATGTCCATCAGAGTACAGTGGTCAGGCACAAAAGTCCAAGTGTCCTTGGGTTCATGAAAAGGACAGTTTAGATGATTGTGAGAACATCCAGGGAAAACAAAGGTCTGAAGCTGAACAACATTCCTCTGATCTTCACATATACTTTTTGGCTCTGATGGTGGTAGGGGTCAGGAAAGCCCCACCCTAGCCCCCAAAAAAGGTCTGTGACAGCTACTCCCCCCTTCCAAATGCAGCTTAGAAGTGATGATCTCCACCGGATTATCTCTGTCATGCTGCCAGACTCAGATTGGTTATAAGCTCTTGTCTTTGGGTTGAAAAAAGATACTCTAGTTCAGGGCTTAAAATGCTGCTTGGTGGAGCAGCTCTGATGGGGATCAATAATGACACCCAGTCTTCAACTGCAGTAGGGAATCAAGGGCATCCAGGGGAAAAAGTGGAAATCTGCTGCAGGTTATCAGGACCTGAGACCTTCCAAGATCCTTGCTTGATCTCCATTGTGCCAGGCAGGCTGAATCTGTGATGCAAGCAGCTCCTGGGGTGACCCGAAGACAAAGGGCAGTGGAACAATCTGCCCTGCTGGATCAGGATCATGATTATACTACTTGGGGAAACAGAAGAAACCAACTTAAGCAAGGATTTGGCTGGCTCGACCTCTGGTCCAGCATAGGAAAACTTAGCCCCATTGGTGATTGCTTCCTTCTTCTGCACGGTCTCTGGTGGACTGGCCCTGTGCATCGATTGCAGATTTCTCAGGATCTTAGGGCTGGTGCCCTTCCTTGACTGCTATACTGCCTAAGCTGTGATGAGGATCAGCTCCTGCGGTGACCTCATAGATCATCCACCTTTACAGTTCTCCAAGGTGAGGGTGGTTGTACAGCCTGCTTTCCTGGATAAGGAACATGACTATTCTCCTTTTGGGAAATAGAAGCAAACTACTCCAGGTTCTCAGGGCCGGGTCCCTACCTTGATGACTGCTTGACCTGGGCAGCAGCATCCAGCTCCCTGGATTGAGCTGCCACCTGCAGATTGTGATCCACCTTAACTTGCCTGGGGACACAATTGGGATTGTGGCTCCAATCTTCTCTTGCGCACCAGATCAGTTGCCAGTGGCCCCTCTGCTTCCATCCTGATTGTAGCCGACGAGGTGACTGGAGCTCCTCAATCATGGCCTCTTGGCTGGAACCAGGTAAACCCTGGATCGACTTGTATCCTGCCTTATGCTCTTTGGCTGTATTGACCGGTAGCTGCTGCTGGTCAGAATCTTGGCTCCGGTGAGCTGCATCTGGGAAGGTGGTCTTCCTCTGAAAGGCTGTCAACACTGCTGGGTTTAAAGGGAGGAGCATGTATTGGCTCCGGTGTCAGGGTCCCAGGGCTTGCGACCTTTCCTAATCTCCCTGTGGATTGTCTCTTTATAAAAGGATCAGCATGATCCTCTTCCTGGCATGCCATAGGATTTAGTTTGGCATTGCTCAATGGTAACGTGGCTCTTGCTCGGGGCCTTCATGCTATGCTGCTGAGTTCACTGTAACAGTTGCTAGCAGATTGCACAAAACATTTGCTTGCTGCTGTGGTAGCTCCATGGTGATGAGGCTCTTGTTGGAGTCCTCCTGCCCTGCTGTCACCTTGATTGTAGTGGTTGCTTCCAGGCTGGACAATTTAGTCTCATAGTTCTGGGGTGGATTTGCCCAGGTATTCATCCATAATGCTGCCAACGTGCTGGTGGAACATGGGCTGGCTCTGGCAACAGGGTCCCTTTCCTGATTGCCCTTTGGGTAGTCTATGTACCTAGGATCTGTCCAATCGTTTTCCTGGCAAGCCATAAGGATTAGTTTGGCCTTGCCCTGCTGTAGATCCACAGTGATGGGGCTTTTGCCGCAGTCCACCTTCTTTATTCTTCCTCCTTGCCTGTAGCCGTTGTTCTCAGGCTGGTCATACTAGCTACGTGCTTTTGTTGTATATCAGCATGGTCTTTAAAAGGCAGGATCTCAGGGGTCGCACATACCCTCTGATCTGTTTCTGATTCAATGATCATCTCTATTGGCTGGGACTTCTCTGGCTGCTTGAGGTCCACCACAAATCTCTCCAAGTGCCAGTGAGCATTACCACTTCTCTCTGGACTTGCAGATGCAGGGGGATTGTAGTGATCAGTTCTTGTTGCACCTCCTCATCCACTCCTTCCAATTGGCACAGGCACTGCAAGCTTTCTATCATGACACCATCCTGGACCTTCTTCCTCTAGAAAATCGTAGCACTCTGAACTTGGACAATAATCTAACCAGCTGTAGGCTTGAACTGCCTTGATGTGTCAGGTTGGGACTTCTTCATCTTTGCCTGATTGGAGAGGCTCCATCAAGCTCTTGAGCTATTTCCTACTCAGGACCACATACTGCAGCAGATCCTCATACTCTTCTTACAATTCCATTTATCAACCACTTGATAAACACTGTCTCTTCTGTCGACTTTCAGTTCTCCATGGCGCTGGTAAGACAGGATTTCCCAGAGATCTGCGGTTCTGATGGCTCACTCTAGATTGCCTTGCAGTACTTCCCGAAGCCCTTCCATCAGCTCCAGTCTGTAGTAGTAGGAGGACTGCTGTAATGTGATAACTGTTGTCATCAGTTCATCATATTCAACTTCTAAGACAATCACCTCCCATACTAGAAACTCAAGTGAATCCACCAGCTATTCACCCTGCTGGTGCCCCAGGGAGGCCATCCTCTGATTCAGAAGAGCTGCTGACAGATCATCTGTTTTGGCAACCCAGTGTGATTGCCACTCCATCATCCTTGTGATCAGCCTCCTTTTCCTGGATCGCCTCTGTTCTGCAGGCATCTAGGGATCTGGTCTGATAGTACTGGAAAAATCATCGGCGAGTTCCTACATCCTTCCAAACTTCCAAAGGAAATTGATCCCACCGCTGCCTCAGTTGTCACAACCCAGGGGAGAGGGGTCTGCTTTAACCCCCAAAACTCCTTCTTTCAGCTACAGGAGGTTATATCTGGATCATCAGCAAAACCATTAGAAACACAGGATCACAGGGTCACCATAACCGGTACAATCTGTTGTACACACAAGTTCACACCTACCCCTTTTAATTACCCCCACATGGGCTAGACTGTCTGTCTTCCCAGCTAGGTGCAGAGGAGTCCATGGCCCCAGACATCAGCTACCTTCAGTCAGGATCTGGGCACAACAGGGGCTGATAAGATAATGTGACCCTGGTGGGGAGGTTGGGATCCAACATGTGTAGGGGAATATTTTTACTAGCTTACTGCAATAGTTGTACCCTAAAACACACTCTACACACAAAATAATTACCCTGAAAATGAAGAATGGACCCAGAGCCCCCTAGGCTCAAATGACCTGGTGGAAAGGGGCCTTAGGGCTTGGGGAAAAACATCACACAGCATAACAAATCAACAAGTGGTAAAGTCTTTCACAAGGTCCCTATGGTCACTATAATACCCTATGATTCAACCAGCTATATGACTAATGTCAATCAGGGTCCAATGAACAGACTGAAAAGTCCAAGTGTCCTGGGCTTTGTGACAAGGACAACTTACATGATTGGGAGAACAACCAGGGAAACCAAATAATCTGTGGCTTAGAAAGTCCTTCTCATACACTTTTAGGCCCTGAAGGGCTGTTTGTTGTGAGGGTCAGGAAGTCCCACTCTGGCCCCAAAAAGCAGGTTGTGACATCCTGGATAACTAGAGAAGGAATATTGATCCAGGGAGTATTTTTACTTATTTTTCCTTATGAGACAATTGGCAATGTTTCAATGTTTTTTTTTTTTTATTGTTTGCCTTCCTCTGTATCAATTTACAATGAATATGCATATTACAAGGATCAGAGGAGATCATAAAGTTGATGGACTAAAAGTATTTTTCCCCTCAATTACTATGTAACTATGTAGTGTGATGCTCTGTATGGAAGGCTATGAACAGTTTGCAGCCATTTCTTATACAGCTAAATAGTTGGAGTAGTCAAATAGGTGGAATAGCCTTCCAGAGGAAATTATATGGGCAAACACAGTAAATTAATTCAAGCATGCCTGTGGTAAGGTCACCTCAATATCAGTTAAGCCAAGTATTTTAGTTACAGTAGATAGCAGACTTGGTGGGCCCTTAAAGTTCTTGTCTGCGATCAAATGTACTATACCTTATTAACCTTGATTTGTAATGCGCCAACATATTCCTCAGCTCTAGATGTATGTCAGTATTTTAGAGGAATCAATAAACAAATTGTTATAAATCAAACTTAAATATTTATTTTATAAACATATGTTTATTGTAGATAGAGTGTCCAGTTGGTGATTGTGATCCAGAGTGACATTTTTTTCTGTCCTGTTCAGGAGCGTTACTGCAAAAGGACTTAAAAACGTCATCAACGTATCAGCAAAGGTTATACACTCAAGAGAGAAAAAAGGATTCCTCCCACAATAGACTAACCACAGCTAGGTATTGAATGTGACACCTCTTTGTTCTAAGTATTATGTGACTTGCCAAGTGGTAGGACAAGATGCCAATGTGTCAAAGTGCCCTAGTTCTTTGGACATATTGTTTAAGAGCTATATCACTGTAATGCTGATTTCAAAGAACTGAGCTGAGTGTATATACTTTTCAAGAGGGAAGAATTATGTTGTCTTTGTTTTTATTGATTTACAATAGCAATATCTAATGTTTAATGCCCCCACAGCAAGCATTTGTTTGATATAACTTTGTACCTGATGATTAACTACTGACTGCTAGACAACCCCCCCCCCCCCCCCCCCCATTGCCATTGACTTTATAGTGGGCTGAAGCTGATATTTATCTATCAAAGTAAGGTTAGTATGGAATATTTATTTTCTAAATCACTGCATATGAATTTATTAATGATCACTGTCTAACTAAAATGTCATGTTTCTGTTATTAGGGCATTACAGACTTAATAAGTGCAGAAGAAATACAAATGGATGGGTGTGGAAATGGAAGGAATACGACTTGTGCGGGATTGTGTGAAGTCTCTGCAGTTTGTCACATTGGGCATATGTGAGTGTTTGTGTTTCTGTACCAATCTATCTTTGTAATGTTGGGTATTTTTGTTAGAAAAACAAGTAAAAACAGTTCTTACGCTAACAGAACACTGTGACCTAACATGAAGTTGCATTATTCATATGTCACAGCTCACGTCTTTACTGTCTAGTTAGGCCAGTGTTGGGCATCATGCCATTAGGAGAGGCTCCTTATTCCCTTAGTCACTAGCGTGGAAAGCACACAAACCATTGTTTTTCATACATATCAGTCTCCTTTATCCCTCACTACATATACGTATTCATTACCTCAAGAAAAAACACGAACAACTGATTAGAACTATTAAAAGCTTATCCAAGTCTCCTTGCATTCTTTAAGCAAAAAGCATCCTTCATATATGAGACACATTTCAAATAACATTTTTATTAATATCTAAAAATCCCTCTAATGATTATGTTGATGCCCCCAAGGGTGTCTACACAAGCACCTGACCCCCCCCCCCCCCCCCCCCCCATTTAGCATGCAGCATTAGGGGACCAATTTTAACCCATTATTTGCCTGCTGTGTCTTCCTCAGCCCATAGGAGAGCAGTGATGTCAGTGCCCAAGTCACTGCTGGAATATGACCCTCCCTGCTGCTTTCTGTCTTTGCTGTGTACTGTGCAGCTGTCATAGCACCTTCTAACATGGACCACACGACACATCACAGGCTGCTTTGCAGCACAAACAGGAACACCAGAGATGTATTCAAAAGTCTCAGCTAACCTCTGCTTTCACCTGATTGGCCAAAATGAATTAATAATTATATGCTAATTTTGCCTTGGTTTGGAGGGGATGTTAACCCTGTTTTCAACTGTCAGAAATTACAAGACATTTTTCTAACTTCAAGGTAAGTGTTTAAATGTCTATTTTGTCATGCAAAAAACATTTTTGTACACTATAAATTATTTTCTATCAGATGCACTCATAATCCAGGAAATTTAGATATGCCTTTAATTTAATTAAAATACAAACCCACTAACCCACTCTTTCCATATGCTCTCTCCAAATAACAACCATAAAACTGTAAGCATTAATATTTAAAGAGCAATAAGAAAATAATACCATTGCTTACAGTCAGTGATTTGGTTAAAATGTAAATGGCCACTTTAGTTATAAAATACAAATTCCATAAATAAAATTATTTATGGAACCAATGAACACTATTAGCCGCTGTGTTAGTCATGAACATAAAAACGTTTATAAGCACACCATATACATATTATTACTATTATTGTTTATTTGTAGACCCCAACATATTCATTAGCACTATACATAAGTTGATTTCCAGGCAAATTCAATAGTAACACATTGCAAAGAATGGAGTACCCTGTCTTTGAGTTTATAATCTGGTGTTCATAGTGCTTTCCCCAATGCATGTTAAGTTAATTTTGCTATTTTTTTGTGTCTCCTAATCTTTTAATCTAGGAGGGATTTGTCCCGCCTCCCTACCCCCAGCCCCCCAGTTCCTATAACCCTGATATTATGTATGCCATCAATAGTATAAAATGTAACTTCTTCTTGGATGAAGATCAAAGTGTAAAGTTATTGGCTGGAACATATAGTGTGGCTCGCACAACTGTTGCTTCACATTTGAACAGAAATACACTGACATGCTAAAAAAGTAGAAATGTTGTCAGGGTCCATGCCCAGGTTCGATCTCATAGCAGACTTTGTGGCTTAGCATGAAAACGACATATGTGGCAGTCTCGTACCAAAGCAGATCAAGAGACAGATCAGTCAGAAGTACCTTTCCTAGCGTTAGATGCTGTTTCTCCTGATTGGTTATTGTTAAGCCCCAGTCTTTCTACCATCACACCTCATCTGGGATTATATATTGCTGTTCTGGCCTCCTCCAAATTAATATAATATGTGCAATTTACATGACATGTTTTGGATATATATATATAATTCATTTGAGGATGACTTGAAATATATTAGAAAATAATTATTTAATTGGAAATTGTTGTAATGATTGTAAGATGTCAAAAATAATAGCATAATTGAGAATTATGTTTTCTGAGAAGATAAGCATGGTTTTGTAGAGTGTTTATTTTACAGACCTCATCAATGATCCCATAGTGAAGCTCTACATGATGGAGATAGATGACCACTTCAATGCACCATGCTCAAATTACTTTATGACATCAAGGTTTTGGTGACTTGTAGTAAATTCCATACCAAATTAATAGTATTATCAGCTGTGTAAGTCAAGGATATAAAACATTTTCTGGGAAATATGAATTTTTGAAGACTCTGTTTAGAAGTACAGGAATCCATTTTGTGTTTGTTACATTACTTTCTGAGAACCGGATGATAGGGGTGTGTTTGTTGCTATGATTGGAGGGAAAGGGGAGGAGGAGTGATTAAGCAGGTGCCCAGAGCTTTTATTGGATAAGACTGAAATCACGTAAAATGTACACAAAATAAAAAGGTTTAATTTATTTATGTTGCAGCCATGGTCATGTGTGATGTCAACAGAAAATGGAAATTTGAAATTCTAAAATAATTTCTTAGCAAATTAACTGCAAAGAAATATCAAATGAATAATAAAGTTGCAATATATTATTCTATAAATCTGTTTTATTTATTACAGTGTTGTATTTTATTAAACATTAACAGAACATTAATATTTTTCAATTTAAGCACTTATAGGCAGCATGTAAAATGCAAAATACAAAAATGGAATAAAGTTACAAATCTACATTTAAAATGTGTATAGTTATTTAATGGTGCTTGCTCCAATTAATGCATTGGCAGTATACAAACCTGCTAAGATAACAAAGGATGACTCACCAAAAGCGCTTAGCGTGTTGCCAAGTGGACTGGTTCTACAGAGGTCATTTAGTTGTTGGTCCAACCCATGCACTTTCTTCAAGAGTTGAAAATAACAAGTGTGATTCAGTGATCATCTTACCTTCAGCCTTATTAAATTTGAAGCCTGTATCGGCGGGTTTGAAATTCGGCTGCATTACAGAACTATTAAATTCCACCATGCCGTGCATTACAGGAAAGAGACGTAAGCCCGTAAAACTTAGCAGCGCACGCAAGCTGTTAAGGGGCCAGCCGAGACGCAATCGGCCGTAACAATCCAAACCAGTAACTAGGAGCATTGTAAGTTTTTTGTTATTTTGACCTCTAATATATATTAATCCTTAATTTACGACACACATAAGTACTGATATCACATAATTCACACACGTAGATCAATACGTACACATAGCATATTGCTGCTACATACATAGCAGTAGGCCACAGCACATCTACACCATCTACACATAATACATTCTTGTTTTCCCACATACAATTTCTTGCATATATTATATTTATTTATCCTTATTTTCATTTCATAAAACATAGGAAGGTAGAGGAGGGGAGGAGGAAATTGAGAAGAGAGAGGGTAGGAGCAGAGGAGGAGAGAGAGGGAAACACTGGAGGGAGAGAGTGAGGAGAGGAGGAAAGTGAGGAGAGGAGGAGAGGATGAGAGTGAGAGATCTAGAGGTATGGAGGGAAAGAGAACAAGGTCAGGGAGGTCAGGTGGAGGAGAGAAGCAGGGTGGGGGGGATGTGCCCCCAGATGTAGGCACACAAGGTGGAGGGGCAAAGAGTCAGGGGCCTGATCCCAGAGAGGTAGTATGGATAAACAGGATCACCCCCAGGGACAGGACAGGGAGGCCAGTAACCCCAGGCACAGTTGGTAGGGCAAGAGACTGTGGCAAAGTACAGGGCTCCCAATTATAGCCCAGAGGAGATGGACGCCCTCCTCAGGAAAATCCTTGCCCGCTATCAGATCATATATGGTGGGAGAGATATGATGGCTAGCCAGATGCAAGAGTCCTGGTGTCAGGGGACTTAGGTCTGTTAAACACAGGTATGAAGACAGCCGGCTGAAGGTGAAGAGGAAGATGGCAGAGGAGGCAATAGCAGCACGTGCAACCAGTGGTGGGCCACCAGAAAATGTCACATTCTTTGGATGGGAGCCAACCCGAGGGAGTGGATTGAGCCAGCAGCAGTGGTGGGCCTACCGGGACAGGTGGACATGGGTGTGCCAAGAACTATGCAGTGAGTATCATATCACACCACACACATTGGTTTATGAAATAGGGGGATGGGGTGGACAAATACTCTGCAGCTATCATGATGTTTGTATGTATGTATAAATAAGCTTTTACTCTGGCTGGTGTATACAATGAGCTGTATCCCCCTAGAATTTTTCTGGCTCCTACATCCCTGCCCACACACATAGATAACTGACATGCAATAGCACTGTAAGCCCTATGCTTATGACAGAAGCAATATGGGGCATCAATAACCATGTAAATCCTGGTAACAAACACATCATTTTCATAATTTGTATCAATGAAATATATGGTCAATAGCTGCAGTTCAAACTGATTCTGAGTACAATTTGCTATTATATCAAGATTGATCTGACATTCAAAAGAGAGTGCATGACTGGGTGTGCACACTGCAGCATATGTGGATAAAGAGGACTGCATGTGCGTGTCATATACTGTCCCAACCTGGACCATGTCTCAGCTGCATGTTAACAACCATTGCTGGGAACATGTCACAGATTGGACAGTCTCACACACTGCACAGCAGATTCAGCAGAGCACGTGACTGATGCATATGCAGATGGTACACCACACCTGCAGTACACATATTCATATGAGCCATGATCCACAATGCTTATTATGCAGGCCGTGGTTCATCTGTGTAACACAAGCACCAAGATCATTAACAGGTGACCATAATGTCAAGGATATGGAAACACATAGCTGTCAATTGTGTATGGAAAGCAACTCAAATATATTTTTTCTTCCATTTCAGTACCCAGGAGGACAAGGCCCACCACAGAGGAACAGGCGGAGGCTCCACTGGTGGGAGTGGTTGAGGAAGAAGGCCAGGAAATTCCAGAGGGCCCGGGACCATCCACCAGCCATGTTCACGGGCATATCAGGAGTGGGAGTCACTGCCTGGACCCTCACAAGCATTAACCAGCCATTCCCCGTTGTTCCAGCCCCTTCCACTGGCCATGTCCTAGCCCCAGCTATCATCACAGCTGCCACCTGCTACAGCAACATTGCAGCCATGGCAGCCCACAACCACTCCCACACAATGGGATCACCAAACATGGCCTCCTACACAATGGGGTCCCCAAACATGGCCTCCCAAACAATGGGGTCCCCAAACATGGGCCAACACCCCAGCCCTCCTGCCAACACTTCAGGCCCTCCTGCCTACACCTCAGGCCCTCCTTCCATCACCTCAGCCACCGATGCCATCACTTCTGGCCACAATGCAGACACCTCCGGCCACAATGCCGACACCTCCAGCCCTGCTGTCGTCACCTGTGGCCCCATTGCCGTCAACACCACCACCCCTGACATTGCGGGAAATCATGGGCTGGTTCGCCAGGGAGGACATGGCATGCAGGAAACAAGAAAATGAGAGGTTTCTCCAAAGGCAGTGTAGGCTCACAAACACCCTCCTGGCGAGCACAGGATCGCTCCATTCTGAGGGGAGGAGGCACAACTGAAGGATGGAGAGATATGAGGAACAGGCAATTAGGGACAGATGGCAACTCATTGAATTAGCCGAACGCCAGCTCATACCTCTCCTGCCTTCAGTTGCAAAACAGCAACCCGAGTTGTCGGCCTCCTCATCTCAGCCTTCACCACCATCTCAACCAGATTCACAGCCAGCCAACGTAGTGGCACCCCACACTCCTCCAAAACAAAGACGTGGAAGAGTGAGATGGGGTGTGGGCACGGAAGGTGAAGGCCCAGTGCTGAGGAAGAGGAGATATTCCTGATCACTCCTCACTGAATACTGATTGGTATAGATGTTGACATATTATTGGCTGGCTACAGTACATCTTCGAACAGTACAATACCATCATGTGAGTGAACACTAGACCCAGTTCCCAACAGCCATTCGATCAGTGTCATTCACCACGGCAGATGTATCTGAAATGCAATATATGACTACATATCTCTTCACTAATAAACATGAGTGTGAGTTTCAATTCAAATGAATAATGTCTCGCTTTAGAGTTGCAGAGTCCTATTAGGATCTGCTAATTCAAAGCAGTAGTTATTCATGTGTTTTTCCTGCATTTCATCTCATTAACAGTATGAAAACGGATTAATGAATTTCATGTCATCCAAAAAAATGGATCATCTCCTTGGTTTAACATCAGGATCAATGTGTATGTGTTTAGGGTTAATGTGAACAGTGTAATCTGTCTGGCCTTTGTACCACCCTTATACCAGTGAGATGTGATATCAGCATGGCACAACTATTCCAAGTAGATAGTGATAGTACTTTTTGCTGACAGTTTGTGTTAACAGTGAAGCCATGTTGTATTACACATGATCAACATATTCCGGGAAGGCTCATTGAACAGAACAGAATCAATATGGTTATTACTGGTCAGAGATGACGTTCATGTTAATTGGTTTATTGTAGTGTCCATAGAAAAAACAATGTACTATAATAACAGCTTATGATTGTTCTAACACCCCCTCTTTATGTTTTACAGATTCCTATCATCTATTTTGGAATCAGCAGTAATGTATGAAAGCACACTGTGTGTGGAATTGATTAGTATCACATGATCACTGATTTCTAGCATATGTTTAATATAGCAGATGGAGACCATATGGTTCTGTATGCGCATTAATGGTTATTTCTATGAAATGGAGTGTTGTTATATGATAATCCTATGTCATATCCGATTATGGTTACTGTGGTGTCCTGGCCACAGGTGACCCTAGTAGATGCTATGCCTCATCTGTATTATGTTGTCTAACAGTTAACCATTTAAGTGTCCTTTGATTAAAAGCTTTGTTATATCTTTCTAACCGTGTCAGTGTGTTTTCAATGGTTGGGGTAATGGGACATCCACATACATCACATAAGTGTCAAATTCCTATATCTGTAAAATAATGAGCCCTAGTTACCATGCAATAGATCAATACATATAAAAGAATAATAGTCATAATAGCATTAGATATCATATAAAACTATATATCATATGTAATTATAATAATAATAATAATAATAATAATAATAATAATAATAATAAAGGGTTAATATACATGCCAAGTCCAATTAGTGATACTATGGAGTATGAACATTCCCCTTAAGGCCAAAAAGGAATATGACAGGTGATACTGGAGTGCATTGCCAGTTCCTTATCTAGTGGACTGTGATTTGTATGACGTCTCTGCTATGACCTGAGCACCTAGAGTGACCCTACATGGTACCACCACCACTTAGCAATGCTGAAGGGGACCAGGGGAACATACATCACATTAATCTACTGTAACCCATCAGGAGGGGCCACAAAAACACATGGAGGGTGAACAGGGGCACGTGGCTCAACAGACAGCTCACCTCCATCACGTCCATCCTAGTCCCACGCCATTGCTGGTGGCCATGTGCGAAGATGTATACCCATTCCCATTCGGTGACCGCCCATTATGTTTTGCCATTCATCAATTTACATTAGTGTGGATTGCTAAGTGGTGGTGGTGCAGGGGCTTGTGTACCTGAATGAAGCTGTGAGCTATACCACATAGGGCCAGTGTAGGTGGGCAGGTGATAGCAGAGAGGTCAGACAAATTACAGTCCACTAGAGAAGGAACTGGCAATCCACTCCAGTATCTTTGGCATGCAAACCTTGTGGAACAGCACAGGCGGAGACCTATCTAAATGTGCTGCAGTCCTTAGGGTCACAGAGTTGGACACGACTGAAGGACTGAACAACAAATATTAAAATGTTCCCCGGGTACTTGATATATGTAATGTGGCGGTGAAATATGGTCACTATTTGTGTTTCCAAATGTAGATGCGATGAGTGAGATGTATATGCAATTCTATTGATATTTCAGGGTCCACATAAGAGCCTCTGTGAGTGAGAATATGGTTAATATGGCATGAGTTTCATGTTTTGTGCTGCTATTTAATCAGGTAGTGTGTCTTTAATTGCTTTATGCATGTTGAAGCATGGCTTTTCATATTGGCATGTACATGACCATTCCAACATATAACAAAAAAATATATATTTCAAATGCCCATTTTTTTTATTTGGGGATTATTGTCCAAGTAATTGTAATGCCTTTCTATGCTTTCACCATAATCTAATGTCCACTGGTGTGTTTCTATTGTCTTTCACAGTGTTTAAAAGTTGTCTGTAAACCCTTTGTGGGTCGGGTATGGAGACTGTAATGTTTTTACCTCCATTTGCGGGTTACAGGCTTGAACGCTATGGTGTCTTTGGAAATTCGTTGCAATTTAATAGCTAGATTGGAACGTAACAGTTACGGGCTTGACAGAACAAAGGATTTAGGGACTCGGAGGTCAATCTTCGACGTCCCGTAGGGTTTTTTCGCCCTTACCCCGCAAGTTATTAGCAGGTTTCTTTACGGGCCCAATTTAATAGCCGCAAGTCTTAGGGGCTACGGTTTTACACGTTCAGGGAATTTAATAGGGCTGCTTGCCTGCTACACATTGTAAAAGTAAGTTCTAAAGGGGTCACATGCATGGGTGTAGGAGCCTAAAAAAATCTGGGGGGGGGGATTTTAAAGAGTCAAAGCTTTCTTGGTAAAGACATACTGCTCCACAGCACTGGTGCCCTCTAGAGGTCCAAACTGGTAATGCAGTGTTAAGTTTAATTTTGCTTTTTGTTGTGTCCCCTATTCATAGAATCTGGGCGTGGGGGGGGGGGGGTTGTCCTATGCCCCTGGCCACATGTTTACTGTAGTTATATATACAATGTATTCTATTCAGAATATATATTGACCCATCTCTGCACCATCTTAACACATCCCATACTACAGTCTACCTTTCCTAATACAAAGTATCAAGCCAACCCCAGCATTATCACTCCCAGCCTCCCCATTACTACTACTCAGTCCTTCGTTTATAAAACAATGTGTCCATTTAACAATAATGCAACACCATCTGGTCCAGGTGCTACATTATTGCAACTAATATCCAAACCAATATGACCTTCTACATAACTGTTTACTTAATTGTTCAACCCAGACCTTGTGTCCCCCCTGTAACCCCATCCCCTCTAGATAGTGAGCTCATAACATCATGAGCTTCACACCCTTCCACACTGGTGACCTCTAAATGTAATTTTAACTACCTCCAACTCTATAGCGCTACATAAAAAAAGTCATAACCTACTAATTAATCAGAAATAATAATACCAATTAGGTATTTTCATAGATTAGACAAATATTTAAAACAATTTAAAATGTTGAATTTATTATTAATTATACACAATTATTTTTCCCAGGCATCCATCATTTTGTTTGAGTACCTTTTTTCAAAGGTGTTGGGCCCTGGCACTAAGAACTTTTACATATCAACTGAAGAAGATAAATAGTTGCTTGTGTTTAAGTTGTCCTGCCACTAAGAAGCTGAATGGTTACTATTTTTAAATCATTTTGCCATGAAGTGTAGATTATAACTTCAGTTCATTAACAAATCTGTTTTTTTTTTTTTCATAAAATATGTGTTCAGCTTACCAGCTGCCGGTAATTAGTTAATATTTAGAAATAAACGATAATAGATTTATTTTATGAGAAATGTTTAGTTCTTCATTTCTACTCCAACTTTAGTGCAACACATGAAGCGGACATCATTTAGTGAAGTGTCATCTTTTATACCCCGGGGAGGCTCTACCTTTGTTTGTATCCCACAGATCCCATATACGCAGGGTTCACTCCAACTATCATACTCTCCCCATTTTGTCCCATTGCCCTCGAGTATAGACCCGTTACTGCATCGGAACTTGATGTTATTGGCTGCTGTGTTATCGCCGATCTTCATGGGTCTCTCCACCTTCAGGGTGAATGAAGCAAGATAGCCTCCTTGGCACCAAATTGATTTTGTCCATTTGCCAAACCTTGTGAAGAAAAACAAATAGTTATTAATATTATTATAGTGAAAGCATATAACTAAATTAAAATCATGGTGAATAAAAAAGCTAGGATGCTGGGTGATAACCAAGTGCTAATGTTAAGGATCATGAAATATTTCCCTCCCCCATAAGACTAACTAGTAAAGTTTCACAGCAAAGGTCTCAGTTATTTGAGCTGCCTCTTTTGATGAACAGTACCTGAACTCAGATTCCACCAAATGTTAACAACTAACCTTAAAATTACCTATTTCCTCAAATACAAACTTAAACAAAACACCAATCTTATCCATAAGTCCAACTCGAACCATGCCCAGGTCCCAAATATTTGAGTTGCCTCATTTGATGCTCGTGCTTGAATCCAAGCTCCACCAAAACTCCTAATACCTTCACTCAAACCCCTTACAACATTAGCCTTAACAACTAACATTAAACAAATTCCCCCCAAAACCAAAGTTAAAAATAACACAAATCCTATCCATAACCCCAGATCCGACTCTACAATACCCTAATTCTTATCCAAACTCTAACCACAGCTCTAATCTTACCCAAAAACCACAACCCATCAATAACCATGATCCTGTCTAACCCTAAACCCTGCCCCATCTCGAATCCTCATCTTTACCCCACCTCCAATCCTAAGCTTAACCGCAACTACAATGTTATCAAATACCCCCAACCCATCAATAACAATAACCCAATTGCTAACGCCAAACATTGCCCCAACTCCAATCCTAGAGCCTCATTCAATTTGAAGGCCGCATCTCACGGTATATAGGCAATATGTCTGAGAACCTGCTGCGGGCTTGAACTATGCTACAATTCCGTTGCTATTCAATTGAACAAGCCCGCAAGTTACGGGCCGAAAGATGAAACCGTAAACCATGCAATCATGCGTAGCGGAAACATGATCAATTAAGCAAGGCAACTACCCATTTCGAAACCAATAGAAAATGAGGCTGTCATCTTTAAGTCAGTCTAAGATCGAGGTCACATGTGAATCAGTTAGCGTTTGGAGGTCTGATATGTGATGATGTACAATTAATCCAGATACTGTTCTAGCATGGGTCTAGGAACTGGGGAGAGGGACAAATCCCCCCCAGATTTTTCAATGTGTGTGTTATGCGTAGAGAAGCAGTTTCTATTTGCAGTTTCCCCTAGATTTTCTTTGGCTCCTAAACCCATGTGTTCTAGTCCATGTGGGTGGCCTGATATGTATTTACTCATTGATTCCCGAGATTCATATCACCCCGAAATGACACATAAAAGTATATACATTTTGTTTGGCCGATTTGCGAGCTTGAGACTGTTGTGCAATTAATTCTAACGTCTTTCATCCCTTTCGCCATCATTTACAGTGCAGTGTTGATTTTTTATTTGCTTTTACAGTACTACGGATATGTCTTTAACCCTTTTGCGGGTTCTCCCTAGTCCTCGTAGGAGTATGAAAATATTTGCGGGCTTGAGCAATTGTAGCAATTGAATAGCGATTTGCGATTGTAACTCTTGCAGACATGAAAGATCAAAGGCTTAGATGGGGTGTAAGTTACGGTTGTAACAACTGAATTGAATAGCAAATTAGTTTACGGGCTCCTTAACGGGCTATTGGAACTTACAATTGCTCAACTGAATGAGACTCCTAATCTTCACCCGTCTCCAATGCTAACCATAACAAAAACTCCATTCCAGCTTATTATCTGGAATTCAACTGTAACCATAACTCCAATGGAAACCTAAACCGTAACCCCAACTTCAAACATAATTCTCATCATTATACCTAATCTTAACACAAAGCTTTAATTATCCATAAGCATAAATCCTATCCATATACCAAAATATTAACCCTATAAAACATCAACATTACCATTAATAATTTAATTAATAATAATTAATAACTTACTGCCCAACTTTGGATTTGACGACAATTGTTTCAGCTACTTCCATCTTCCTGCACTCCAGGCCTATTCCATTAAGAGCGGTATCATCTACTAATGTGGGTGATTCCACCTGGAAAATACAAATAGAAGATCTAATCAGATCAAAAACATCTAAATTTGTATCAAAAACGGTACCAATTCCATTTTTTTCAAAAAATTTAAACAAGTGCTTATGATGACCCTGTAAATGGTGTTTTCTAATCTGATTTACATTAATTCTAATGGGGACAAAAAAACAAA